>OY998158.1:6568517-6782134 GCA_963921925.1 Sphagnum tenellum
GGGCTACGGACAGTCATTAGAGGCCTCTCAAGGGGTAATGTCTAACTTTGTTTAGGCACTTGTCATGGCCTTGGGTGAACACATCGGTACCTTCACCACTTTGAGTGAGGGGTCTTGGTGGCCATATTGAGCCCAAAAAATGTTAGATTTAAACTCTGAGACCTTGATTCAGTTTAAGCATGGGATATTTGTAAAATTTAGAAATGATTTAAATTGAAATCTTCACCCTCACGATTACCTTCACCGGCCAAGGGTTTCAGTAGAAAGGGTGGACACTGGGCGTTGGGAAAATACCTTTGGAGACTGAATCTTGGATGAGCCAAATACTTACAGTAGTCATTCGATTAAGTCCGCATTTTTTTAAGTTCGCATCGCGGATAAGTCCGCATTCTGTAGGGCTAAAAATGCGGATCAACATATCCAGTACCTAACACACAACCAGAGGAAACCCTGCCCATGCAAATCTATGCAACATTAATTGCACATCGTAGCAAAGATGGCCCATAAACCAGATCTAATTCCTACAATCAAGACATGTTCACACTTGTAGTTGTGACGTGTTTTGGTGTTACACTATACCTATTCAAAGAGATGAGCAGTATAGGGCTAAGTCCGCAACATTCGGATAAGTCCGCATTAGGACGCCCAGATCAAGGTGCGGACTTAACCGAATGACTACTGTATACAAGGGGGCACGAAGGAGCTGCTCTAAGTTATTTTACTCTCAATAGAAACATGGTTGTCTCGTATACAGTCATGAGTGTACTCAGTTGCGGAGAGGAGGAATTTTCATTTTTAGAATGTTATGTGGCTGTGATTTATGGACTGTCATGCCCTGGTGGAAGGCATTGTCAGAATAAGGGGCCACCTCGGCTCCCTTACGGCTTTACCTAACACATTTTGGACTATGTTGAAACTTCTTTTTGGTGTATTGACCTAAAGTTGAAATCTTTTTATTATTTCAATCAAGTCCAGAATCGCTCTTTAGCACTTAATTGGTACTCACTACCAAGATTTAAAGGATGCAAGCCAATGGTCCTTATACATTTTGGACTATGTTGAAACTTTGTTTTTGGCCTATTGACCTAAAAGTTGAAATCTTTTTATTATTTCGATCAAGTCCAGAATCTTTCTGTAGCACTTAATTGGTACTCACTACCAAGATTTAAAGGATGCAACCCGATGGTCCGTATATATTTTGGACTATGTTGAAACTTCCTTTTGGCGTGTTGACCAGAAGTTGATTTTAAAATTATTTTGAGCAAGTCTGGAATCTTCTTCAGCACGGCAGTACTCTCTACCCAAGAACATGGTTTCCCTCCCTACCCAGCTTTACAGAGAATGCATGGAATTATTTGTCACTGAATGTTAGAGTGTGGCAGTGGCTCTTCAGAGATTTCAGTCCACCACTATTTTGTGTCGGGCAGTTGTGGCAGCAGGAGTGTCCTACCAGGCTTTTCATTCATCTCTTTGCATGACTTGCTGCACGTTACTGGTGATGGGTTTAGGTCTTAGGTTTAGTGTTTTTCTCCTCTTAGAGCTCCCCATTGTGCTTTCTGCATTTTCATGTGTGATCTTTGTTTGAACTTCGGTCCTTTCTTTTTTCTTCTTTGGTTCCCGTGCCAGGTGTTTTTCCTTCCTATATTTATTTGTGTATTTATTGGATGCACATGGGGGTTTTTCAAAAACAGGGGACACTCATTAGGTCAGTTTTGTGGGATACCTCTACCTCAGGATACATTATGCCACACCTTATCGCATACATCTTGCATAGTTTACATACTTTGTTTGCCTTTCAATGCCACCTACCTATGTCATACACGCTTCTTGAAGCAATTCCAGAAACACTCCCAGAAATTTGCTACTGTATTTGGAGAGCACCTTGTAACTGCAAATATGCCTCCTAGAAAAAAGAGATCCCATACACGGAAATGCCTCCCTTGTTTTTCAACACTAAAAGGGGTTTAATTGAGCATAATTGTTTGCATTGGTTTTTATAACATAGTGTTAAACCTTAGACTAATATATTTTATTATAAAACATAATTAGTTTGATCTATGCGTTTTGGCCTTGCATTGAAACTTTTTTTCGGGCATTTTACTTATTAACACAACCATATTATTATATTAAAGTTATCTCTAAAATGTTCTAAACAAGGGATGAAATTGCTCATTAGGGGTTTAATAAAGGTTCAAATGTTCGGTGACCATTAAATTAATTTGTATTGGGTTCCATAGTCAAAATGAAACTTGTTTCTAGGATTTTCACACATGCTAAAAAAAAATTGATTCTAACTACAAGTCTCAAAACAAATCTTGAAACAAACAAATAAAGGAAGGCTAATAACACATCTTCCACGATCACAATAAATGTCAATATTAACAATCTCATGCTGAATTTGGTTATTTTGTCAAAAAAATCAATTTTTTTAATGAATTATAAAAAAAATTCATCAATTCAACAAGGTACAAAATAAGGGCTAAACTGAGTATGACTTTAAGGACTTTATGGACAATGTTTGGAATTTTTATATAATTTGCTACTCCCTAAAGAACTTTAAACAATCCATGCAAGTGGTGCTTATTGGGCCATATACATGGGCTGTCAGAAAAGAAAAGTGAGGCAAATTGGGTAAGTCTTGGGTAAAAGACGGGTTCTAATAAGGTAAAACTTCCAAAAGTTCGATCCAATGTGATAGTCCCTGACAGGGACATGGCCCGACTAAATGATGCTGATGGCAAGCCTGAAATAAGAGCAACTAAATCCAAATTAAATGCAACATCGAGTTCCATGGTCTTGAAGGACAGGTGCCCAATTTAAACTTGTTTCTTTTTAAAAAATTGTACCTCAATTATCATGACTGTAATAATTGTCACTGTTTTCATTGTTTTTCAAATAAAAGCCTGCGCTGCACCATGCAATAGTTATGAACCACATCTTCAAATGGAAGATTTCAAATTCAAGTATGTTTCCCAATAGTCACCTTCTTCCTTAAACGTCTTTCACATATGAATTCTTCCTTTGATGTTCACACGGGTGAACCCTCTCAAAAAGAAAATGACATTTGATATATTTTCTTAGTGCAATTGGAACCACTTCATTAGTCAAGTTGTATAGCAAAATAAAATGGTTGGGTGGACTCTCCCAAGCAGTGTTTTTCTATGTGGCAATTTGTCATCAGATTATGATAGCAAAAAGTACTCATTGAAATGCCTTAAGGATTTTTTGAAGAAAATTCGCTCGAAAACCCCCTCCAACCACATGTTGTTGTTTTACTAACTCCCCAAATTTTTGTTCAGTGCTTGCACCTCACAAGTCATAACTTTCTATCATCACCATCAACATCAAAAGAGAAAGGAGCAATCACCCTCATCATGACATCACCACTGTTGGATGCGCTAAAGCCATTGCCTCCTAAACCCTTGATGTGCTAAATTTGTTGTTTCACAACCTTCAATTTGTTAACCTAGTCCCACAAAACCGAGGATCACCAATCACCCACCATTGATTACAAGAAGATCACCAATCCCCACCATTGAATTGAAGCCAGATCACCGTAACCTTTCACTACCTTCATAACTATATTTTGATTTTAATCTCCTTCTTAAAATATTACAACTTTCTAGCATTTGGGGCAAGGTTTTTTTTTTTTGGTTTTTCCAAGGTAGCTCAACTCGCCTGCCCAGCATGCCGTAGTATGGTTGAGGTGGTATCGACTACTTGGATAAGGGCACTTGGAAGGGTATAGTAGTTGTTTGTTGGGTTTATGGGGATTCCATGCCATAACATGTTATTGCAAGGTGGTTATTGCATGTTTCATTGGATGAAAGTAAGATGCGATCACATCTAGTTGCTCAATGTGAAATATTGGTTCCACAGTTTTGTCTTTGATGTAAATATTGGTTATACAATTTTGATTAAGGATGAAAAATTGGCTACACATATGCATTTCTGGTTGAAATATTGGCTACACAATTAAAAACCATGAGACCACAAGTCCCTATGTAACCCTGTTGATTTCCCGGACTCGCTATTCGATTCAACACAATCACAAGCTCATAAGTCTTTATGTAACCACATTGGTAAGCTCACAAATCCTTATGTAATCACATTCATGGAACCGCAAGTCCTTATGTAACCTTGTAAATTTCCTTGCCATTGGCACTTGCGCCTTTGCGAGTCCCTATAAGACCTCATTGATTTTTCCACCATCAGATTCAACAAATTCACAGACCCACAAGTCAATGGCAATGGATCCTATGGTTCATAAAAAATTTGGCAAAAAATCGATGTCTAATGATTGTTTTTGGGTGAAATCATAGTTGCAGGCTCCTTTATGGGCGTCATTCGCATTTTTGAACTGGCACAAATGCAAAATTTCACCACCAAAAAAATGTTAATATGGGGTTGAATGTTTCGAAACATGTTGTAACATGTGCATGTTTTCTAAATTTCTTTTCTTCTTGATAATGTGTGTTTAAAACAATAATAATGTTTGGGGTTTGTGGTTCTAACTAACTATAATGAATAGGGAGTAATTAATGCCAGAACATTGTTGGCATTTATATTTCATGTGTGTTTATGGAGCTTGAGGTGCACTTGAAATGGCTTGTAGTGCACAAGGCATAAATGCAAAATTTTAGAAAACATCAAATATGATTTCCTCTTTCTTTTGTCCCTTTCTTTTGTGTTATTTCTTGTGTTTGTTGCATTTGTGTGTTGCTTGTTTTCTAAGGTTAGCCAAAACTATGGCTGCACTCTATATACTAAATTGTTTTATATTTAAATTATTTTTCACTTTTGGACCCTATGTTGGATCTAGTGCTCATGAAGCTTTCAATAGTAATCAAAACCTTATTTCAAGTGACAATATCGAGACCATGAACGATGGAAAGGAGTTATACTATTTTGAACCTTTGGAGAAGAAAACAAAAAATCTTAAGAAAAAAATTGTGTGTTTCAAAATACATGGGCTTGTCGATTCCCATGGGTTGAATTAATTGTTGAGCTAGCCTAAGGAAAACTACTACCCAACAAAAAACTGTTTCCTGATCACCTACCATCCATCTGTCACAGTGTGCTGGTGGGTGTGGGTTCGCTCTGGCCCCACTTCTAAACCCTGACTTTTCACACCAGAGAACAGGCCATACACCACCAATTTTTCTGATTCAGCTTTCCATTGGGCAAAGCCCAGATCATTCTCCAATTCCTAGTCCATAAAATTAGCAAATTCAAACATTCTTAAAAAATTGATAGAAATGGAACACATAATAGATATGCATCAATTTTGATAAGACAAGAAGAATGGGGCCAATCATCTATACACTTTTCTTTTTGGAACTTTCTATTGGATATTGCATGATATGTAACAAGTGTGGTGGTTAAACAATAGTGACAGAGGAAAGGACTGCTTGGAAAGATGACCTCCCAAGAATAATCTCAATGTCTTTTAGTTTGTGATAGCAAGAATAAGAAGAGTGCATTTTGAGTCTACGAGATAACAAACAAGCAGACATGGTTTTTAATCTATTCTGTGCAGAGATGTAACATGTAAATTTTTGTACCTTATGAGATGATGAGTTTGACTGGTCATGGTTGCTGAGCTATGAGTGGTTCATGAGGTCTGTTGTCACTGTAGTAGGTCAAATACCATTTCACAAACTTCTTCAGTCCCTGCTTCAATATTTGTTTGTGGCTTGTTTTTGGCTAAGCCTGAGCTGCTGAGATGTTGTTGGCATGGGTGAAGGGGACATCACAAATGCTTGGATGATCTTACATTGGAGTCTCAGAAGCCCCCAATCTGTTCCTTAACAGCAAATTTCTACTTATGATGCAATGCAGAGAGACACCCTTCTATTGGCAACAGATGTCAGTACAATAACCTTGGAAGCAGAAACCACAGGTTTCTCTGCTTGCACTGAAAACAGACAAATATCACATGAATGTCCAAACTATTGCACTCAAGAATGTCCAGGTGAAGAATGTCGTAAGTCCATACAAAGGGTAAGGATTTCTCCGTATTTTATGTTCAATCTTGTTGTCATACCACTGCAAATTTGCATCAGTTCTTGAGTGCTGTTCACCCTTTGAATCCATGTGCCAGGTTCCTGCATCTTCTCAGCACTGATCTGGATGTAAACAGATGGCCTGACACAAGAACAAGATGAGGCAACTATTGAAGGCATTGGCCCACACAGATATGTGACATCAGGTGCAGTTTGAACATAATAGCTTTATCATTACAGAAACATGTGGACTGTTGTGATCTGCAACCACATGAACAAACCAGTCTCTCATCTCATGGTCATCATCACTATGTTACAACCATGGTCTCACAGGACTTGATGGAGTTCTTCTTCATTGTGAACTGTTGCACTTCCAGATCTCCCTTTCATATGTCATGTAATACATGCTTGACATGGTGGATGTTTCTTAGTTTATGGCTCAGAACCCAAAAACTAGTCATGAATCCAGAGAACAACAAGTCTTATCAAAGTTCAAATCACCAAACACGGAAACAAATCTATTGTGAGTTCTCCAATAACAACATTCAAATCTCAATGCCAGAGCTGGCACAGACATATCACAAATATGCCTATTTTTGAGATCTTTGTGCTGACATTGTAAAAGCACTCACAATCCCTGGAACATGCGCCTTGAGCCATCTAGTCCTGGAACACTATCTTGGTCATCATCTAAACTGCCCATTTCTTGTGAAGGAACCTGCAAAGCCAACAACAATGACAGATAGGATCAAAAGCTTGATGAAGTTGCAAAGAAATCTCCACAACAGATAGGATCAAAACAAAACCCTGGTCTTCCCAATCTCCATCATGTCAGAGGAATGAAAGCCAAAGACCACAAAAAAAACACCAGCTTTTTTGCAATAAGATCTAGAATGTGATGTAACATTAGCAAAGAAAGGGGTTGAACAAACCTCATATGTAGGCTTGGAGATTCTTTGAGGACTGTCAGTGATGGTTCCAGTGGGCAAGTTATGAAGGCGTGGATAGGGAATCTTGTAATGCCAGGCAATTTGATACCTTGTCTCTCCTTCTACAAGCTGCATTTCATCAATCATATATTCTTGCACATTTTACACTGACCAACTAAAGGCTGATAACCTTTGTAGTTTGCTGCACAATCACACTTACACTCAATCTTCCATTTCTTTGGAAGGAAAGTGTGCAATTGAGAAAACTTCCTTAAAACAAACAAAACCCCTTACAACAACAGTTTGAGACTATTCCTTCTTTGTCTGGTTTACAGAGAGAGCAAGATAGAATTGAATTCTTGATTGTTAGGCCATGCAATATCTGTGATGCATAAGAAGACTCCAATTGTAGCAATATGGTTGCTTACAAAGTTGTGAAATCAAGGAGAGAAACTACTGTGCCTAACACCCTGTCCAAGCACTGGAGATGATTCAAACAACTCAGGAGGAGGATTTACCTTCTGGCTTATGGCTGCAGGATCAGTGAGGTGTTGATTCCTCCTGAAAAGTGTATGACTCTCTTCCTGCAATCTCCACAACTTTTTCATGAGAATGTTGATTGAGTATCATGGCAACAGTGATCATGAAGTTGATCAGAACTCAAACTGTAAGAGAACACAAAAGAAGGTCGCCATAGTTCACAGAATACATCCTGCCAGTGTCCAAATAGCGAGGCTTGATCGTGCCATGGAGAAACAAAAAACAGAGAGATGCAGAAGCAGTATACAAAGGACAAAATCCATAAGCAAAAATCCAAACGGGGAATTCTTGTTAATAAAGAGCAAGCATGCTAACCAAAATCCATAAGAGAAGATAGAAAAGCAATACGTCTAGGGTTTAGGGCTTAAGATCCAAAGCTCACAAACATGCAATCGCTGGGATCGCATGAAAGTTCTTCACAAGACGGAAGAAAACACCGAACACGGCTTACATAAATGTATTGCTTCTCGTTTGGGGGGCCTGGCCATGTCCGGACAGATCTCATCAAAGCCCTGTACAACGACAGAGCTCTCATTCTCAATGCAACATCCAACATGCTTTCTTCTACCAAAAGACAAAAACTTTATGACCTCCCTGCAAACAACCTCAGCAAGTGTTTGCAACTCTCTCTCTCTCGCAACACCCAATCCACACAGAAACCCAAAGCAACGCAGCAGGAATCTCTATGGACAAAACTACGGTTGGCTACCGCTTTGGGAAGTTGTGGAAAGATCTTGAATGCATAACTTTTGCCACATCATCATATCAACGGCAACAACTCCCAATAGTGATCTCTGTCATCAAGAACACACAATTGCTCGCGACACATCAGGATTCGGGACTTGAAGATCCAGCAGAATTTCGCGAGGAAATCAGCGAAAGGTCTATAGAAGTGACAACATACATGTAATCTATATCGTGTGGCATATGTATGCATGTACATACAGTATGTCAGTACTATTCGACGTATACACATACAGGTATACGTGTATTGAAAAGAATGTATGAATAAGTCTGTGGCTAATCAATTACAATGTTTGGAAACATGCAGTTTTAATATGCTAGAGAAGTGGGATTGTGTATGGCCCCCCTACTAGTCCCCCCAGAGAAAAACTTTGAATTTTTGGGAAACAAAAATGCTTGAATATTGTTTAACCAACTATGTTGGCAATTCGTGTTGATTCAAAAGTTAGTGGGGTTGCTTACAAAAAAAATTTCTTAGGGCTAAAGAAAATAATGATCTTCTATTTTGAAGGGTAGAGTAACCTTTCAATGAATTGAATAGCCTTTCAATGAATTTGTGTCAATTCTCAAAAGAAAAATCCACTGGAGACTCAAGCAGGAGACTGAAGCTTTAAGGCAATGAAACATAACAATTTTCTATGGATTTGATTAGTTTTCATTGGTCAAGAACTTAAACAATTCAATGTTTAAAAAAAAACCAAATTTGTTGACATATATAAAGATGTCCATTTATTCAATTTCACTTCAAAAATGCAATACACCAGAGCAGAATACCAGCAACAACACTACTGACATTGATAATGTCCCATACAATTGTTCATCCTAGAAGTATCAAGAACTTCTACATGCTGAGCACCTGCTACGAAAGTTGACAATCAGATGAAGAGTTCCTTAAAAGAAATTCTGACCATCCACAAAGCCAATTTGAGTAAGAAGCAAAAAACTGCAACACATACACTGGTGAGGCTACCTAACCAATGACTAATTCAACTCCATGTGCTACTCCCTCCTTGCTACTAGACTTGGAGTAGAAAAATAACATAACATATTGACACCACTTTTCCCTTTCGATCCACAATGTACATAACCAGTCTGCACACAATTCAGCACTCGCACCCTGATGACCTCTGCGGCCTTCCTGCGTTGATGTCAATGGTATCTGGGAGATAACTACATCCACAAAACCATCCATTCAGATTATTATCCTATCAAAGTCTGGCATGTTTGCTATGACAACAGAAACTGGGAACTGCAAATAAATTTCAAACAATTTTCCTACAGTGTGGGGCTAACTTCTGGATGACTTACATCTCCTCCTCAGTCTCATTCTTCAAAGCATTCTTGGCTATGCACAGAAATGCAGCATCAACATTGTAATCCTCCTTTGCAGAAGTCTCAAAGTAAGGTATATTCCCTTTTGAAGCACACCAGACCTTGGCTTTCTTCTCAGACACCTACACACCAGGATGCACTTAACAAGTTCAGGCCCCATCATCCCCATAACCTTTCAAAGGTGTTCCTGTTTCTGAGTGGTCAGCATCTGACTCAGACATGGAAACATAACCCCAAATTGGTGTCACTTACCACACGGCTATTACCACTGTCCACATCCACCTTGTTACCAAGAACCACAAATGGGAAATTCTCTGGATCAGATGGGCTTGCCTGTCCAAAAAAAAACAGCCAAAAAAAAACTCAGTAACCGAGTCACCATAAAATTGATCCCACACAAAAAAAAACGATTCTCTGGATCATAAGAGCTTGCCTGAATGAGAAATTCTTCACGCCAATTGTCAAGGTCATCAAATGACTTCATTACATTAACATCATAAACAAGGACACAGCAATCTGCTCCCCTGTAGAAAGCAACCCCAAGGCTCTGAAACCGCTCCTGGCCAGCTGTGTCCCATATCTGCTGGGCCAACATTTTGAGCAGTCAGTTGCACATACACAACCATGCTAACAGCTGCTGATCCAAGTACAATAGGATGCAGAATTCTTGTCCTCCAAACCCTAATAAACCCTAATCGCTCTGCCAACGTCCTGGATAAAAAGCTCTAAGAAAGGAGTGAGAACAGCGATAACCCACCTGCATAGTTACGAGCCTATCCTCAACTTGAACTTCTTTCGTCAAAAAATCCGCACCAATCGTTGCTTTGTATTGGTTGCTGAACTTCTTGTTTACATATCTAGTGGCACGTCAAGGAAATCGTAGACATTCTATGTAAAGAAAAAATACAAAGCACAAAAACCATACGAATAAAATCCGACAATGAGTTCAGTAAACCCCGAATCTCATCCCAAATGAAGAGTTGAAGATACTGGTTCATCAACGAGGTTTTGCCCACCCTGTCACCACAACAACAACCAAAAACAAAGAACAATCGTCCGACCTCAGCATGAGTTCATACAACCCCTGAAAAATCAATACATAAACAACAAACGGATCTTCAAGCAGCTCTTGCCAAAACCTAGAACACTCATTGTAACCACATCGACGGCACCTTACCTGCCGATCGATCACTAGGCAAAAAAAAAAGGCCCACAACAAGGGGGAAATGCTTACCCGCTGTCTCCCAATATAATGACCTTCAACAAGGTCCGTTTCCGAGAAGCCATGGCGATCTAAGGCTGTTCGAAAGCGCTTGCAACTTTGATACCTGATCTCGATCAAGCAACAACAGTCCCCTTCACTTCCAGGCCTCGGTTGATCTGATACACGCGTCGATCCCGGCCTCGTCGCAGCGCAGTCGTAGATCCCCGCCTCGTTGATGCACTGCACCCGTCGTTGAGTTCCAGGCCTCGGTGATGTGCGGCCGTCGAATGAGCGAGCGAGCGCCGGCCTCGTTGACGAGCACCCGTCGATCCAGGCCTCGTTGATTGATATGCACCCGTCGAGTGCCCGCCTCGTTTATACGCACCCGTCCAATGCAGTGCTTGCGTGGGGCAACGGAGACGGCACTGGGAGCGATTAAGGAAAGGCGAAGGAGAATAGTAATCTATGGAAGGTAAAATGCAATTTTCAGTATTTTATTCCAATTCATGTAAGCATTTTTGACACGCCTCAACCTCATTAATTAGTTAATATCGATCATAATTCCTTAATATGGAATCTTTATGCAAGCGCCAGGTTTTTCCTTTTCCTAGTTTATTGACATTGAAAAATTTTGGCGATTTTTTCAGAAAATTAGCAAAATTAGTCAAAATTACATTACAAAACCAAAATCTCCCAATTTTTTGTTGGAAACGAAAACAAACCACTGGCTCTACTAAAGATCATGCCCATGGCCAGCACTAAAATGCCTTGTACAACATATTTTGGATGAAGTATTATAATAAAATAGTGAAATTTTATTTTAAGTTGACAAATATACACGAGTTACAAATGCTGTGAAAAGACATCACCACAAAGAAATGATTTTATTGGTCAATCATACTGATTGGGCCTTGTGGTCAGATTTATGCAGTTCATTTTTTGAAACATTTGAGTGGGATATTTAAAATGGTGTGTTGAATTTGACAAATTTTCATAGATGCTCAAATAAATGGGCCGGTGGAAATGCTCAAGAAGAGAAGCACCAACAGTAATAAAATGGCCCATAGAGTATACTTTGGACGAAGTACACCATTGGAATCAAAATGGGTGTGGACTTTCAACCTGCAAAATTTCTCAAATAGAGTGCATAAGGCCAAAACAATGAGTGTCTGCTTTTGATTGGCTGAGCATCATGATTGGCCTAGTTGGGGACAATTAAATAGTCTCTCATGTTATTGTATCCAAGTTTAGTTGTTATGGGTCAGGACTCAGGTTATGGAAACAATTAACACTCTATGTTGAATGTGATAAACAATGGTGGAAAGCCCAAATAAGGGATGTGGGTTGTGGACCTACTCTAAGTAGTGAAAACTATTTTCAAACCTTCGAACAGCTTTATCATTTCACAATTGAATAGGTACAAGCAACAAGAATTTTGGCATAATAAAAGTGATATAACATGTGAATTCAGGTAAAGCACCCTTGGATCAACTTATGTGCACAAACCAAAATACAAAGGGATTTTGTTCAGCTTGGAAGATGTTTGGAACCCTAATGGAACCTAAACCAATACATTATAAATTCATCATGCACTACATACAAACTACAACCTACATTAAGCTTCTAAATTTTTAAAATGTTATTATGTGATCTAAATGAAACTGAAAATTCTTCAATTTTTTATTAAAAAATCTTGTTATGAAAACATTTGATGTGTAAAAACTTTAAATGTCATAATTTTGTAAACATTTTCAATTTGAACATAATCGCTTGGAGAAATTTCCTATGTGTGTTTTGGAGGTCACCTTATACGCATTAATATTGTCTCCTTAAAAATAGGAAGCACCTTTGCAAGTGGCATTTGAGGTAGCATGACCTATTCATGTTGGCCCATCTATTACTGATTTTGGGTACTACCCTCATGGAATTAAAGCTCAGTTTCAAGGGGTGGGACTTTCACATAAATGGATGATGTCTAATTTTGAGTATTCATCTCATCAATTGATGGATGAAAATAAAAGATGAGATGAAGTATGGGTTTAAATGAGACATTCATTAACATAATTAAAACTGATAATGGATAAATTGGATATTTTAGTTGTGAATATTGTTGTTCTCATAAATTTGATGGAATGTGGTGCTTATAAACATTATGTCTCTTTTATTTGAAGTCCTAATTGTTGGAGGCATGTGACCATTCAAGGTGATGGAGTAGTAAACTTTACCTTTCATGGGTGCACATTCACAAGATATAAAAGCATTTCCACTGGGGTACACTAAATGCCTCGACAATGGTAAAAAAAATGACAATTGAAAAAACCATTCAAAACCACACCCCACCATTGCGCATGCAAAGTAAAAATTATTGCAACTCCAACAAAAATCATTCATTTTATCTCCATATTTGCAGTTGATTGATTGAAGGGTCTTTGCTACTTTGGTTTTGACGCACTCCCAAGTCCCTGGTTGAACCCACTTGAAGGTTCAACTATGTAGAGTTGCAAAAAGTTGGGATTTGGAAGGCGCTCTCGACTCCCAGCACTATAGAGGGGTAGAGGGGCGTGCTAGAAGTCCTGGGATTAGACTGGGAAGAGGGACTAGTAGATCAAGCTTGAATCTGCATCCAAAACCAACCACATGGGGTTAGTTTCACATTCCGAGACACCCTTCGATGTTGGGACAAGCCTCGGGAACTTTGGACCACAAGACTCACCATGGCCTGGACTCGGGGGAAGCCACCACCTTCCCCCATATAGTATTCTCTGCAACACTCCGCGGAGGGCTACATCCAAATGGCTCTTTTTCCCGGGACTTTCAAGTTGGAGTCCCGAAATTGTCTCGAAATTGTCCCAGTTGGAGTCCCGAGACTTTGGGAGCTCATAACTCCCGATTGCCAAATCTGATCGTGACAAGGTCTAAACCAAAGTTGTAGCCCTTGTTGGGATCTTTTCAACGTTGTGTTGCACTCTCAATTCGGACGTCTGGAAGAGGTCGATTCCTGACTTTTAGTGGTCGGGAGTCAAATTGCCAATCTGACTCCTAGCCCTTCTTTTGCCCATAACTTGGGTCTAGATGTCCAAATGACCAATGCGAGGCCATTTTCGACATTTACGCTTCAAGACCTTTTCAATGACACCAAGAACACCTCAATTCAAGGTGTTTTGGGCCTTGCTGTCGACTTCTAAACATTCGGGAGTCTCGGAGGACTCCAAGTCCCCAACTTTGGAAGTGTTGGGCTTCACCCCCACACTTGGCCAAAGTGGGGTTGCGACAGGTTCCTTGATGTCATTGCACACAAAATGATGTCAATGAACCTTGTTAAAGCATTTGGAATTGCTAACAATGCAATGTAATTGCAATCAAAAAAAAAAAAAGGCAAAATTTTTGTTGTTGATGAAGAACGACAATTTGTTGTTCGTTTTTTCATGTCTCGCAAGACCCAATGATTGAGAATGGGCAAAAGTTTACAACATTTTGGGATAGGGTGCAAAATCATTTCAATGAATCACGTCTTGTTAGTTACATTCCAAGATTTGCAAGGTCATTGGAAACAAAATGGGGCATCATCGAGCATGATATTGCCAAGTTCATTGGAAACTACATTGTTGTGTTTGCATTTTTTGTGAATCAAAGACATGGTTTGAAAATACATTTCACAAAGCTTTAGACTTGCACAAAACAAAGCATCCAAAACATCAAGCTTTCACATAGCTTCATGTTTGGTATGTGTTGAAAAACATACTTCGATGGGTAGACATGCAAGAAAAATCAAGAAGACTTCATTGCTAATGAAAAGAAAGACTAGTCTAGGTGATTGCAACAACATCCATAACAATGGTGTGCAAGTGTTTGACGTTGCCAATGTTGCCTTTGATGTGCCTTGAGCATCAAAACCACCTTTAGGTTGCAAAAGAGCAAAATAAGACTAAAAGGCATCCAAAGTTGGAGATAATAGTAGCATCAACACACAAGTGTGTGCCATCGAAGATATGGTAATTATCATTTTGGAACAAACTACCTTCATATGAGACCAGAGCATGATGGCCTTATTCTCCATACCCAATGATCAACTATAGTTAAAGAACACGTGTGAGTATTTTTCATGTTCCAAGGTAAGAGGAATTAGACTTGCTATGAGTTTACCTCAAATTCAAGCACAACAACACATAAACTTCCCAACCAACACAAACAAGCAAAACAATAAAAGGTCCCACACTTGCTGCAAATGAACCATTAATCACAAAGCTAATGCAAAAATGTGACGACTAGAATTGCATTGATTTGGCAAGTGAGATTGCATAGCAAAAATTTGGAAAAAAAAGAAAAAAACAAAATGTTGAATGTATATGCAAAATTAGTGCGAATGAATAAGAAGATCAAGATGTTGGTTCAATCCTTTTAATGTCTAAAGGTGATCAATTAGATCATTCTTCAAGTTATAGATTGGTTGTTGGTTTTCAATCTCATTATTGCCTTCAACATATTTTGCAAAGGTCAATCCTTCCTCATTTGAATTTTATCAGGTAGTTCGATTGCTAGTTCCAAGACCAGGTCTTCTTCGCCCTCCATTACCATGTTATGCAGTATGATAAATGCCATTAGCACATTTGCAATCACATTGTGATCCCACAATTGACAAGGGTTTGCCATGATTTACCACTTTGCTTGCAAGACACCAAAACAACATTCAACATCTTTGCGAGTTGCCTCTTGCAACTAGGCAAAGTGTTTGCATTTTTCTCCTTGTGATTCATGGACCATAGATACAAAACAAGACCACCAAGGGTGAATTTTGTTGACTAACAAACAGTAGCGATAATGTCTATTTCCATTAATCTCAAAATTGAGGTCCACACCTACACCCCCCAAAATATCCCGAATCAAAGGACTCTTATTTAAAACATTCAAATTGTTGTTGCCTCTAAGATGCTAGATCCATAACCCCTAATCAGCTATGGCCTCCAAGATGATCGATTTGTTCTTGTTTTTGTTTATGAATGAACCTTGCCAAACAACTGGACAATTTTCTAATGATAATGCATATAGTCCAATGAAGCAAACATGTTTGGCTAGCCTCTTTTTACAGTCACTCTCAATTGCTTTTCCAAATCTACTTGTGTGGGTTTCCTAAGAAAATTTGGTTCGAAGACTTCCCTAATTACTCTCACAAAATGCCACAAACATTCAAATGTTGTGGTTTTTCCAATTCTGCAATATTCATTGCAAGCATCAACAATTTGGCCATATGCAAACATGTGCATTTTTGGATGGAGTTCAATTTGACAACACCACATGTATATATCTTTTGTACGAAATAATTGTCGTGAGCATAGACGCTATCCATGATGTGGAGGAACAATGTGTGATGCATTTGATATAAATGATGAGAAAGTCGATTGTTGTAGATCAAAATAATCTCACAAAATTCAATTATGGTCAATTTCATGCTCTCAAGCTACATTTGGCTCAATTATGGTCAATTTCATGCTCTCAAACTACATTTGGGCTACGACCTGGGAGAGATCCCCATGTTGTCTTCTTGCCTATTGTTGCAAATTTGGTACCTACAACATCAAAACACCAAACACAAGATCAATTGTAGCTTTATCTTCTAGTGCTTGGGAAATCCCATCAAACAATTCTTGTTGTCATCACGACATTTTGTTGCAACCACAAAATGATCAAAGAAGACAGAAATCATAAAAACAAATGACTAGGAACAAAATATGTTAGAATCAAATCATGTGAAGATTTTGCATCAATGCGCTTCAATCACAAAATAAATTTCACACATGAATCAAATCAAAGGAACAAGTTGCAAGATACTTAACAAGCTTCAAGTGGCAAACAATCCACAAGCGTGAAAAATCAATCCAAAATGTGTGAACATTGATAAGATTTCAGAAGTCAACATGTAGCATGAAAATGTGACCCCAGGGTGATGGTGGGCCATGATGACAAGGGATGGGTGGTCTTCACTTTGAATTGCCCTTTACAAATGAATGTAGGCCCCTCCATAAACACCACTAACTTTAGGTTATAGGAGTTTTTTTGGATTTATCATTGGACATGCTCTAACATCTTATATATTAAAGTTAGATGGTGTTTGTCCGTCTATCCGTCCGTCTGTCTGTCCGATGATGGTTCCACGTTTTAATTGACGCGACGGAACCGGCCCGGACAGTCGGATTTCGAGACCGAGAACCGGCTCGGACAGTCGGATTCCAAAAACGGAACCGGTCCGGACTGAGAACGGGCGGCTAGACAGGGCAGGGCGGGGCAGGGGGGCAGAGGGCTGGGCAGGGTCGGGCAGGTGGCAGGGATCTGGGCAAGGTCGGGCAGGGGGTTCGAGAAAACGGGGTTCGGGAGAACGGGCGCCCAGACAGGGCAGGTTCGGGCACGTTCGGGTAGGGCCGGGCAGAGGGCAGGGGGCAGGGCCGGGCCGGGCAGGGGGGCAGGGGTCCGGGTAGGTCCGGGCAGGTCCGGGCAGGGGCAGGGGGCAGGGCAGGGGCACCCACGGGGGACTTCACAGTGGCCTTCGGCCACGGGCACCCACTAGTTCATATAATGCTGATTATAATATGAAGTTCGCTTGGGTATCCAATGCCCTGATAGATGATAGGGAAACAATTTACCAAAATCTTTCAATGCCAATGAATTAAATTGACAATAGTTGTGTTTTATGTGTAATCAAATTACAGCTTAACAATAATTCCATAGGTTTCTATTTAAAGATTAACAAAGAAAAAGGTTCATACATTCCTAAGCACATTTGCTAACAGGAATGGGCATGTGAAGTGACTTTAGGTTATCTTTGAGGTATGTAATCATACCATTTTAATTCAAAATATTTCATATTACAAAAAGTAATTATCAAAAATTGAGGGCATAGAGAATGTCACAATGATTGTTTATTAAAAAGGTACCTCGTATTGTTGTTACACCAAAAAAATAGAACTCTAGGGGGTTACTAACCAGCATATGCTAGGCTACCTTACAACTTTTACATTTAGGTGTGAGAGAATCCTCTGAGGTTGCTGTGCTTGGGAGGCAATCCTCATGTCTTCCACACATTTCAGCTAGTGCACCTCTGTCATTGGCTGATCAGTGGCAGATGACCCCTTTTAGTTTATCATCTTCTATTTTATTAGTGTTTTAGGGATGTCCTAATTGTTGTGTTCTTGCATGACTTGTGTTCTTAAGCTTTTATTTGCCTTGTACATCTTGTGTATGGGTTCCATCCCTGCCTTTTTTTATATACACGGTTTTTCTTCTCTGATACACATAAGGTGCCTCTCACTCTGCACACCTCATGATCTATGTACATGTTAGGTTTGTTATATTCACCTCATGTTTCTATTTGTAGGCCCTCAAGGGGACACATACCCAATATGCAAGGGCTAGATTCAACTACCACTTCATCTTAAGCCCCCTTTTTTTTCTGTGCCCCAAACCTAGGGTTTTACCCTACACAAAGGACTCATCATCTTATAGCCTTCAACACTAAATCAAGTTCCATGTCTTCATGCAATTTGGTTCCCCATCTAGACTCATTTGACAAATATTCTCTAATCAAACATATAATCAAAATTTGTACTCTCCAAATCCCCCAAATCTTTATTGATCATAGCTTACCTTCAATTGGGAACACAAGGCACATCTATGAAATTGCACAAAAATTTTCACAACAAGAACTTGGGCTCCAAGTTGTTGCACACTACCAGTGACATTCAAACTTTTATTTTTTCTTATCATGTTCCCATTTGGTTTTCAATATCTCGTTATTATTTATATCAATTTTGAATTTTATTGAAATTTTATTAAATATTATATCCATGATGGGTAAGGTAAAAGAGAAAAATAATTATAAAAAAAAAGAGATGGTTATTAGTAAAAAAAAGAGATAATTAAACTTGAAAATGAAATAGGACTTTTTTTTCATATTCCACTAGGCAAGGTAATTATTTAAAAAATAAGATAGTTAAATTGAAAAATGATGAAGTAGTTACAAGTTGTCTCTAAAATTGTCCAGGGATGACCATACGACCAAAATCGTCATGTAAAAATGACATATGAAACTTTTTTGCAGACCACCCCATATAAACCAGTTCCTACATCAATGGAATAACACGACAATGAGTGTGATTGCAACCTTATGAAAGTGCTTGCAATCAATCATAATGACCTCTAACTAGTTTTCTAGTGTATGTGCAGGCCCCGTCATACTTTGTAACTTGTCCAAACTGCAAAGGGATCAGGTTTTTCTAAAAGGAAATGTTCCTCAGGTTTCAAAATGTTCATCGGATGTCTCCACACACGAGTATCACGGGGACAGACGATTCATGTACATATACATATATATAGATATTTGCTGCTCATTATGAGAGGTAATGCACTCCGAGCAGGGTGTGCCCGAAGTAAGGCCCCCCTTGGTTCCTATCTGGTGCAGGGCCTTATTCCAGGTTCACCTTTCCTCCCAGGGTGTTACCCTAGACATCACAATGGAAGATGTCTTGCACTATATGTAGTAGAACTTCTGGTTCACAACCAAAAGACTTCTCAGGTAAGAGTCATTCGTTCTTTAACTCTCTCTCTTTCTCAACATGTACATGAAAAATCTTATCACACAGTACTCCAGTCAACAGATAGCAAGACTCTGTCACAAAGCTCACCTCTGTAGTTGTGGAATTTACAGCAGACACTTGCTGTTGTCTCTCCCATAGCTGACACCTCTCACATGCATGAGATTCTGAGGGTGTGACTACTGTTGGGTGAACTGAATCACAATAGTAAGAATGAAAATGCATCTGCGGAAGAAAGAGCAGAGAGTGGAATGTGGAGTTTGGAGGTGTCCATATTACAGCACTGTCAATCACCAGCTTCTCCTTCAGTAGTGTTGGCAGTGCTGCAAATGCACATGGCCACAGGCAAGAGTACCATTTTTAGGGTAGCAAAGAGAACAACTTGTGCTTCAAATCTTTCATTCCAAAATAAAATTCCAACAAAATGCCATTTCTTCTGTAAACAGGATATACTTGGTGTATCATGACAAGGCCGTTTCCAGTAGCAGCAGCTCAAGAGAAAGGGGATAGGGCAAGGTGAGGCTATGGAGAAAGTGACAACAAAAGTTGCAACAAAAACAACAGAAGAAGAAGAAGAAGAAGAGGCTCTCAAGAGGTAAATTCAAGAGAGGTTTTTGGTGGAGTCCAGCAGACGTGGATGACATGAAGAACATGCCCAGATTACAAAAAATCTCTGAGTAAATCACACATCTCTCTTGTGTTGCCTGATTCTACAACTTTCAGTAATGCAGCTGTATTTCTTCTTGTGAGAAAATGTGTGTTCTTTGGAGTTGTTCCAGTGTCTTTGATGCATTGCAGCAGTCACCAGAGAAAATCTTCTTTAGAGCTAATGCTCAACAAAGTACTCCTCATCAAGAATGTCATTTATTGCAATCTGACATTTGGCAAAAAAAACTTCAGAAACAGTTTGTTTTCTTGAGAGTATGGCATGAATGTTGTTTTGCATCATCTAGAAGAATCCAAATCAACCTTCAGAGGAAAAGAAAGAAAAGTTGATTTTCAAAATGGAGCCAGAAGCAACTGTAGGAAGCTCAGTGTTTGGACTTTAGAGAACTCCATTAGGAAGACAACTTGGGCGTTGCATGTTTTAACATCATATCTAGTCTCGATGATGAAGCTTCTCCACCTCCCTGTAATGCTCAGAGTACCTGTAAACACAGCACTTGAAGAAACCTCTCAAGAAAACTACCAAAATTTTCACCTACTCCTGGGACATTCAGAACATTTTGATCAAAACAAACTCTATGCATGTTTCTAAATCTTGTTGTGTTATGATGCTCCTTCTGATTACAACACTGATAAATAAGTGAGTTTCAATGCACCATGGAACCAGAAAGACAAATTGGCAAACAAAAATGGTTGTAACAACAGATATGCAAATGGAAGCTTGGAAGTTCAGAGAGGAGACACCATTTTTGCCAATCTTGTTGAAGCATCTCAAATGAGAGTTTTATTTGCTGCAAGAAGAATGATTTTTTAACAACAAATTGTGTTTCTACAGAAACCTGTCAAATCTGCTTGAGATTTCAGAGTCACGAGGCAAAGAAGGGTAAGAGAAGAACCAGTAAGAGCCATAGACAGGGACAAGAAGAAACAGAGCTGATACCCAATTGTCAAATATTCTCTTCCCACTCTTATAAGAGAAATCCTTGAGAAGACCTCTCATTGCATGCTGGTGAATTGGTGACAATGAGTACGAAACCTCCTTCAGCCTCACTGGTGTCTTCCCCATGATCCCTTTCTCTTCCCTTGTCTTCTTCTCTTCTTGCTCTCTTTTTCTTGGCAACCAATAATGTGTGTGTGTGTGTGTGTATCCTTTTGTGCTGTTTCTTCTCGTTACTGCTAGTTCATTGACCACCCACCATGCAGCAGATCAAAGAGTCATCTTCAGCACTGTGATCTCTTCTCAACTCAACTTTTTTCTTCTTGTGAGTGGTGATGGCAAAAAGATCTTTCCTAAGCACACCCCAAAAAAAGGATTCAATGCCAAAGTCCAGAAAGCTCTCTTCTTATCCCTACAACCTACAAAACTGTTGCTTCAAATCTCCCTTCCTGCTGCACATTTGCAACTGCCAAGTTCCAACTGATAGTATTTTGTTGAATTTTTTTATTTACATTACTATGACATCAACATCTTTACATGAACTTTTACAAGCCCAAAGATACCAAACAATAATCCTGGATGTTAAAGAATATGCATACTGGATGTGGCTACTAGAGCAGGCCTACAGGCAACAGTGAAATGACCTGTTCGCTGTACTTTGGATGAAGAAGTACAGCCTTCAAATAGAGCAAAAATAGGTTTGAAGTTTGGACCTGTAAATGGCCACTGGATACAATCATGTCCAGTCATCTCCAGAAGGCCAAATGAAGAAGAGGGATGTTTCTAATTGGCTGGTGAAGATGATTGGCCCAGGTGCTGACATGTAAATGGTCTATCACTTTGCACTGTTCACATACATTATAAAGCATTTTCACACAAGTTCCATGAAGTTCATGGAACTATTATTAACTACAATACTTGAAAAGCATAAGTACCTACTAGTTTTCCACATCATTGCACAATTCCACTATGAGATTCGGCCTTGAACTTGCTTTAGCTCTAATTGTGGTAGGTCATCTTTGTGATTTGGGAATGGTAAAGGCGCATCTAGGAGCATCAATCCACGCACCACCAACTTGTACAACCCATCATCAAAATGTGTCCCATGAAATGAATCCCCTGGATCTTTATAAACTACTGCACTTGCAGCATGGATACCCATTCCATTAGGTTTCGCTTATGTAGCAAGAAAACTATCTCACTTGTGGCAAACTGCACAAACACGTTACAAGGTCATGAAAATGCAATACTAGATCAAGGAGGTTTGTGGTTTGACATAATAACATTTTGATGTTTTGAGCATACGAAGATCAATTAAAATTTCTATGTAGAAACTTATCTCCCTCGCACATGTCTAAGACTTCCACACATGGCTCTTGTGTTGTTGCTGCACCTCCTCAAGATTTAAGCTTGGGGGGTTCTACCCCATTTGGTTTCTTCTACCTTTTGCTCTGCCACCCACATAAAACCAAACATGTCACAATGTACCTTTGTCTGAACATTATTTTGACCATTATTCTTTAGAGAATAGTCTTGGTTGTGGGTACACTACAAGTTCATTGAAAGATTGTTGTTTTTGATTACCCTACATGAACATCATATATAAAATGTCAAAGGTAAAGCAAAGAGTGAAGAGTTGTTTAATTTAAGTTTTAGGGTTGCCAAAAATACTTGGTTTGATGCATTTTAATGCGTTGGTGGCAGATTTCTTATATGGGGTCTGATTTTGGACCATTATGGCAACTTTAGCTTCATTTGCTTAAATGAATCAACATGGGTTTAGAGAGCATTATACACATGTGCCCTAAATAAGCACAACATCTATAATCAAGAAATTTGGCTCCAATAACCTAAAAAATAGACCTCTGGTCAATCTAGACAACTTAAACAATTGCAACACATTACATGTTTGGCACTTGGAGCTTATGGGGACCCACCTGAGTGGTTACATTGGTACCTTTCAGTCGAGTTGGGCTCTGAGTTGCTTGAGAGGTTACTCGAACTTTGTTCTCCTATGTGGTGACCACCTTAATCACCCAATCACAAACCCAATAGTTCATTTATTTCATCAAAATAAACAAACAACCCTAATTTAGACGTTTAATTGCAAAACATTGTTTCAATTCCCAAGTTTAAAACTTGAAGTAATTATAGACACCTGGCATAGAATTAAACCTAAGTTGGAACAAAGTATGGGATTATTAGCTTTACACATTATAGGATATTCATACTTGACTTGGCAATATTTGGCCCACATTAATCACCTACATGGTTTAACCAACCTAGATGTTAGTGCACAGTTAAAGTTTGAAATAATGTAATCAAATTATCTCAACTATTTACATGCACATGCAACAAAACTACTTGGGCTTTACATATGCATAGTTCACATGTATGTACCTTGGGTATGTGTAGTGACCACATCAAGCACCTACAAATACAACATTTTCGCCAACTTAGCATATCAAGCCTAAATTTTTATTTAATGTGAAATGTGACAAAATATTCAATGAGGTTTAATGTTTCCTTAATGTTGGCCACATTTATACCTGCATTGAAAAAATAAATTAAAAATTATATATATATATATATATATATATATATAAGGCATCAACTCCCAGCAAGACTATAACCCTATATATAACCATACAAAAACCTACTAAAAGTCATATTTTTGCATCATAACAAAATACAACACGTTTGCAATACTTTCATTACCAATTTTTTTTTGTATAAACATTCATTTCATCATCTGAACGTTTGGAATCAGGGGCTCCAAGAAGTTTAGGTTATTGAAGGAGTAGACATAAATGTTTTCCATCATGTGTCCCCCCACTAGTTTGACCTCTAGAACTAGCTCTTTTTGCACCACTAGCATTAAAATCTATAGCTAGATTCTTATATTTCTAAGCATGCAATTTTGGGTTCTCCAACACATGGGGTAAATTTTTTCATTTGCTAAAGCTTGTCCTTTGAGGTCCAAACTTCCAGCACCCATTCCAATCACCTACATTTGGCACATGCATAAACTCAAGAATGGTGGTATTGAGGGATTGGATGACTTGACATTCTCATTACATGTCTACAACACTTGTGCAACTATGCCAGTAATTTCAGGTAGGTTGGATTCAATTTGTCCAACATGTAAACAATGTAGGAATATTGCCACCCTGTAATAAGATGAAAAATAATCCAAAACTCGTGGAACGTTAGCAAGTATGAACATGAACATTAACGATTCCCTAACTATTACTCTTGAACTAAGATCCATGCTTCAAAATAGAAAATTGTCACCATAAATCTACAAATGCACTATTGGAATGATTCAGAATGTGTGCTTTAAACCATAGACACATTGCAAGCTAGTATCCATTTTCACATGATCCATGACACCTGTAATTCTTTTGCCAAAGTTATTAGACCCCTAATTCAAATTTAGGCAACCAATTTGCACTAGGAATGGAACATCCTAATATAAATATCAACAAGGTTTCAAGGGTTTAAGGAAGTCCTAAACGTCTTAGCCAATGTTTGCTCAGAGTCCAACCTTGCAGTTGTTACAATTTCAATCAGAGAAGGACTCCTAGCCCTTTTTTTCTTTTGCATGTCAATACACACACATTAGCTATTTTAAAACAATGAATCCATGGGTTTATGGGTTTTCATCACATAAACTTGGGACATAGCTTGATCCTTGCACATCCTCTTATAATGATGTGCTATTAGTGTCTTCTGAACAATCTGAACTTGCATAGCTCTACCTTCAACCAACTTGGCATGCAAATTTGCAATGCTTGCTATAGGGGCATTGTGCCTACATGGCCTTTCCTAGTTGCACTTTAAGGCTATTAGCTTCTTCTTCATAATAACATCAATAGTTTCCCTCCTCCAAAAAATAAATGAAAAGAACAAAAGCCACATGTTAAAGCTAGCTTGGGTCCTTCCTACTAACAACAAAGACATCGCAAAAACCCCCAATAGATTTGTAGCTCTCTCTTTAGGGCTACTGCTGGAAACTTTTATAACTTGTCATTATTTTTTGGTTTCTAGGTAGACATAATAACTAACTTTGTCAACTGATTTTCCAAATTAAAATTTCACTGAAGTTCTAAAACTTCATTGTAATCCACAAGTAATTTGAGGGTGATCCAATGAGTTAGCTTACAAATCTTGAACTACTTTGTCCACCCCAATTTTGCACAAGGCTTCTTAAACTTTGGCTACCTAGAGATCACAATATTGCTCATATGGAGTCTTGGTTGTAGGAATACCTTGTTGCATGGAGCTAGTAGAAGACCACCAAGGTGCAAACAGCTATAAAAGATTATGGCCCCAAGGTTCTAAATTTTCAAAACAATTTTAGAAAAACCTGTGCAAGGTTCAATCATGGTACCTCAATATGTCAATAGAACCAAACAATGCCTAGTGGTTGGAGTTTGTGCACAAAAGTTGGAGGTCTTAATAGGGCATTGGCTACACCCCTCAAACAACCCAATATGATGATGAGAACAAAGACAATCTGCCTAATGGCCAAATTTACATCTCACTTAACTTATTTACACATCTAGAAGCTAACCCCAAACAGTTGTCACAGAAGACTTTGCTTCAAAATTTGATCTTTAATCTTCCATTACTGAGACCTAAAACCATTTTTTTTTCGTCATGCATTTTGATACAACTTCAATCTCTTCAGTAGTTGAGACCTAATGTGCTTAATATAATGAGCTTCTCATTTGGATTGTTTAAAAAAAAAAACTGGTTTGTGATTACATTTGGTAAATGTAGCAAACAAACAAATCTAGCCCTTACAATGTTGTTGTCTAAGGATGGGAAACCCAAACCTTTACCTAGAACACAACTTTGTACATGGCAACTTCTTTGCAAAGATTATTTGAACTACAAACCCCATACAACCCATTATACCAACTGCCAAACCTAATTTGCATCAACAAAATAAACAAAAAAAAATGCACTTGTCTAAACTTATCCTACAAAACGTTAAGTGAAGGCTTTTATCACCTCTTTTCACTCAAAACTCCACAACTTCTATCACCTTGTTTCATGAATGATTCCTTAGCTTCATGCAAGAAGAACTTGAAGCAAAGGAGCTGAAGAATGCATGCAAGAACGTGCCAAAATGTTTATTGAAGTTTGAAATAAGTGGTCAGGAGTCAAGATTCACATAGAGATGTGTATCTCTGGCATGTATGGCGCATTGAAATGTGTTTGGTGCATAGTGACTACATATAGTGTTTTTTTTGGAGTTTTTTTTTATATTGACAAATTGGCGATCATACTAGAAACATGTAGAAAAAATGGCTACCATCCTTAGGAACATGTAACCAAATACGGCTATAGACCAGATTTGAAGCACATTTATCTTTAGCCATCCTTCTATATTTGTGACTACTCATTGAAAATCAAATGTGTAAATCTAGAGATTTTTTTTCTTTTTTAGGATATTCAAAATGAACCACATTTTTGCATTTTTTATTTTTTAATTCGCTTTTTGGGTATTGTTTGCCAATAAAAAAGAAGGCTACTACCCTGGTGCAAAACAACGAAATTATAAATTGAGATTTTTTAAACCAAGTAATTTTGGGGTTTTTCAATTGTTAGAAGCAAAAAGAAGAAGTTTAAATGGCTAAATTTCCACAATTGGTTAGTCTGTGGCCCAAAATATAGATGGATATTTAAAAATTGTACTCATAAATATGGTTTATAGGCAAATTTGGCACAACGCTAGGGCTTATTCTGGATGACCTAGCCATTTTGGCTAAAATGCCAAATTCCAAAAAAGGACTCAAAAAGTTTAGGTCGACTTTTGCCCTAGATCAGTAGCTAGCTCACCTACTAGCTCGTTAGGGTTCAGGTTGACGTTTGATTAGATCGGCAGTTAGGTTTTGGAGTTCGTAGAACAACATTTGGGGTTTGGTGGGAGATCGATGCTAGTGAGCTTGAGGTGTAGGAGGGGTGAATTTATTATTGAGATGGCGCGTTCTTTGAAGACTTAACGAATGTGCTCGGCAACAAGTCATTTCATGCTTGACATTTAGGTACATACACTCCATTTCAATCCAAACAACTTGCACATTTTGTTGTTTACAAGCTCACACACAATATTGTAGCTTTAGGCATTGGTTGGAGCATTGTGAAATTTGGTCTTTACCATGTTCCTTACCTTCAATGTCTACTGGTGTCGAAATTCTTTAGTCAATTGTCAGTTAGGTTTATGTCTAAACATCTGCACCTGATTGCATATGCCCATGAATGACGAAATTGCACAAGGGAGGCCGCACTCAACCACTCAAGGCCTTTGGATTAAGCTCACCTTTCTTCACATGCAGGTATTGTAATTCTGTCCTTCTTTCACCTCTTTGTGTTACATGTCCTACTTTGTGCTCTTAATCACATATGCCAGATCTTGTTCAAGAAGCCTATCACACAAACCTTCTCCATCTGAAATATGACTATCTTGATTTGGGAGCTTAATTTTTCCTTATTCCTACTTGTGAGAGAGAATTTCAACTAGAATGTAGAATCTGAATGTGAAATTTGTAGAAGTCAATGTTCAACCATATTGCTTTCCCATTTTACTTATTAGAATTAACGTGCATGCATGTAGCTTAGACTCTTCTCCATCAATAGCTTATATGTGAAATAGACCTGTTGTTCATTGTCTTGATCATCATCTGTATGTGGAATTCAGAAATATAGATCTGTTAGTAGTATGCCATGGTCAGGAAAAGCCACTTTTGCAACAAGTTCTTGGGGAAACAGATATGGTTCATATAAAGAATTTAATGAGAGCAGAAATGTAGTAAGATTATCAAAGCAAGAAAAATAATGGAAATCCAACTGCCTGTTGCCCACCCTCAGCGCAAGATATGCAAAACTGCATCAGACTTTTGCCCAACTCACCCGCAAATTAGAGAAAAATGCGATAACCAAGTATAATATCAAACCTTGCACAATTCCACTACAAATTTGACAAATTTGACAAATTACACTATATCTACAATACTTGAAACCTTGAAATTTTTCATCAACAAATTTGGCCTAAATATGACATAACCACATGACACTTGTTACGTTGCACAATTCATTCATTCATTAATTTGCCAAAATAAACACTAACTCTATTATAATCAAGACCTTCCACAATTCACCCACGAATTTGGGGAGTTGAGACTGATTTCATAACATTTGACACTTAGAGAAAAATCAAACAAACAAAGAGCAGAAGAATTGGCATTAAAAATGGGACAATCAATCTGTACAGAAAATGGTGACGTTTTTTTTCTTTTTTTCTTTTGTGGGGCTCTTTCGGTTGCCTTTCTTCCTTTAAAGATATACACTGGTCAATTTGAGATCCAAAAAAAGGGCCTAAAGATTTTAGGTGACACTAAAACTCTTGTGCAAATTTGTGGGTGCAATGCTTCGCAGTTGTGAGTCATAGTTGCACAACCACCCACAAACACTGATGTCCCGGAACTCGCTGTTGGTTTGTGGGTGCTATTCACAGTTTGTGGACTTCTCCTAGGTTGCCGGAAGGGATGATGCCGGAACAGGCGGCTGGTGGAGGTGAGAGCAGCGGAGATTGAAATTGCAGCGAGAGATTTGAGCTCCTCCAGCTTCATTATCAATCCGCACCACGACCCACAAACACTTACGTCCTGGAACTTGCTGTTGGTTTGTGGGTGCTATTCGCAGTTCGTGGACTTTTACTGGGTTCCCGGAAGGGATGATGCCGGAACAGACGGCTGGTGGAGGTGAGAGCAGCGGAGATTGAAATTGCAGCGAGAGATTTGAGCTCCTCCAGCTTCATGATCAATCTGCTAACCCCCAAAACAGTTGCGGCATGTTTGTGTCATTGCAAGGTGCGAACTTCTGCAAAGGAGGAGAAAATTTTGTTGATCAGCTTCACATGAGCTCTTCTTGCAGGGATTGATGATCATGTTCTTTTATTTTTGTAGCAGAGCTGTAGGACTAATACTACTACTACTGGTACTCGAGGAGAAGGAGGAGGCTAAGCCAGCAGTAGTAGTAGTAGTAGTAGCAGGAGCTGCTGCTGCTGCTGCTGCTGCTCCTACTGCGCCTGAATTATTGGCAGCAGCAAGGTCGCGGCCGGTACAGCTTGTTTTGCAGCAGTCATGGTGGTTTTGCAGTCTCACCTCCATTTTATCGATGAGTTCTGTGGCGGTAGGTGCGGAAACCAGGATGCTGCGTCCGGCAACATTCAGAAACCCTTCTTCCACTGCTTTGTCGAAGACGGCCAAGAGCGGGTCGTAGTAGCCGTTGGCATTCAGAAGCCCCACCTAGCATACAATTCGAGACCAACCCACACAACTTCCGCAGCATGAGATAATATAATACACATGATATGTGATCTTCTCATCATCACTAGAGCTGATTTCCGATTCAAACTGATTCAGAATACTTGAAAACTCATTTGAGTATTAGACTTGGGTTCTGGAATCCGGAAGAATTGCGAAGATCTCCAGGTTCCTAGAAGAAGGTTGTGCAGGATTCCACAAGGAGCTCTTTGGACGATTCCCATGAGGGAAAATTGTCTAACTCTAGCTCCAAGAATAGACTTCAAACGTAAGTAAGAGGGAATTCTGCAACACATGGGGTTTTGCAACATTCCCAAGGAACCTCACATGGAAAGTTCATCTAGAAGGGTTAATGTACAACTCTATCATGTGACTACAAGGACAAGTCGTTTATTTTTCCTCGGTTGGAAAGCACCTATTGGAAGCAATACCAATTTTCCCTTTGCCAATGGTTCGAAGAGGGATTTCTAAGAAGGATAACTGAGAACTTTCCCACATGTCAGACGGGGAGTTGTAAGAGAACTCCTCGTGCCAAAATGAAGCGACCATTGAAGAAAAAGGTGGAAGCTATTCGACATCACCATTGAGGATGTGGGTCACGTACTGGCTTAGCATGAATACCCAGCTGGGACCATGTGGTGATTTCGAGTAACTCGTCGAGTGTACCATATCCGCCTGCACAACAAGTATATTTTTTAGGTAGCTAATTCACCAATTCCAGGAGCCATGAAAAACGGAGAAATATGAATCACAAGTATTACATTGTTCTGCACGTCACCAGGCTCAGATCAGATCGAGGGAGGGAGGAGAGCCACGGGGATGTTTATATATATACCGGGGAGGGCAATGAAGGCGTCGGCTAGACGAGCCATCTCGGCCTTGCGCTGGTGCATGTTGTCTACGACGACCATATCTCCCACAGTCTGTCCACAAATCTGCACATGGATCACGATCCCAGCTTCAAATGTCAGGACATCGCGGTTGCAGCGTGCAATTGTTCCCAGGGTTGTTCTAAAGTCACGTAGATCTCAAGCAAATCAATTGTCCACCGAAGACTACATATACGTTCTCCTAGGTCAGAGACTCTGATTAACATAAGCGGTTGTAGCTGAAAACAGAATTCAAAGATGCGCTGGATTCGAGTACGGGAATGGAACCCTGGAGGATTGGTTTGGATCATACCTCGCGCGGCATCAGGGCCTTGGGTATAACGCTGCAGCCATCCACCAAGGCCACGAAATCAGAAAGTATGTCAAAGCTGCGACTCTAGGAGTTTGACAAGAGACCCAGAAGGGATTGAACAAGAGGACGTATAAGAAATAACAAGACGTTTCTATAACATTCTCCAGCGTCTCTTGACGTTCCAATCCAAGGGTTGCAACGGTTGCAGCCTGCTGATCCTAGATAGCTTTCAACTGGGAATCTGCATGGGACTCTCGTTTCTCCCCACTGCTAGCTGTTGCGAGTAGGGAGAAGAAGAACAAGATCAATGAAGAGCACGCACCCAATAACATGATTACCACCAGCATGAACCGTCTCCGCAATCTTGCCCATGAGTCCCATACTTCCACCTCCGTAAACCAGATCTATCTTCCGCCGCACCTGACGACAACATCCAACCCCGAACATTCATGAACGAGATTGCCTAAAATTGAAAAACCTCCAGCAGCTACAATATCACCCAAAACTACAACGCGTTGCTCAAATGTGTTCAAAGTATTGTGTACTTACCGCATGCACTCGCACCCTTTGGTGCACATATTATTACTGCATTCATTCTGCTCATATCTAGATTTCATGTGTTGGGTTCATAGATTGCTGAAAGCAGTGCCTGGTAGAAAGATCAAGGTTGAATAAGAGGGAAATAGTTTAGAGCAACTTACAAGCTCGTTCCCGAGCTCCATAGCAACGTCAATGTAGACGCTCTTATTCCCACTGCTACTTCCGCAGAAAACACAGATGCGCTTAAACCCTGACTGTAGCTCCTGGTCGGCTGCACCCTGCAACAACTTGTGTACGTTCGCCTCGGACCCCATGGCGAGAGACGTGCCTGACAGAAAAGAAGAAAAGAGAAAAAGAAATCCACCACTCCCCAAAACAAAAAGACAAAAACAAAAAAGAGCCCCACCACAAGTTCTGCTATGTTAATAATAATTTCAGATCGGCAGCAGCAGGAGATCGAATGCAGAATCAACTCGCGTAGTGTTTATGAATTGATCAGTCAAAACGAGAAACAATAACACTAGTGGTCTCTTGAGTGAGGAAACTTCAAACTCGTAAAATACGAACTTAGTTTGCAAACTGGAAGAAATCTACACAGCTTTTGATTTAACTCAGAAGATCACAGTAGGCAAACTCCGCTAAAGGCACATCCGAAGAGTCCACTTCTTTATGAAGAAGAAATTTCGGAGGAGCCCTGATCAAATCATAGGTCAGAGGAAAAGGCCCCAAAAAAAAGGAAAACACACCGTTTAGTTGGAGAAATTTAGATTATAAGTTCATAACCTCTCGGAACTGAATCTGTAGTTTGATGAAATTGGTACACTTAGACAACGAAGAAGTCTGATGAAACTTTGGATGAGCAGTTGACTGACCCATGATGCCAAGATGAAGAATCAGTAATGTTAATGCAAAAAGAGTCAGTCTAGACTTTGAAAATGCCTTTTTGTTTTGTACTCTGCACAGAGAAAGAAATTAGCACATTGTTCACAGGAATGGATTGTGTACCGCCTCTGAATTTTAACGGAAGCGGATTACTCGATGATTACTGATGAGGAAGGATTTGGAGCAGATGGTAAGTAAGAATGGCGTTCCGTTGCACCACCACCACCACCTCTCTCTCTCTCTCTCTCTCTCTCTCTCGTCACAAGCGCAAGATAAGATTTTGGGGGAATGTTACAAGGCCATGATTGTCGCAGCGTGCAAACTTTTAGGGGGCTAATAATAAATCTGTTGTGTTGTTGCCCACCCCCTCTGCTGCTCCCTGCTACTTACTGCAGCCAGATCCTTCTTCATCAAAAAGCCCGGGGGGGGGGGGGGGGGGGGGGGGGCCCGAGGGCTGAGAAAATATCTACAGGATTTATACTCTAACTAAAGACCAGGATAACGGTTTTGCAAAGGATGATTGTATCGTGATTCTCTGCAGTATCTCCAGTATTTATTTCACACACGTGAGATACAACAATACATACACTTTTTGGAATAATCATTCCCTGATCCTCTATTTTGGAGCTAAAAGGCTTGTGATTTGGTTGCATCAAATGTTGTACAAGTTTAAAAGTATGTGAACGCATACTTTTATGGGAGTGTTTTGTTTTATGGGCTCTGCTGCAGGGGAAAGAGACTTATTAGCGTCTGTATAAAGATTTTGAGATCGAAAGATCTTGGCTGATCAATTTGCAAGTGACAGCTGAACAGCTAATTGTAGCTAGCTACCCAAATCTAGGTCGCAATTTTTTTACAAATTCATTTTTCATTTACCTCACCCAAGATCTGCAGATTGATCATCGCTCATGATTTTGTTTAAACTTTGATCCTGCCTGAAGGGCAGAGCCATTAATTAACAAAATGAGCTTCTTTTCCTTTTCTTGGATTTTTTATTTATTCCATTCTCAGAATAAAATCCGCAGTAGAATACACAATTAAGGTGTGGGGTCAGGAGATCCGCCACCCACAAACCAAAGAGATCAACCAATATGAGCAAAAAGTTTTAATCTCAAGCACCAAATGTATACCAAGTACCCACCATCCCAGATCTCCAAAGCAATCTGAGTCGCGATGCAGAGCAAAGCTTGCAGCATGTGGCAGTGTTTTTGATTTCTTGTTTTTGGTCTTCACAGAGACAAAAGTTTCAGTGACAAAACCAAATTGACAGAACACAATGTTACGATCAGGCAGGCCAAAAATCTAAAGAGCCACTTACGTTGAAGGAAGACTCAGGTAAAAAGAGATATCCAGCAAAATAAGGTGATCAACTGATCGATAATGATGCAATATAAGTAAAATCCCCAGCAATTTTGAGCAAATTTCGTCTTGGATGAGAGATTTTGATGAGGGGTTGACTTGGTTTTTGGGTGCTTTTTTTTGTTTACTTGTATATCTATCTTTTCTTTGGATTGTGTTGGTAGTGAACTCCACCAATAGCCAGGAAAACTTCTGACACTTTAGTCATCAGCAGCTGCATCCAGGGTCGGCATTGATATTCACCCTCAAACATTTTCCCCCCCTCAAACTTTACTGCTTAGAGGGTGAATATCAATGCTGACCAAAAGCTCCAGAGACTCCAAGTGATCTTCTTCAGTGTCTGCTCAGATTTAATATTTTCATGTTCAAGTTTTCTGGTGCACGATATTATTATTGTCGTCACTGCTGCTAGGAGTTGTCATGGGTTTGATCAATTATAAGTTAAGGCAGAGCAACTTTTTACGAGGCTCTTAAAGGTAGAGTGGTCTTTTACCAACAGCTGCAATCTGTTGCTGTGCACATGAGGGAGGGAAGGTCTGAGTTCTCACCAGGGGGGTCCAGAAAAAATTTAGTTTTCCATAAAGAAAGTGGGTAATGACTGACGTGGGGGAAAGCAAAATTTGCATTAAAATCTGGGAACATTCTGCTCTGTTTCCAAGGAGAATCAAACTTTGCATGCAATCAAGAGGGCGACGAGCTAGCTAGCTATGTTTTGAGGTAAGATTTTTCATTGTGCTTTTGCCTGATTTTGTGGGCGACTAGCTATAGAGGTACCCGTCTTTTGCAAGAAGTTGCCATGATTTTTTTTGGCGGCGGAAGCTATTGATGGATGGGGATCAGTGCAAATTGCAATAGAGAGAGAGTGAGAGTGAGAGAGAGACGACGCGAGTCAGTCCTTGGAATACATGCTTACCCAGGGGTTCTGATTTTCTCAGCATTCAATGCATCTTGGGTACCTTGGGAAAATCTTCGGCACCGAGTCAGTCCTTAGGGCGGGGTGGTGGTAGCTTTTCTAAGCCCTTGGTTACTTGCTGCTGCCATTTCCAACAGATTCCACAACAGTTTGCAAGTACTCAACTTCAGAGGATTGGGGATTTGAAGTGTAGTAGACTAGTAGCAGTACTTGGTGCCATGTTTATCTATGACGCCAGCAAAAGCTACCAAACTCTGCTTATGGCGTCATTTTCCTTAAACCTGTGTTTATGAACCCTTGTTGAAGAAAGGTGGATGAGCTCATTTACTGAAATCTCAACTCATCTCCACGGTTTTTTTTCTCAATTTTGAGGAGGTAGGTGGACCTATGATGATCACAAGAGGTCTTAGCCACATTTGGCTAGAGTTCAAAGAGAAAAATAGGTTTTCTAAAAAAACTGGCCTTTTTCGGATGATTGCTAACTTACTTACCTGACAATTTTGAAAAAAAGCCACTCATGACAACAGGGTCTTTTTTTAAAAAAATTGTAATGTAATCACATTGGCAGTCCCCCACAAGATGAATTAACCAAATTCAGCTAGAGGTTACATTGGAAAAAAATTTAAATAAATAAAAAAATCATGCTATATTTTGGCAAAATGCTGGAAATTGTCTACAATATGGCACTTTCAGATACTTTTTTCCTTCTAAGTCTGGTGACTTTGGCATAACTTCACCAAAATAAAATGCTGGTGGCAACCCTGCCAAAGTGAACCCACAGCTAGTAGCACATCAACAGGGATGGATGATGGGTGGATAGGCAACGATTTTTCATTCTGTTCCAGTTCCCTAGCCAACCACTATAGTTGGCTCAGTTTCTGTTTTTGTTACCTACTTATTAACACTAGCCTTTACGTATGTAATAACCATCTGTATGCACCAAATTAGTAATGACCTAGTACCTACTCACCTACTATGCTAACCTGCCTACCCACTTTACCTAACCTAAGTTACCAAGGTGAAACTTGACATCAACTTAGTTGGCGTTCATCCACACAAGTGAGTCATAACAGCCCTCCAATGGAAAGGTGCCCTGATGGTTGTTGGTTCACTCTGGCTGGACAACCCAACCACAATTCAGAAAATTACAATCTGTGACAAACCCAACCACAATTCAGAGCTGCAATCTGAGGACATCATTAAGTACTGGATTGCTTGTTAGATTTGGTCTGTGCTTCTGACCCTTTTAGTGTCTCCAGTGAAAGATTCCTGTTTGTATGTTTGATCCTCCAACCCTGACAAAAGGCTACTTCTGTGTCAGAAGCAACTGGTGTCCATACCCAGAGAGTTTTCAGCAATAACTTGTGAGACTGGAATTATCAAATGACCATGGACAAATTTTTGGGTCTCGCAATGTGTAGTGACTATTTCTTTTTCTTGTTTAACCCCAGGCTGCCAGCACAGGTACCAGCAGTGAACAAATTTGTTGAGGATGATATCAACATGACCTACCCAGGTGCAGAAATTTCCAGAAGGGAACCTTATTGGTGAGCAATCTAAGGATTCAGGGCCCAAGATAGTCAGTTTTTCATTCAGGTTTGACAGTTGTGAAAGGCTTTGGGTTTTGATTTCCTTACTATATCCATGCATACCATCAACTCAGAGATGTTCTCAACCACATAGGTGAGTGAAAAAATCATGTTTGCACCTTTTGGGCTAGCATGCCTTCTGACCTTCGAGCTACAGATTAATACTGCACAAGTTGTTTACTCTCTGAATAAAACCTTCAGGTCCCCTTTCTCATCTCCCTTGCACCCAAGAAATTATCATGTTATCAACTGCAATTCAACTATTCAAGTTGAATAAGGAAATGTAAGTATCATGTTTTAACAAAAATTTACAGATACTTTTTTGTAAAGTTCTTCTAGCTTCTTGTGTTATAAGGTTGGTGGTGGATCAGATGGCGTCCTTATTTGAGTTCTTACTCAATGCAAGTTCACTGTCTGCTTATGCGACATAGGTATAAAACAGATCTGGATGACACTCAACTTTCTGCTCAATATCTTGATTTTCAAAGCAATGGGCTTGCAAGCCTCTCAACATGATAGAGTTCTTATCCATCACGTAATCCTTACTTTGACCCTCACTTTGGTCCTCACTATCTCACTCATCCTTTCTTTTTGAGCTATCCATAAAGTCAATCAAAGTGAGGACTATTCCTCCAAAACCAAGGACGTACCCATAAAGTGATTACCATATGGGGTTATCTAACCACACTAGAGTCTTCTTGCATTACAATCACATAGACAAAAAGGCTACATGGTAAGGGGTCAAGTATGTTAAGTCTACATATCTACCTACCCAAAAGCTACCTACCCATTCATAGGTTACCTACCTACATACCCAAGAGCTACCTACCTATTCAAAGGTTAAATACCTAGCAAAGGGCTATCTACTTACATACTTATTGATGGGCTATCTACCTACCTACTTATGGGCTATTCTCCTACCTATTCATGGGCTACCTACCCACCTTCTTGTTTATGGATTATTTATATACCTACCCATGGGTTGTTTACCTATGTAACCATGGCCTACTTACCTACCAACTTGTGGGCTATGTACCTAATTACCCATGGGTTATCTACCTACTTACCTATGGGCTACCTACCTACCCAAGGGTTATTTACCTACCTATTTAAATATTATCTTTCCAACCTACATACATAGGATAGGGGCTATCAAAATCCTACATGGGGGGCTACATATTCCCATCCCAAAGGCCTACAAAGGGGTTATTTGGAAAGTTACATAGGGCTCACCTAGGGCCACAAAAGGGACTTACTACATTAAGGGATACCTAGGGGATTATTTATGAGGCCATGTAAGGGGCTATATAGGGGCTACTTTGAAGGTTACCTAGGGGCTATTTGAAAAGTTATGTAAGGTTTAACTAAGGGGTTTCTAAGGGATTTATTAAATTAAAGGATACTTGGGAGGTTATTTATGGGGTCACATAGGAAGTATATGAAAACTACTTGGGGGGTTGCCTAGGGGATGCCTGGGGCTTACCTTGGTGAGGAAAAACTTAGGCACTATGAAAATCATAATCCATATCCTCACTCCTAGTCCATAAAACCAAAATTTCAATCCCAAATGTGAATCTTAAACCCTAGTTGTTAACCTAGTGCAAAAGATTAATCTATGAACTTTGTTTTAAACCTATAAGCTTTGGTATACAGCACACCAGTGTCTCTCCTATTGAATGTTTAATTGCTTTTGATTTCACTAAATTGGTCAATCTCTGTTCAAGTATTACATTTTACACTAAAAACATTTCTCAAAACCAATTTGCAAAATATAGCAAAAATTAGTGTAGCCCTACTGTCAAGATAGTCTGCCCCAAAACTGAGCTCAATGAGCTTGGATCCAACACATAGTGGCCTCACAACAATGCCTTCCATAGCTTAAAGCCCAGTGCATTCCCATTTTTTTCAACTAGCATCTTTCCAATTGCAGAGTTCATTTCAAATGATGTTTTTACAATCAAAGAACTTAAATAAAGGATTTTAAGTACCCAATTAATAATTTAACCTTTAAATAATGGATCCACCAAATGGCTTTCGAACTTCCAATACAATAGTTGGATCTAAACCTCAACGAGCCATTTGTTTTCATGAAGGAACCAATAAAGAATTGGCATTTATGAATGAGATTATTTGAATTTTAAATTCTTTAAAAATTGGTTATATATGATAACATTTTCAATAAGTGGAAAAAAATTGGTTGGTGACCAAACACTTAAACATTCAGGGAGGCTAGATCCAAGGGGGGGAGTCTTCATTGTTTTTAGTGTCTAAACAAAACTTGAACCCTTCTTCTTGGCACATCTCATAGACTAACAATTGTCAAATAAATAAATAAATAAATTATGGCCCTTCAAAGTAAAAGGGGTCAAGAACTAAAAAACAACACCACGAAACACTACCAAAGTTGGTTCCTAAACACCTAGAAAATTCCTTGTATGTTGCTTTATTTTTATTAGAGTTTTAAATGATTTGTAGAACTTCAGGTGGTGTTTTTATAACGTTTTAAATCGTTGAAAATGAATAAAAAATAAGAAAGTTATGAGGTCTGAAAGTAGGAGGGGTCCAAAAAAAAGAAAAAAAAAAAAGAAAAAACATGTTTTGTAAATTGGAAAGCTTTTTTTTCTTCAAGTGTTATTTTTTCATTATTCCTTTTTCTTTGCACTGTACGATGATTTTTAGAGCTTGAAATAGTGCTCCCATAACATTTTAAATCATTCAAAATGAAGCACATATGATGAAGATATAAATAAGTGTTCAGTCATAAGTAGGAGTCGGTGATGGGCCAATCTACCCTATATCCTATTACTATTTGTGATTCATATTAATTAGTTGTGAGGACACCCAAAGTTCAATTTTTTTTCTTTTGCAACGGGGATCTTTGATTCACCCATCACAAAAAAACATTTACACAACACATTTTGGGTTTGGCAACTAACCTTTACAACTACATACTAATAAAAAAGGACATATGCAACTAATGACTAGTGAATTGCTAAACCCATGTCATTTCACCCATTTCATCACAATGCATATTAATTTGCAAAACACAGTTGTTTTAATGACTAAAATTTTTAAATCTTCTTATAATAATAAAATTTAATTTCATCATTAACCTTGGTATGATGTGTAAAGTCCATGTCATCTCAACTTAATTGTTTTAATTGACTAAGTGTTATAAAAGATGTTTTGATGGATGGATGATAGGGGTCAAAAATTTATAAACATGTTATGAGTCATTACACATGACCAAAAGTAAACCTAATTTAGCCCATGTAGTTAGTGTAGCCAAAAGTCCACATAACCTAACTTGGCTAGGCAACCTAACCTAGTTCGCTTAGCCAAAAGTCAACCTAGCTTAATCCAACTAGGCTAGTGACTTATGTTAAACAACCTAAGTTACCTAACTTAAGCTAGGTGGCTTATGTTAAAAACAAATGTGGAATTCCTAGCCCAAAAGCTTATACTAAGTTACTTAACCCAAACCAAGTGGCCTAGGTATCACAGGTTGCAAAAGTGAGGACTTGAACCCCTCACCTACAATTTGGTGTTCAAATTCTCTCCAGTGCACTACCACATTTTTTTATACTAATTATATTTAACACAAAATTATAAAGCTCAAAATTTTTAGCCTGGAATTAAATTTGGCCACCTTAAGTTGACTTAAGTCAACCTACCTACTACCTACCAACTTAGCCTAAACCTAAACCTCCTTAGGTTGATTTAAGATGAACTAATTTGTCAACTTATATTACTTATTAACCTAGCTTATGTTAACTTATGCATTCTTAAGCTCAAAAAAACCTAAGACAATTGTGTCCCATCTAATTGCACAAACTTGAAGTGATTACAAACTTGATAAAATATCTTGTAATGAAACTACTTAAGTTGACTTAGCAAAAAACCTAAAGTTAAAAACATAGGCAGTCTTACCTAGGTTAACCTATTAGCAAGGTAACTTATTATAGGTATATTTAAACAACTAAATGTAGTAAATTTCTTATGTTTAATTAAGTAACTTACAAGGTAGCTTATAAAACAAAATAATTTACATACATAGGTTAATTTAATAGGTAAGTTAACTTAAACTAATGTGTTAAATGGTTAAAAAGTCAAGGAGTTATGTGTCACCTTTTTAAAATGACTATTAATATTGTAATCATAATTACATGTTAATATTAAATTGTTTGATATGCATACACATGCATATGAATTCATGACTTCAAAAACCTCGTGGCACACAAAAAATTATGGCATGCCATAACAAATATTGGTGCCATAAATTCAAAACACACAAAAAGTTATGGTGTTATAAAAAGTCATGGATTGCCATGAAAATTTGTGACACTTTGTTGCCAAATGGCATGCCATGTCATCGTCACATGGAAGATCGAATTGTTATTAATAAGGACAACAACATTTTCAACTTGTTCATAAATGAAATTATTTCATCAACTCAATGACATGAATCATGATGTGAAGTTAGTGTCACAAATCATGAAATGTTGTGACTACTAGTCGACCTCGTTGCCATGTGGCATGCCATGTCAACATCACACGACCATAAGTTGTTATTATTCACCAAAAGTTGCAAGAATCGATGAAATTTTGTTATAACGTAATTTTGAATGATTGAATATACATTTTTGTAATTTTAATATTCGATGTGCAAAAACCATCAATTTGTGATATTGACTACAATTGCAAAACCATAATGCCACGTGACACCACAATGTCCTTTACAAGTTCTATGAAGTCATTAACATGAACTTGTGGTTACAATTGTAGTAAAAAAAAATAGTCGTTTTTATTAACTGGTTGGAAAACCCAAGATGTGTTGTTGTGTTAATCAAGCTTTGGAAAAATGGCATCAACTTTTTGGTAGTGTACTTGTGATTCACATTGAACAAAAAAAACCAAAAAATTCAACATCCACCCACCCCAAAGAACAAAAAGTGGGTATCTTATATGCATGTGTAGTTTTTCATTGGTTAAACATAATTTATATTCCTAATTATGTTTATCACTTTTTTTTGTTTAGCCTAATACCCTTTCAAAAAGTTGGGTTACCTATATAGGTGAAACAAGGACATCATTTGCCAAAACATATGGGACAAAAATGAGGTGTTATGGAAAACATGTTGGGAACACATTGAGAACTTGGGGAACATATTGGGAACCTGATTGGAACCCATTGGGAACTTAAAAGGAACATAGCGGAAACACATTGTGAACCAAGGAAAATTGAAAAATAATCCTTCCCTCTACCCCCCAAAACTTAAAAGGAAAATAAACAAGGCACCTTGAGTGCATGCTTAGGCCTTCCCATTGGCTACATGAAAATTTTCTTCCTAAAGAGTTTGTCACCATCTTTGGCATAGGTTAATACCCCTTACAAAGAACACCCTACCTATTCTAGTGAAGAAAAATAAAAATTGGGAATCAATTTCCTGTGGGGGGCTTACGATGATGTAAATCATTTTCAATTTGCCCACCAACTGGAGATCATTTATAATTATCGACAATGGAGATCAATTTCAACTAAAAGGATAAATAAGTGGTTGTGGGGATCAATTTTGAGTGAGAGAAACCCTAAATTGTTTTTTCTGGGGATTGATTTCAATAACCCTTCAATGGTGTGAATCATTTTTAGTTATCCATGAATGATGAAATTGTAGTATACTTCATAAAGCAAAGCACCTAGTGAAGGGGGAAAAGAAGTTAATTATCCATAAATGGTGAAGATAACATTTAGCTGCGAAAAATGGAAAGGAGTCTTGGACATGGAAAAATAGAAGGGGCATCAATCTGAATAGGAAAAACAACAACAACAATGATGAACACAAATTTGATCAAAGCTTTCCTTTGATTTTTACGATTACTTTTGGTTGTTTGTTCACTTGTAGTAATAATTGTGTTGCAATTGCACAAATATTTTATATGCATTCTTGATAATAACAAAGGTCTAGATCATTTCTTGCAATTGTTGTGCATTTTGAGTACCATTGTATGTGTCTTATTTTGTGAAGTAATCAAATTACATTAATTATGAAGAGTTTTGTGAGTTAGCCCATGAATGTTTTTTGAAATTTAATAGCAACAAACCCAAGTTTCTACAAGTCTTCACAAATTTTTATTAAAACATCATTTTAGGTTCAAAGTATGGTTGGAGTACCAAAAAGGATCGTTTCCTTTTATATCCAATAAACCCCTTCATTTAAAACATGTTATAATTTAATGGCACATTTATATTGAAAGTTTGATTTTCTTAATGCATAGATAAAATTTGTAAAGTATTATTTTATGCATAACATGTCAAAAATTGAACAAGTTTCATGATTCTTATTAAGTCTTGAAAAAATTCAAAAGTTTGTCTCTTGAAAAACAAAAAAGTTAAAGGATTCATAGGGAATGTCTAAGCCATTTTTTTGGCCCAAGATTCTTATCACAAACACCTTAAGCACATGAAATGTATGAGTGTGACAAAAAGCAAGTGCCTTATTGCAATGTTAAAAGTTTCAAAAAATGAAATTTCTTGGAATTTTGGCCATTAATAGAACATGGCCCACATTGAATAAATTATATATTATATATAATTTCACTTGTCTGTCCATCCATCTGTCGAGGTCGTGAAAATTGTCCCCTCGAACTCGAGGTCCCAAAAACTATTCAGGACCTCGAGTTCTTACGTCCGTTTCCGCGTAGCAACTGCCAAAAACGGACGGCGTCGATGCTGCAATCTCCAAGCTCCCTCTGCTTTCTTTTTGTATCTACAGCTTTCCAATCACCTCGCAAATTCGATGACCGCTTCTGAGAAGAGTGACAACAGGGGATAATTGACAATCAAGCAAACAAAAGAACCTTGGAGGTGGGTCTCAAATAACAACCAGAAAAAACAAAAAACTTGTAGAACACACCTTCCCTCTTGGTGTAGATTGCATGACAGCCTCTATCAATTTGTGGGAACTGCGACCAACAGCCTGAATTCCATGTCCAGTTGCCAAGTTGTCCACATCACTAAATGAACGTTGATTTTCTTGCTCCATTTGTTGCCGGTATTCCTACATCCGATCTGCAAGTGCTGCTTGCTCATTTTGGCTCTTTCCCTTGATTGTTGAGCATAGGTTAGCACATGTTTTGTAACATCACATAAAGCATTTGCAGTATTCACATTAAGCACTACAATCCAAAAATCAACAGTGTAGTCAACATGAAGAGTTACATTTCTAGAAAACTTTTGTTGGTTCTGAAGATGTTGACACAGTTGAATATTTCTGCATATTGATGTATCTTAACATAGTTAAGTATGTTTCACCTGGTTGTTCCTGAAACATCAAGTGTATACTCAACTACTTTGCAAAACCACTAACATCAAACTTCACAACACATGTATGTCCGTCCGTCCTTCTGTCTTGCAGGGTAGGGCAGGGGCAGGGCAGGGGTAGGGCAGGGCGGCCAGACATTTTCAGTTACGCTGAAAATAGCGGATTTCTGGCCGCGATCAAGATTTGGGAATTTCGATCTCCTCCTCCTCGCAGGGGCAGGGCAGGGGAGGGCAGGCAGGGCAGGAGCAAGGTAGGGCGGCCAGACATTTTCAGTTACGCTAAGAATAACGGATTTATGGCCGCGATCAGGATTTGGGAATTTCGATCTCCTCATGTTCCTCCTCGCTGCTGTTGCTATTTATAAAAATCATTGGCCAAAGGTCACGGGCATCCACGGGGGACTTCATAATGGCCTTCGGCCACGGGCACCCACTAGTTATTCTTATTTTCATAAGTGGAAAAAAAGATAAGATGTCTATATAAAATTTGGAACAAAATTATTTCATTTGACATGAGAATAAAAGGAGAAGTATAAAATAAGTCATAAAAAATTGAAGAAAAAAATGAAATTTAGTTTTTTTTAAATGAGTCTTTAGTGTTCCAAAGGGGATTACTATTTTGTGAACATGTGAGTAGGAACATGAGCATGTGAAGAGGTGTAGGAATGAATATTCCAAATATATTCCATCCATATCAGATATAATATTTTGTGATCTGTCAAAATATATTATAACAAAAAAATATTCCAACATGTCAAAACAAATTGACCCATCATCACTAACACATGGATCAACCACATGGACATTCGACAACAATGATTATGTTGAATCAAATGGATGTACAAAACCTTAACAAGGTTTGTGCCCATGTGTTGAAGCACGAAAAGGTTTTTAGCATACCTCTTAAAATATCATGCCCACAAAATCTCCAAAGGACACATATATAGTAGTTTTCCAATCCTTACAAATATGAAGGATGCAATGGAATAAACATGTAGACCATACAACTCCAAAAGACACATATAATAACCATTCAGTCCCTAGAACTCCAATCGATGGTGCATATATAGTAGCGATTTAGTCCCAGGAACTCCAATGGACACATGTAGAGTAGCCATTCAATCCCTGAAACTCCAATTGATGGGGCATATATTGTAACTATTCAATCTTTGGAACTATAATAGATGCATGTAGCATAGCCATTTAGTGCCTGGAACTATAATTGATGGGGCATATATAATAGCCATTTAATCTTTGGAACTAGAAAACAAGCATATAAAGTAAGGATTCAATGATTGCATTTTTATTACCTTTCTAATAAACTTTTAAATTATATATTATTGTTCACCACTATCAATTTGCATTTTGTGTGTTTCTCATCAATGTCCACTTAAATTTGGTATACGCCTACTATAACATTGCATTCATATAATGTCAACAAAATATTTTTATCCTTCAACACATTATCATGAATTTGCGCATTTAATTCCCTTACTCAATATGTCCAATTCAATTTTTTTCCTCCCAAACAATGATAATTAGATCATTGATTACTAACAAGCTACCACTACTACTTGAATGCATGATTGATAACACATTGTTGAATTCAATTTTGGACACAATCTCTGAGCAAATAAAATGACCGTGGTGAGTTCCTCAAGATGATAATTGATTTGACCCTTTACATAGATTGTTAAAAATTAGGAAATTGGGCACATTACAAAAAGACAAAGTGGATAACATAAATGAATGGGTTGCTTGGTGCTAGGCAAACAAAAAGACAAAACAACAACGTCCATTTATTGTAAAAAAAGGCTAACCCCTAATTGATTTAACAATATATAAACATTACAACAAAACCATTTTTTTTCACCCCCCCCCCCCTTTCGGTGACTACAAGGATTAAGTTGGAGTTTATGCTACTTCAAAACAACTAAATGGGGTTATTTTGTCTGCTTTGCCATTTCGCCCAAAATAGTAATGTTTATTATGACTAAATAGACCAATAATAATGATCATATTAGACAATGCTCATGACACGTTTATTTGACCATGCTAACATGGCATTAGTTCCTTATATTAATTTGTGACTAGTTTTAATCATGGTATAAATGATTTCATATGTTCATACTAGCATGGTGTTAGTGTCTATTATAGTGTGATTAATTCCAATCATAATACAAATGATGTGTCATAATAAGTAGGTAAGTAATAACTTAACTAAATTTTGCAACGAGGATAAACTTTGATTTAGCTCAAGTAAATTTGGTTAAATAATGTTAAATTAAAATACAAAGGTTAAATCAACTTAAATTTGGTTACTTAGGAAAATTTTGGCCAAAATTATAATACCCTTATTAAGTTTAACCAATTTTAATTTAATTTAATTTAATTTAGCCTAGCCAACTTAGCCTAAAGAACATAATCTAATTTCATTTATTTTATTTTAATCTATAGTATTTTACTCTAGCCAAATTGAACCAAAGTAACATAATTTAACATAGTTTAGCCAAGTTTAGTCTAATTTAGTCAATTTGATCCAAAATAATTTAGTTTAGCCAAATTTGGTTTAATTTAGGCAATAAAACCTAGTATAGCCAAACTTAGTTTAGTTTAACCTAGTTTGACCAAATTTAATACAATTTATGTTAATTTAATCAAATTTAACCAAGTTTAGCCAAAATAACTTAGTTTAACCAATTTTAGTGTTGTTTAGCCAAAAGTAGCCTAATTTATGTTAATTTAGTCAAGTTTAACCAAGTTTAACTTAAATAACCAAGTTTAGTCAACTTTATTATAGTTTAGCCAAATTCACACAAAATAGCAAACTTTAGCCAAGTTTAGCCTAAATAACCAAATTTAACCAAATTTTATGTAATTTAACTAAATTTAGCCTCACTATGTTAATTTAATCAAATTTAACCAAGTGTAGCCAAAATAGCCAAGTTTAGCCTCATTATGTTAATTTACTCAAATTTAACCAAATTGAGCCGAAGTAGCCAAGTTTAGCCAATCTTAGTGTAGTTTAGCCAAATTTAACCTCATTATGTTAATTTACTCAAATTTAACCAAGTTAAACCTAAATAGCCTAATTTAGCCAAGTTTAACCAAAATAGTTAAGTTTAACCAAATTTAGTGTAGTAGCCAAATTTAGCCTCATTATGTTAATTTAGTCAAGTTTAACCAAGTTTAGCCTAAATAGCCTAATTTAACCAAGTTTTGCCAAATTAGTCAAGTTTAACCAAATTTAGTGTAATTTAGACAAATTTAGCCTCATTATGTTAATTTAATCAAGTTTAACCAAGTTTAGCTAAGTTTTGTCAAAATAACTTAATTTAACTTAATTAGCCTATTTAAATTTAATTTAGTCTACTTTAGCCAAGTTTTGTCAATTTTCAACTAATTTAGCCAAGTTTAATCAAGTTTCACCGACCAATGTGATCCAAAATGAATTCATGTTTATATATTTTACTATGACATAATTTATTATCACATAAAGCAATGGTTGGATGGTTAATACCTTGGCTTGCCACCATGAAGGTGAAAGGTTCAATTTCTTCTTGTGACATTTATAACTTAAGGCCTACAAGTGACCTACATATGCCTAGTGGAGGCCGACAATTGGGTCACATGCTTAGAAGTGTTTTAGACTAGGAGTCTTACTTCTTGAGGCTCACATTTTACATCCCTAGGAAAATAATAATAATAATATTATATTATATATATATAATGCATGACACGTCACCATCAACTTGCATGTCACATTAATTAGTACCTACTAGTTCTTTAGTCAAAATAAACATGTGCCGCATGGACGTTAGTCACTTTTAGTCAAGCTCACATAACTAAACTACCCCCAAGTGCTTGTTTAAAACGATTGAGTCTTTTTGTTAGTATAGTCATCTTGTTTGGGGTCCAATTTCTACTACTTTTCAATCACACAAAGACAACATAAAAGACATGGTTTTGTTGTAGTGAAAAGATTATCATTGGGTGATGTTTATACATGCGATGGAATTCTTGAAACAATGTGAAAACTTTAAAAAGCCATTTCCAAAACACTATTTTACTAGCTTTCTAAAAGATTTATGAAATGAAGACTTCATGGCCTATGTGGATTATTAGCAATAGAAATTGGAAAACCCAAACAAAGACTATATGCAACTCTATGCAAACATGCATGGGTCCCACAACATGAAAGAAATGAAGTCCTCCGACCGCCTACGGATCAATGGATGATTGGATTGTCACCAAAACCATGAGAAGTGTGGGATGGTGAAAAAAGACGACGTCCAAACACATGACAATAAAATAATGTTATTCAATTAGACTGTGTATTACAAACAATATCCGCAATGTCTAGATGTAGAAATTAGATGTAATCAATGGAAAATGGATGGAAATAAAATGGATTCAATTGTGATTATGGATAATAATAAAAAATTTGTTAGTAATAATTTATAACAAAACTAGAGGGACATATATGAGAATAAAAACATGAGGAAATAAAACCATGACTATATATTACAATTGAGAAGCAAAACTTAAGCAATAATGAATGAAAGGTTTTGTGTGTGCATATGAAATTGGTACATCTCACATTAGGAATTGAGTAAATGTGTTCAACATTAAAGATCTAGCAAGAGTAATGCATGTGATGTTTCAATATGCGTGATTTAACGATAATTTATCTAGAGATTAAGTGCCATGTTATGATTGCTGAGATAAACATACGTAGATCAAATAATAGAACCTCAATAATTGACCACCATAAATGTTTCCATCCCACACATTAAGAGGGACATTAGAAAAAGATTACTATAAAATGGACACAAACCTCCTCACTAATTGTTTAAAATGAAAAAGGGCCATGGTGGATGTATTAGTTTTTCTTTGTAAATGTAGGTTTGGAACTATGGGAATGCATGCTATAACTTTGGGAGACTTAGATCTATATCTAGTAATGGATTAGAAATAGATGAAAATGATAGATGCAGATTACAATATTAGAGTGGGACATGGGGCACCAAAACATAATGTGCAGGAATATAAAGTTTACATCACATTGATACGAATGTTCGACTCAAATTTCATGAACAACTTGTGACAAGCTCATAAGGACAATCTATGGCCATTTCAACCAACACACTGCAACTATAGGACCCATTTATTATGCCAAGTATAATATCTATTGGGGACAAGCAAAGTGGAACAATATTCATTGGTAGAAGCCTCACGCAAGAAATGGCTTGAAAATGAAAGTGATATAGATGATGATGAATATGAGTTGCCCATTTTAAATTCTATGCAAACCAAAACACATAGGTATAACAAGAAGAAGGAACCCTAATGGAGGTGGAGGTGGAGTAGTAGCCAAAACACCATTACAATTGACATATGAAGAAGGAAAAGAGATAGAAAGCTTAGATAAGAAATGTTGTGGGTTAAACAACTAAGTCATTGTCGAATTGTGGCATCAAGAGGAATGCGGGTCACCATCATTTGTTCATGATTGTAAGCACACTTACAAGTGAGGACCATCAACAAAATTGTAAGTATCCCATTTTTCATACAAATCTGGAATCCCCCTATTGATAGCACATGAAGAAGAAGATTTAAAGTCAATTGAACATGTTTTGCAATATTGATTTAGTACTTGCAATGGAATTAATTAACAAGGAATAGTCAAGCTTGATATCATATCAAAAGAATGAAGTTGAGAAAGATGTTCGAAAAGACCAATAGTGAAAAGTTATTTACTCCAGCAGAAAGTTTTCAAAAAAGGGATGTGAATAGGCATGCTAGAAATAGTGAAGATAACATGACTACTATGTAAGGATGTAGGCATTTGAATGTAATTGATGACTTGAAAAATCAATTCGCAAACAGCTTTAATCTTTTTGCCTCAAAAGAGAAAAATGGTGAAAAATGCACAACAACACAAGGAAAAGATCATGACAAATGGCATAGTCTTAATTGTTTTAAACAATAGGGAATGGAGGATGTAACATCTTATAGTGAAGAAAAGGAGGATGAGATGCCCATCATGATAGAGGGACGTCCAAGAGTTTAAAGACACATAGACAATGTATTGAATCTATCCATATTCAAGCATTGACATCTAAGAATTTTAATCCAAGGTGCTAATGATATGACATTGCAACCATACAAGTTTTAAATAACTTCATGGTAAATTTAAATATTCCATGCTATACTTTCCATTTATAGGACAATTCATACTTGTTATGTTCTTATTCACCTTTACATGGATTACTATTGGAAAAAATAGAAACGTTGAAGGAATTTATGTTTTCTTTCCACCATAATAATCTTCCACTCATCTAGAATGTTATATATATGAAATCTTTTGTCTGCTTCCACCAAAATAATTTTGAAGTCATTTGTAATGTAATGCATATGAAATTTGTGATTTGTTTTCAATAGAGTAGTTTCACTAAAAGAAAAACACTTATTTTTTACTGGTTTTTGCAATTAAATTTTACTTGCAAGCGACATTTGTGACTAAAATCCCCTTAGTCGCCTTGGACAAGTCACATGCAATATTAGCATAGTAGTGACATACGTTTAATTCGATTCAAACATACGCGTATTATACGTTTTTTTGGGCTTTTTAAAAAATACTTGAAAATACTTGATACGAAGGCCAATTTTCAAGCCTTTATATCATTATAATGTTTTTTTTTGAAATACTTGAAAATACTTCTTTTTAAGCACCTTCGAAAAATACTCGTATTTCGTATGTCACTACTATGAATATTAGTCACAAACAACAAGGGGTATTGGATGAAAAAAGGTCAATCCTTTGATTCCATTATATACATATTGTCACATGTGACTCAAATGCGATTATTTTGGTCATTATTGAAGGCAAATGATCTGCTACCATGTGTCCCAATATTTCATTATTTAAAATTATTAAAATTATTATTTTGAAATAATTTAAGATGTTTAATTCACATGCTTAGATGATTTATATTGTGACACGTGGTTCAATGTAAATATGACACATAACACTTTTAAATGAATTTAATGAAAAATATTAATATTAAATTGGTAGGTACCTAGGTAGGTGCATAAAAAGATACCTACAAACTTAGGTTAAATACTTATCTACATACTTAGGCAAAAAGGTGGGTAGGTTAAACTAGGCACCTACTTAATTTTGTAGATAAGTAGGTTGGGGAGGTAGGTAGTTTAAAATTGTGCATAATTTTTGTTTTCATTTTGGGTTAAGCCTTTTGATTGCCTCATCCCATGTGCACACATTCTTTAATGTGAAATTGGATGACCACACCCTTTATTTATATAGTTTTCAAATTAAGAATGGAGAACAAACAATATGCGATAAATTATGAAATTATAACTTCTTCACAAATTAAGTTACAATTTCAAAATTTTCCTAATGCCCTTGCTTTTGAATTTATGAATTTATAAACAATTTAAATACATGGTTCACTAAATAATTATATAATCATTTAATTAATAATGATTGAATTGAACATATATTAAAAATATAAACAATACCATACAAATATTAAATATTCAGTATCAATAATTTAAATAGCTAATAACTTCTTAATATTTAACTAACTAGTTATCTAATTATTCACAAGTTGTTTATTGTAACCTTAACCTTGGGCTCGTGACCATAACAAAGGCTTGCAAGGTTACGGCCCAAGATGAAGTGCAAGAGTGAAGGAAAGTGTGAAGGAATGAACCCTCAGACTCCCAAAGGAGCTTTCATTTTGGGAGTTACCCTTGGGAGTTTGGAGTTCTGGTGGACTCTCGAATTTTTAGAGAGCAATTGCAGGGGCCAAAACTCAATGGATTGAAGAGTTATTTATATCATTGGAATGTTATTGAAACATAGATGTCTAAAATGGGCTCGCATGACCCATTTGAACATGCGACCCATTTGGACACTTAAAACATAACTTATGGCCAAAAGAAAGGTCATGAATCAAATTGACAATTTAACTCTTGATCGTTAAAAATCGGGAATCGACCCAATTTCCTTATGTGTAGGTGGCATGCAACATATCATTAAAAAGATCTTGACAAGGGCTACAATTTTGCTTTAGACTTCATTTCAATCAGAGGTTTACACACAAAGTTATGGGCCCCAAAGTCATGGGAATCCCAACTTTGGGAGTCCCGGAATAAAATGCCATTTAGATGTGAGCCTTGTGGAGATGCACAAAGTATATTATAAAGGGAAGGTGGTGGCTTCCCCCAAGTCCGGGCCATGGTGAATCTTGTGAGTACGAGTTTGCCCATGGTTAATTTTAGCATCAAAAGTGTTCCAAATATGCACTAACCAACTTATTGTTTGGTTTTGTGCATGTTCGTGCGAGTGATTAAGTGCTTGTCATTCTTCCTAAACCCACCCCGAAGCTTTAACACGCCCCTTTACTCCCAAAGTGCTATAAACCAAGGAGCATGTGTCCCCAACTTTTTGTTTTTTTGTTGTTTTCACTTCAAATTAACATTTGAATTTATCAAAGAACTTGGGAATGCATCATTATCAATACATAACTCGTAGATAAATAAATAACTAAAATATTTAAAAATATTTCCTTACTTTTGAAAATCTAGTTGAATTATAACTAATACAATAAATGTAAAATTAATTTAATTATTATATTAAAAATAATAATTATAAATATGTATTTCCATAGCAAAATTAAATTAATTAGATAATTAGTATATCGTTATATTTATGATTGTAAAAAATATTATTAATCAAGTAAAGGTTTTTTTATTGGAAATTAATAATTATAAATACAATAGTCTGTTGAACATTCGTTAATATGTTTTCATTACTGGAATGTTATTATAAAAATATTTATCATAAATAAATAATTACAATTTTATCTTTTTAAATTTATAATAATTCCTGCAATTATAATCATTACAGTAATCATTTTGCTACATTATATTTTTGCAAAATCTTAATTCAGATTTGAAGTTATAAATTACATATTGTGAATAATTATGCTTAATTAAAATATCATTAAGAAATTAATGCAATTGATTGTTATCTAAAATAATTACAATGAATTTAAAGTAATGTAACATCAATTACATTAATTGATTTAATTTACTATAAAAATATAAAAATTTATGTTGTAACAATAATTATTTAGTGTAACTTATAATTAATAATATAATTATTTTTAAAACTGATATATTATGGACAAATAGTTACAAGAAATAAATATTTTAATTTATTATATTAAAATCCATGTAGTTGTGGTAATAGCATTAATTATTTAAACTAAATTATGATTTTTTAGAAACTTAAATACGAGTTGAATATATAATTTATAAATAATAATAATAATTTTAATTTTCAATTAATTATGAAGTATTGTAATTTTAAGTTACAAATAAATTAAGTAATTATAATATTTTACATTGATTTTATTTTACTGTATATTATTATTATTATTATTATTATTATTATTATTATTTATATTAAAATTTTACTAATAAATGAATAAATAATGAGTAATACATATAAATATTTAATGTATATCTTATATATAATTACAAATTGTGTGTGCGTCCGTGCGTCTGTCCAACGACGTTCTGGGAGCGTTTTTTGTGGCAGAACCGGCCACAGAGACCATGACCACCGGCTCCCAGCAACTGAGGTCTTGAGACTCAAGTCCTGAGACCCAGGTCGTGAGAGCCAAATGCAGGAGCCCCCGCCCCCAAAATGGCCAAAAATATTAATTCAGTCATAACTCATAGGTCTTGAGGGTTAACCAATGGAGGCAAACTTACTTAATAACAAGCTATATTTGGAGATTTAGGTCAAGCCAAAGTAACTCAAATTATCTTTGGATTTTAGCATAATACCAGCCAATGGGTGAAGAAAAAAGACTCCAACATTGGAAGATTACTTGAATTTATGCAAGTTGCTTACTTGGAGGGTGACATTGTTATTTTACTGGCAAACTAGAACAGATTAGTGAAGTGAAGGCAAAAAAAAAAAATAAATAAATAAAAGAAGGAAAGAAAATACTCGAGGGGGACTTCACAGTGTCCGAAGGGCACGGGCACCCACTAGTACTTTTTATGATTATTATAAAATTTTGAAAAAAAATTTTTAGTTATAGGACATAACTTTTCAATTAGGATATGAAATTTTATTATTATTAGTAGAACATTAATGTTGTAAATACAATAGTTTTTTATGATTGGAAACTATAATTTTATTAATCTGCAAGTTTATTTTGTAATATTATTTATTTGTTTTAAAACAAAATTAATAAATAATAAGTTTCAAAAAATATTATAATTATTTTAAAATCTCGGTAAAATTATTTAAAAGATTTATGACGTAGTAATAATCATATGGTGTAAGCACATAATTAAATATTTTAATTACAACTATAAAAATTAAATTGATTCATTTAATTATAATGGAAATATTTTATCTTTAAAAATATTAAAATTCAAAAATATGAATAATTAAACTGAAATATAAATTATGTGTTTATTATAATTAATGTATAAGTAAAATTATTATTATGATTTTATTGTAATGATATAATATTTACAATAATTTTTTTGTAATTAAATATAAAAATATTTATTATAATAGTCTATTTTGGAATATATTTAATTTCTCTGAAATTACAAGTAATTTAATGTTATGAAATTATGATAATCACAATAAAAATATTTTGAATATTTTGAATAAAATATAAAACATAAATATAAATTATTGAATTTTAAGTTTAATCATAAATCCAATTATTATTATAATTGATGTATATAAACATATGTCGATTACAATTAAGCAATGTTTCGGTTGTGACTAATGGAATTTAAATGGTTATTCTTGGATGATAAATCCAACCCATATATAAATGTAAACCAATTTAATCGCATATTAGTTATAAGCTAGTCATAGGCGAATCAATTGATGTTAGCACAATGTCACACTAATTGAGAGGGCAAAAATTAAAAAACCAAATAGTCACAAATAGTTGTAAATGTGTTGCTCACATATTGACTTCTTTTTTTCTAGTGTTTTGAACTCATTTACAATGTCATATATATGAAATTTGTAATATGTCAACGCCATAACAATTTGGAATTATATTCCAATAAAATGCAATGAAGTTATTTCACTTTTAAGGTCCCATAGTGATTTAGGCTAGTAAATTGCACCCCATTTTTGTAGTAGTGTTTGAACTTGCACATACCTTACTAGGTATTGTGGCAACCACATGATCTTTGATTTATATGGATTAACAGTATAATGTAAGTGCAGTATGAAACCATAAAACCCCAAATCAATTTTCATTAGGAGAATAAATTCCACCCACATAAATGATGCAACATTGGAGTAGATGCAAATTACGGCGGCTCACTTTTGTGACAAAACAATTTTTTTCCATCGGTACCTTTCATTCAAATGTATATGGTGATCAATATATCTTTAGATCTATTACTTAAGAGTTGGATTTAAACTAATAATTTCATTATGAATAGAACAGTGTGGTCATTTATTGATAAAAAAAAAATTGTTAGTAGTAATGGACTTTTGAAGTCAAAACATTTGGATTAGTCATTTGACTAGAACATCACAAAATAGGAAAATTTATATTGATTCACATTCCAAATTTGTTATTGGGATTCAATATATAATGTAGTATAAGATGATAAATTCATATGATGAATCTTTTCCTTGAAAACCTTAATCGTTTAATAGCTAAGGACTTTTGAATGGTTAAAATTTGACCATATTTTCATAAGTCCATATGAGTTGCAATTTTTTAATTATTTTTTCAATATTTTTTTCTCAAAAATATGTTTTTGAAAGTTTAAGATGGGGCATTATTTTTATGGACTTTGTGGGTTTTCCTTTTAAGACTTCCAAATTAAAAATTGACATCAACTTTAAATACAAGTTTTCACATAAATTTGGGAAGGTTTGTAAGGGATTAAACATATATTATTCAAAGATTAGAATAATAATAATTTAAAAAATAACAACCAAGTCCATTTGAATCATTTAAAAAAATCTTGTATGGATTTGTAGGGAGTGTAAAAACTGCTGAAAATGAACCACTTGATTGTGCATCCACCCATTAGCAACAAAAATGTTGTTGAAAGATAGCCTTGAATTAATTCATGAGTGTTGCAACATTCATACCATATAAAAAGCAAGTGGATATGCATCTTACATTGCCTACTTGATTGGAGGCGTTGGCCATCATATCAACCACTCACAATAAACATGAGTTAGAGAAACCCTTACAAAAAATTATGTTTCCCTAAACCTCAAATTCAAATCTACAAAAAAAAAGGCCAACATGAACAACATTGTGTTTACTCACCTATTCATATCCATGTTGATAAATAAACATTACAACTAGAGGAGGTTCATGTTGCACCAAACTCTAAATGGTGCAACATCAACTACAAAACCAGAGGTTTACACCTTAAATCCTATTGCCCCTTTAGGTGGCACACTAACATCAAATTAAATTCTCAAACTCTTACTTGTCCAAGTGGGCAAATCATTGTTTTCCACCATTTGGGTTGCCTCTACATTTACCTCTTGATCCAAATGCAAACTTCCAATGCCCATCCTAATCATCTACGTTTGCTACATGAACTCCAAAATTGTGGAATTAATTAAGGAATTGGATTGATCTTTGGTTTTCATTACAAGTTTCTTGCACTTCGGCCACAAAAATTGTAACGTCTAGCAGGTTGGTTTCAATATTGGTGACTCAAAAAGACAATGTGGTCCCACCCTACAAAAAAATAAAACAAAATAAAAGGTCAACCAAAAAAACCCAACAAATGAAAAACAAATCCCAACCCATTGGGTTAAGAAAACAATTTGCCCTAAAAACATTTTTTTAATTTACTTAAAATTCTAGGGCTAGGATTCAAGCCTGGAAAAGGATGAAGATTTATGACAAAAAAAATGTTTTGGGGGCTTAAGGTTTGCTAACTATTTTTGCCAAAGTTTGTTCGGACTCTAGACCGGCAATTGTAAGTTTTGTTACCGAAGGATTCTTGTCCTTTGTTTTCTTTTGTACCCACACCCACACATGATCATGACAATTGGTTTTTATATGATTAAACAATTGGTTAGGCATTTGCATATTAATATATTTTATTATGACTGTTTTTAAGGCTGGTTGTCATCTTTAGCTTTTATCAAAAATTTCAAAATTTCAATAACCTTACCATTCCTACTTTTGTGCCAGCTTGACCATAGGTCTAACATACTTGTGCATTTTTTAATTTATTCCCTTGTGCATTAGACATAGTTGATGCTTTGACAAGTGTCTTTTCATCAGCCTAATATTTCGTAAGGCATCCCCATTGGGTTGGTTTTATATCCAAGGGGCAAGTTTGTTGTCCTTTATTTGTGAATAGATGTTTGAGGTGAAACCTTTTTCCCTTCAATAATCTATGGATAAAGTCTTCAAATCCCTTTTTCAATATAAAAGGGTTATGCATGTATTCAAAAAGGGAATGCATTTTGGTTCGTAATGTTACCATGTTTGTTAACTTTTGTTCTTTAACATGCAATTCTCAACACCAAGAGTACCTTGGCTCGAATCAAGCTATAAAAAGGATGATTAAGTTATTCCTAGTCCAAGTGTAGTTCAGATGTATGTATATGCCTCCAGGCTACTGTCGGCACTAAAGGTACCTCAAGGACATTCTCTAGTTTAACATGCATCTGATATAAAAAATAATTGAGTTCTTTTCTGTTACTTAGTGGGTTTTCTATTATTGCAATTCTCAACAATTATAATGAAGGAGGATCGATTAAATTCTGACAAAACAATTCAAGTGGTCCAAAACCAAACCAAGATCAACATGGCAGAAAATCTTGAAAAATACAGTATCACTCCCAAGCACAAGGCATAAAATGCATGTTCCATTGTGCATGATGGTTCCCATGTGAATTGTTAGGCCTACTCTCAATATTGATATATGAAAGATGGAATAAGCCTTTCACATGGGCCACAATGAAGGAAACAAGGTTTTTTAATTGTCTCCAATGATTGGAAAGGCGAGGAGGAGGATATTACTTTACACCATTGAATCGTTCCTTGCCATAATATTTAGAGGTTATGGCATGTCATTTTTCCACCATTCCATTGTTGCTTGTACAAACAAAGTGTCCTAGATATAGTAGTTTTGTTTTGTGCTACATTGAGGATGATGTAGTATAATAAGTTCCTTTGAGCTTGGGCTTTTACTTCAAGCCTTCAATATTTGTTCCATTGTTTCCAATTTTTTTTTATTGGGATGATGTTTTCACATTTCATCTCAAACTATTCATTTGATTATTCCCACTTAGCAAAAATTTCTAACAAATACCAATGAATTATGCACATATTAGAAACACAAATGAATATTAATCCTATAGAATTAGCTTACAACTTGGGCTTCAAATTTGAGGTAACAAAGTAAGAATGTCTATAAATTTGAAAATTATTATTGGCTTTTCGAAACATCGGCCATTATTTGTGTAACGAATCCATTTACGTTTCTACCATAGATCCATGATGTGTGGTGTAAAAATTTGGTTTGAACACCTATTACTTATGTTTCATTTATCAACAATATATAACTAGTTATTGGCCCTTAGCATGGATGCATGTGTTCAATATATGGATTACGTTTATTCCATAATGTAGATCATCATGTACAAATTACCTAAAAGCAAACCACAACTTTCATATATAACCCTTGGCCTTTAGTTTAAATGTACATGTCCAATAGTAAAAAATGAAAAGTTAGTCAACTTGAACCTCTTACAAAATCACAATTTGTAATAGTGTAATCTACCAACCGCATAAAAACGTCATGCATCTACACCTACATCTATTCCTACATCTATCTATGTGGATTTGGAAGTTGCATCAAATGGGATTAATGTGGCATCATGCCCAACATCTACATCCATTTTGTCAAAGAAGGTTAGGATAAAAACAAAATATTTGCAAAACCAATCCCAAAACATCAAATGGATGGCATCCATTATGGAGTTGAACTCAAAATAACATTTAACTATGACGTAAGCACAAATGCAAATTAATGTTGGCATAAATAAACAAGGTTAAAATCAATAACCTGAAAATAATTAGGGATCTAGGAATTATAGGTGAGGAAAAGTTCACAACAAAGGTTAAGGATATCTTAACCCTATAAAATTAAATTTTTTTATCCCACCCATGCTTAACAAGGTTGGGAATCTGTTCGTCTATGACTTCAAACATGAAATCCATTTGAAGTCCTTTATGCAATTAATTTGTAATTCTAAACAAATGTGTACTTGGGTTTTTGTGGAATCAAACCTTTTCATCAACCATTTCCATTTCCCCTTGAAACCACTAATCCTCCACTCCACTTGCACTCCATTTGTAACATGCATTTTGTTGTAGGCTTTGATAACATCATAGTCAACATTATGACCCACCTCACACCTCGTAATCCTCTTCATGATGAACATCTCTTCACATAAATAAGCACAATCCCCCAATAATTACTCAAAGTATTCATCATCATGCACAAAAAACTAAGGCTAATTTTGATGTAATTCAAACTGGCAGAAGATGGTGACATCATGGTAAAAGCCTAAATACCCAAAATTGAAGTAAATGAACAAGCATTGATGATCAACAACCATAATGTTATTCATTTGAATGGATCTTCCTATGCTCGTTGAACGAGGTTTGTGTGCAACATTGTTTTAGGGTTTATGGATCATGATAAACGTGCCATCAATCGACCCCATGCAACCTTGGAACTCTAGTATGGTGGTGCCCAACATCAAGTTTTCCTATATTGTGGGTCATTAGATCTCATTTTTCAATTGCATTATTGATGCAAGATGCAATGAAAATGGCATCATCACAAATTGTAATCCTTGATCAATTCCATAAAAAAACATCATACACATCACAAAATGAAATGGACACATGTATACAATTTCTTATATAAAATAATAATAATAAAATGTTTCACATTGTTTATCATTTTTTAGGACAAGATTTTTGTGGATATTCACCAATTTAAATGGTGGGGCACTAATAGGTGACCCATATTTTCCATCATTAAAACATAATGGAATCAAATGAAAAATGATGATCAAATGGACATATATTAGCATGAAACCTAATGAATTTCATGTTGAATGTCAAAATTATAAGTAAATTAATATGAAATTTCATCATAATTTTAAAATTTTAAATAATTTTTTAAAATAACTTAAATTATTAATATAATGGGGGGGAGTATTTTCAGTTTAATAATCATTTAGATAAATTTCTAAAATAGTAAATAAATTTACGTTATAACATAATTTATAAACTAAATCAGATATACAAATTAATAGGTCTTTATTTTCAAAAATATCAATTTAGATTCCATTGATAAATGATGATTCATTAACATTTAGGTATGACAAGTGTAGTGCCTCATAATGTTTTATCCTACCAAGTTCCAACTTGTCATCCCAAGTAAAGAGGCATGGAAAGGTGATTTTTGAATTTTTCTTTTTAAAATATAAATTTTCCAAGATCATATTCACAAGAAAAATTAAAAACCTTTTCCACCAATTTATTTTCAATTGAACTTGAATTCAATTCAACAAATCAATGTATTTGTATTGTTTCAATTCTTAATTTCTTTTTGTTTGATGCCATCATGTGTGGAGTTGAAGAAGTTCCTTAAAAAAATGTGACAACATTTTGAATGCAAATAAATGTTAAACACAATTTAACACCTTCAAATCAAATTGGATGTGTGAGTGTGTACCTTACATGTTTATTGATTTATTAAAAATTCATGATCCATAAACGTCAAAATTTTCAATAACTACATGTATGGTATTGGGTGGTTAAATGACAAAATGACCTTTGATCACTACTTATTTGTTACATGAATAAACATGTAAGTAACATTATGCAAGCAATGGTCATTTTTAGTGTTAAATTTGGGTGTCATTACAACAAGAAGCTACTCAAATGATTGATAATTGTCTTTCAATATATTAGAAGGAGACATTTACCTCTTGATGGCCATCAATCATTTTAAGGAAAACATTTTGTTATTGAAATGACTTAAAGTTTACAAGCTCCTTTCAACCTATGTCAAGGCCACATAGTTTAAAAATTTGCCTCAAAGGGGCATGGTTTCTTTGAAATTTCAAGATCAAACTTGTGAGACACTTCACTTGGATGATTGTTTTGCAATTTTGTTATTGGTTTCATTGGTATAGGGTTTGATCACCAAAGTTTGGTGTTTTTGATGGTATTTAAAATAATATCTTAAATAATAATCTTACATGTAGATTGTTCCATGAAAGGCTATTGTTTTCCATTCATGTTATATATGAATTGAAAGTTTCATTGAAGCCATTTGGAATTCATGATTAATTATTACCATGAATATATATTTACCAGAGTAAATATATACGATGGGTCAAATTTTGTCTACAATATATTGTAGTTTGTTCTACCTTCCAAAATTTTCATGTAGTAGTAGAAATGGCATTCACATGTCAAATCTGCATAAAGTGTCACCATTAATTTGAGTCTAGTATTTTGAAATTTTGTTGTCAAGAGTTGTTTTGTCATATGAATAAATGTCAAAATTGAATACAACATTTTGTTGCATTGTTAAAGCTCATACATGTTTGTGAACATTTATTCTCATACACTAAATTAGTCGAGTACAATGCATTTTCAATACAGATTATACTTGACCAATGTGAACATGCAGGACATGACTGGTGAATGATGTTTGTCCTGGTTTATTTGAATGGAAAGTAAGCATGTGTAAGAACTCCAAATCAAAAGTCAAATATATTTAAAATTAAGAACTTAATTTAATATATAATCTGAACTCTTAATTCTTTTGATGTTGAAACTTTATATTACATCATTTTCCTTCTTAATCTAGTCCAATCTATCTTCATGACACATGTCAACAATTAATTTTCCTTGCTTTTGAAAAGCTAAAAGTGGAAACAATTCATTTAGATATTTGTCTTGCCACCTTGTTGGAGCTATTTTTTATAACTTAATTTCTATTTTGATTATTATTATCAAATATTCTAGTATGATACAAGAAATCACACTTTTAAATAAACATTTTAAATGTTAACCACCAAAAAAATTATAATGAAAAAAAATGAAATGCAAATTGAATGCATTTTTTTTTCTTAAATCCATAATTTAAAAAACATTGATGATTCATTGGAATTGGTTTAGGTAGGACAAGTTTAGGTTCCATAAGCTATTCTTTGGATAATTTCAAATTGGAATTGTTTAGATAAAATTTATCCCAAGTGAAGAAGAATGGAAAGGGGTTTTTTTGGATTTATTTATTTATCTTTCCAACACCATAGTCATGAGCAATTTTTATACTTTTGCACCGATTTGAATGGACATTTGTTCTCAATTAAATTCGAATTAAATATTATTTTAAAAATTCAATCCAAGTTGCATGCAATGTCATTGAATATTTTCATCAAAATGAAAATGAAAATTTAGAAAAATCAATTCAATTTTTTTTATCAGTTAATTGTCATTGGAAGTGTGCAACAATGCAAAGCTCAAGTTTTTTAAAAATGATTTTAATGAACAAATCTTTTCTTCAAAATCATTTAGCTTTTAAATATATTATTAATATTCTGACATTGTGTCACGTGATTGTCACCGGTATCGCATAACAAAGCAGAGCCCAAGTTTTTTTAAAAAAACATTAAAAAGAAAAAAAACATCTTAAAAAAATTTAACTTTTAAATATATTAATATTCTGGCCTTATGTCAGTTGATCGTCATTGTGGTAGTGCAAATCGTCAGGAAGCCCAAGAATAATAATAATATTTTATTATTATGCTATTATGTTATTTTTATTTTTATTTTTTTTGATTTGGTTGTCCGCGACACGTGCGGTGGTATTAATAAATTAAAAATAAAATAAATAAAAGCTACTGGTTGGTCGTAGCCCACGTTCACGGACTTCCGGGTCAATGACATTTTGGGGTGAAGGACTTCCGTGTAAAGACAAAAACCGCTGTGCATCTGGCAGGAGGGTGTAGCGGCCACGATTTTCCGGTCTGACGTTTTACACATCGAGTATATGCTCTGACTAAGTGATTTCTGACGTTTTATTGAGAGAGACGATCGGTGTCTAATACGTATGTCTTGTGGTCCGTTTTCGTGGGACTAACGAGCGAACGAAAGAGGAAGCCCTCTAGGAAGGAAGCGAGAAGAAGAAGAAAAGAAGGATTCGGTCCCACAGGTTGATCTCGAAATTCGAGACGAGTTTTTCCTTGCCTGAATCGCTTCAATACTTGGCAAGTCTTTGAACATTACGGAAACCTTTTGATCGATGTATTTAATCTCTGTTTTCTGTTAGAATCTGAGTGTTATTCTGAATGTTTTGGAGCTGGTTCCTTTGTGACAGATCGCGTTGTTGTTGTGATCTCGAAGAAGATCGTTGAGTCAAAAGGAGTAGGGCATTGGAGCGTTAGGTTGTTAGCGGATGTTACAGGAGCTGCTGCTTTTGCTACGGCATTTGTTGAAGAGGTCGGAAAAAGGATTATCGTTGTTGATACACGGCCAACTGCGTAAGGAAAGGGCTCGGTCACAAACTCTCACTCCCTTGTAGAAGAGATTCGGGTGATTTTGCGAGGATCGCGTCGGAAGAAAACAAGGCAGCAGAGATGTCGTCGTCTTCAGGGTTCAGAGGAATAAGCTTTGATGCCACTTGCTACGACGACAGGATCAGTGAAGGAGTGGAGCTATGTCCATTCCTTAGGAACATTGGAGTAGCAACGAGCTTCTCCTTTTCGTCTTTCAAGTTCCCTACTCCTGCTCCTGTGAGTTTTTTTTCTTCTTCTTCTTCACCTTCACGTTTCATTTCATCTTCTGCCTGCTGCTGCTGCAAGGTCAAACCGTGTTCGCATATTGTTGATCATAGTAGTTCAGTGTCGTGTAGCTGCTTTTCACTCAAAGAAATTTTTTTTCCCCACAATTTGTTCTGCTCTTCTTTTCTGTTCTTTTCTTTTGAAATCTTTAATCCTCTCTCCTTTTGTCTTTTTTGGTTGCAGACAAGAGCTGTGCGTGGTCCGATCTTTGAGGATGGTCCAGGGTTTGAGAATGCGTTTCGTGTTTTCCATGGACGAGATGGCGTGGTTCCATTAGCAGAGAAACAAACTTCAGAAATCCAGCAGCCACAGCCTGCAACAGAGGCACCAACTTTAGGGTTCCACCCCTTGTCAGCATCTGCAGCAACAATCAGTCTCTCATCATTTGGAGCTCTTGGTCCCTTCAGCTTTGATGGCTTCATGGCAAGGCAGAAGAAGCCAGGGAAATCAAACAAAAGGAAGTCAAAGAAAACTGAGCCAGAAATTGAGAAAAATACAAACTCTGACCCTAATGTAAGCTGTTCTTGCTGCTGCTTCTGAAAACACCTCATATTTTGATCATAAAATCTGAAGTCTTCTTTTCTTTTGATGAGATGTCAGAGTTTGTGAACAATGCTTTTTCTTGTTCCTTATGGTGGTGTCAATGGGTTCTTAAGGTGGTGCATATTTTTTATTCACTATGTCTCTTGAGTGCTAGCTGACATCATGACTGAGTCTTTCTGTTGCTTCTGCAAATGCAACAGAAAACTCAGGAGACAGATTTTGTAGAAATGGTTTGCTCAGATTCTGAGTGTATTATTACATACTTATCTACACCCAACAGTTGGGAGCTGATGAAGTCAGTGGATAGTCATTGCAGCTCATTGTGACTGCTATTTGTGATGAAGAAGGTGACGGTCTGACACTTTATGAGCAAGGACTCTCATAAGGTTATTGCCGCATGCATAGTTGTGTTACCTTCAAATTGTTGTTGCAGAGATTTCTCAGCTATTTCGTGCATATGGTATATGTTTGAATATTGAGGAACTGATGTACATATCTCATGTCATAATATATCCTCTATCTTTGCAACAGGGATCTGGTGGTCATGATGCAATGGGGTCTGATTGGTTAGCCACAGGCAACTGTCCAATTGCAAAGTCATTCCGGGCAGTAAGTGGAGTATTGCCATTGGTTTCAAAGATGATGCAGCTTCCTGCTGGAATGAAGTATAGATGTCCTCCAGCTATTGTAGCAGCACGGGCAGCTCTGGCCAAAACATCAGCAGTGAAAGCATTGAGGCCTCAAGCGTTGCCAACAAAGGTGCTTGCAATTGGCCTCCTAGGAATGGCTCTAAATGTTCCATTGGGGGTATGGAGGGAGCATACAAAGAAATTTTCCCCTCAGTGGTTTCTTGCGGTGCATGCTACTATTCCATTTATTGCAATGTTACGCAAGGCAGTTGTTATGCCCAAGTATGCAGTTGCCTTCACAATTGGTTCTGCTATTCTTGGTCAAGCAATTGGTGCCCATGCTGAGAAGATCCGTCTACTTGAGGATGCAAAATTCAGAGTGACAACAGAGAGTACTACAGGACCCCGAGTGGCAGTGGAAGCTTTGCCTTGTGAACCAGTGAAATTGAATTTTGATAAATGTAAACTTACTCTGGACATCTCCAAGAGAGAGGAGGAGAAGCGGCATGTGATGGTCCCAAAGGGCCTTCCATGTGGACCGGATGCACTCCATGATGGGTCTCTTAGTATTGTAAGCTCATCACCTCAGCAGGTCAGTGCTTGTTAAAGTTTCCAGTACCTGTACAATAGAGTGGATGATGCATCCAAAGGACATATTTGCCTCCTTGATTCATTTAGTTTGCCTGCATAAGCACAAGATTACATAAGCAGTAAATGAAGTCTCTTGTGGTAATGAGGCCGGTGATTGTGTGCAATGGAGTTGGGTAGACAACTCAGATACCCATTTTGGTACAAAATGCTGTTCAAAGAAAAGACTCCATCTGAAGTTCAATACAGGAGCGAAAAAAAAAACTTTTTTTTTTGGCTTCTGTATCAAGAGAAGATTGGTTCCTGATTCATGACCACTGGTGGCTTCATCATTGCATTCATCTTATGTCTATAAAGTCCCACCCCATCCAGTATAAAGTGTATGCCATTAGACATGAAAAGGTAAGAGAATTTAAAGCCATTTTGATGCAATGTAAAATTGATGAAATATAAGTGTAAAAGGCATATATGCACAGTGTAGGGTAAAGGGCTGGTGACTGAACACTTGAGTGCTCAGGGCAGGCCAGATACATTGGGAGGGCTTTGTTGTTTCTGGTGTCCAAACAATAGAATTGAGAAAGTTATAGCCCTCCAAAATAGAGGGAGTCAAGAACCCAAAAACAAAAACACTAAATGTATAAAAGTCTTGTTCCTGAACACCCAAAAAGGTTTCTGAACACTTAAAAATTCTTTGCTATTAGAGTTCCAAGGTGATTTGTAGAACTTTAGGTGGTGCTCTTATAACACTTTAAATCATTTTAAATAAATAAATAAATGAATATTATGAGGTTTGCTATTAGAGTTCCAAGGTGATTCATAGAACTTTAGGCGATGCTCCTGTAACATTTTAAATCATTTAAAATGAATGAAAAATAAAAAAAGTTATAAGGTTTGAAAGTAGTAGAGGTCAAAATGAAAAAAATGGAAAAAAAACGTATTTTTCTTACAACTCTTTTTGGGCTGGTCCCTTGGCTTTGTGTTTGCAAAATGATTTGTAGAGCTTGAGAAGACACTCCTATAACATTTCAAATCACTCAAAATGGAGAAGAATTGAGAAAGATCTACCAAAGTGTTTAGTCGTAGGCAGGTGATTGGTGATGGGCCAATTTACCCTAACGGTGGAATAAAAGCAGGGAAGTACATAAAATAAAAATCAATAATAGTTTACAAAATTTGTAGGCATAGGTTTTTTCTTCTTGTGGCCATTGCTTTGACACAATTTTTGCAACTACATTTTAAGAAATGAAGAACACAATGATTTTCAAAATGGAACATACATTTGTGATGGAAAATGAATTGACACATTATAGAAAGTCAATGTGAATATTGAGGTTGAATCAAAATACCATAGCACCTTGGCCATTTCAACACATGTCCATTGAATAATTAATTGATTTTGAAATTTTCATTTCAACAAATGAAACATTTAAAATATTTACTATTTTCCTTCACAATAGTTTTTGATTTGGAAGAAATCATTTTTGAAAATTTCAACATTTCTGAATATGATGTAATTAGTGTCAAATTGGCCAAGGTACTAGGGTATTACTAATGATTTGCACAATCTTATACAGGCCCAAGTTTACACTGGCTTGCCTCTTGTGTATGGGAGAATGATTTACGTTACCTTGGTGTAAGTGTAAATGTTGATGAATGCACACTGCCATTTACACATTCATTTGCACAAAGATTGTTGCAACTTATCTCCATAGCTATTTCTAGCTACTCACCTACCTATTTTGAAGAGGTCCTTAGGAACTGCTTAAGGTGTCTCAAGGGGATGAAGTCAAGGTTGCAACTTGTAACTTGTCTCTTTAGCTATTTTCACCTAATGACCTACCTACTTTCAAAGAGCTGTAACTACCAAAATCAGTACCAGTGAAAAGATGCCAAGTCAGCAAATGTTCCTTGAGCATGGAATGAAATATGGCCACAGCACCCACATTTGGGGCCTGGGTGAACCAGCACACCCACACTGGTACCTTCGCCTTCTTGAATCAGGCCCTTAAGTGGCCATATTCAACCCAGAAAATGTTAAATTTGGACGCAGAGACCTTGTTTTAGTCGAAGGGTGGGATATTTACCATGGTTAGAAGCAACCTAAAAAATAATACACGATTTTGACCGTGGTAGTACCAGCGTGGGGGGCTGGTTCACCCAAGGCCCCTATTTGCTACCTTCATTTTCTTGAGTGAGGCCTCATAGTGGTGGCTACACTTAACCTGAGAACTGTTAAATTTGAACTCACCCAATGTTTTAGGTTAATAGTCAATACCTAATGCCTTCCATAGGGGTGGAAGAACCCTTACACCAAAATAAGGATGCCTCCATTTACACCCAAAAATTTACTAGAAGGGCTTTACTTTAAGAATTTTTTTTAAGAAAAAAGGGAAGAAAAGAATTTAAAGGTTTTCACCAGGTAGGCTTCTGGGTGCTGGTTCACCCAAGAAGCAAATAAAGGACATTAGGTGCTTGTGAGTGGGAAGGAATTCTCAATGGCAACTGCTGCTCAACAAACTATCCTTTTTTGTGCAGTCATGACTCATTCATTACTTATCTCATGTTTGCAAACGCGGTCTACATGGGAAGAGGATAATGTAAGGCCCTTTACAATGCTCATTTGGTACAACACACATATGCAACTCGGTCTTTTCTGAACATTCAATGGCAATGGTCCCAGTTCAGTAATTACACCCACCTGTCTTTGGGGTTTCTTATGGTCAGATCAAGTAAATAGCCATTTAACTCCCTCAATACTTGTTTCTTATTATAGACAGCGTGTGTCCATAGCCTTGCAGCATGCACAAGTCATAGCAATTTTGCATCGAGCTGCTGCACTTGGTCGAGGTTCATCATCTCTTTCACACATTGTAACCAATGCATCTCTATCATCAATTGATTTGTGATAGATGACAACTCTTTTGTCTTAGGTTTTCTTTGTTACTGTTGATTGTCATTTCATAGTTATGAGTCCTTTTTGCATAGGGTCTTTACTTGATTTTTGTTGATTGTTCACTTTTTTTTTTCTTCTTTAGATTGTGTCTACTTGTGTTGTCAAAAGCCTTGTACTTTTGACGGATGGGTTCTCATCCTTGATTTTTATTTACGTGGTTTGCCTTTTCATTTAGCCCAGTCTTCATCTTTTTGTGTCCATGGTGGGGTCTAGAGTTTGGATTAATGTTGGGCAATTTTTATACATATATTTATGTGTGTGTGTCTATATATATATATAGGGAAAACTATTGTTGAACTAGCTCTCATATAGTCGTAAGAACCAACTCCATTATTCTTTTAAAATAAAAAAATACAAGTTTTGTGATTGAATCAACTAATGTATCGAATTTTAAATGATTCTCAAACTTGTTGGTTTTCATAAAAGTAACAACAATTGATTATTTTCAATGGATCTCACAAATGAATTATTAAATTTATTCTACTCAAACAAAGAGGTGGGCAATGTGCACTCAAGAACTTTCATTCAAGATATTGCCCAATAGCATCATAGTTTGACCCATATTCTTTGCCCAAAAGTCTCAGCTTGAAGCAAAGGGAGAGCCCTTCCTAGATTACTATTTTGGTAGTAAAATCTTCTATATGGGGAACATTTAAACCAATGCCAATCAAAATAACTTGTGAAGAAAAAACTTTGAGCTTTGGGATGCACCCACGTTAAAATGCACCACATTAAGATGCACTGACAACTAATACATATCAATTCACTACCTATCTTTCAACTAGCCCCCTAACCCTAGACCCCTATAATTGACAATTACCCTTGGGTGGTTTTTTATTATCTTGCATGGTTTTCAAATTTTTGATTTTTTCTTGTAAAGGGCAGTTTTTCACTCTAGTGAGAACCAAGGGCAATTTTCAATCTAGGTTTTCATGGTGAAAACAAGTTTGAAAATTGGGCTATTTCTCAATTCAATTTTGATAATTGCCCAACATTGGTCTAGACAAAAAGACCATGAAAAAGCTTAATTTTACCTCTCTAACAAGGAGCATGCCCCATCACATCAATGTTCTATTTTGCAATTTTATGGTATAGTCAAAATGAGACAAAACAAAAAAATTAACTAAATTTCATTACAAACCAAATTTGAAAGATTAAGAAAATCAAACATCCTTTTATATTTTTGGCTACCATGTCATGCATTATCGTGTCAACACTTACATTTTTATTGTTCACACACCCGTAAAACAAATGACATAAAAACATCCTAAACAATGTATCACACTTTTCTTGTGTTGTTGTGGTTGTTTTGCAATTGTGTTATGCAAGTTCATGTTTGTTCCACAATAATGATTGTACAATGGATTCTTGTTTGTTGTAGGTGAATAGTATTTTGAATCCAAAAAAATGGATTGAGTCACCCATTCAAGGATTTGTATCCCATAGAAAAGTTTAAATAATTGAAACCATGTTCACATTGAAGTTGGTTCCAAGCTAATTTACTTTAGTTTGTTTGATGTAACTAGGATGTAGTCACCTAAAACACAATAAAACTCTTGACATTTGGTAATTTATATTAATTATCTTTTCATAATTTGATGATTAAAACCCTTAAAGGTATTTTCTTTTCACATTTTTAATCTCTGAATTCATGAATTGGAAAGATTTTATCAAAAAAAACATTGCATCAAATGCGAACATTAACATTTTAATTGTAAAAAAGAAGTTGACAAATACAATGCAAGGATGGTGAATTATACACTTTTGAAGATGAAACTATGATGAAACCATGTGTAACTTTATTGATGAAAGCCCACCAATTTGGAGAGGAAGTGAAAGTACAAAAAAAGACTTAAGTCCAAGTTGAATTGCTAAATTAAATGTCACAACTAGATATTGATAACTTAGATCCTAACTTAGTTATACTTGGCAATTGCTTAAAACAAGTTAGTAGTGGGAATGGAAGGTGGGTTTAGTAGGGGAAGTTGAGAGGTGGTTCAATCCATTGGTACTTTTCAACTTAAAATGAAAGATGCTTGCATCTTTTAAGATGTGATAGAAACTTGTGGGTGAATGAAAATAATTAAGATGGAAAGTGAAGGACCAATAGGTCCTTTCATACCTTAGGTTGTGGTGGTGCAATTATCTAATACACATTGATTTTTTTATGCTAGCATTTGAAATCTTAATTGGTAAAAGGAAAAATTAATCTTTAAGGTGCCAATCATGATAGTTCCATTCCTTTGCTTGTTTCACCTTTCAAACAATGAATCTTTGTGTGAAACATGACAAAGGAAATAAATGTGTGCATGTTAAATCAACTATGACCACATTAGCTAAAGTGCAATTTGTGAACCCCATCTTTGGAAAGGACAATGTCAATTTGTTGATGAGAAGGATTAAAAGTGATGGAAGGAAATTAGTAAACATGGGTATTTGGATTAAAGAATAGGTATATTGACAATGGATATAACGTACACATGTATACATCAACCTTAGATATGAACCATGGAATATTTTAACAAAAAACCTTTCAAACAATGATGAATCAACATTGAGGATTGGGATGCAAACTTTGAGACTTACATCCATTGTCAACATAATTAGGACTATTGGGAATGTTGATAAAGTATTAGGGTAAACCTACCCATCACTTATCATTACCCTATCACTAATCATTTCGTTAAATCTTCATCATATATGCTTCATTTTGAGTGATTTAAAATGTTATGGGAGCACTACCTCAAGCTCTAGAATTAATTTTTGAAGTGCAAATGAAAGGAATAATGAGAAAATAATAAGAAGAAAAATAAGCTTTCCACCTCACAAAACATCCTTCTTGTTCTCTTTGGATCCCATTACTTTCAAAGCTTCTAACGTTTTCATTTCTTGTTCATTTTAAATGGTTTAAAGTGTTAAAAGAACACCACCTTCAATTCTACAAATCATCTTTCAACTCTAATAGTAGTAGTACAATATACAAGGAATTTTTTGGGTGATTGGAAATGGGCTTTGTAATGTTTTATGATTTGTTTTTTTGAGTTATTGACCCTTATAAATGTGTTAGGTTATGATTTTATTTTTTTACCTTTGTGAAGTCTCGCTAATTTTTTTGTAATGTATTTTTAGGTCACTCCCTAGGCCATTCCTTTCAAATTTCGAAAGGTACAATACAACATGTATTGTAACTTCCAAAATTCAAAAGGAACAATATAGCTCATTTCTTTTAGAATTCTTTTTGTCTAATTTTTTTACATCTTGCCATAAAAGGGGGGAAAAGAAATGAGAAGAGAAAGAGGGAGAGGAAAATAAAAGGAAAAAGGGAGGGGAAGGAAGGAAATTGTTTTTTGGGCACACCTATTTTTTTGGCAAAAAAAATTAATTAAAAAATGGCGATTCCTCAATGAACCAATTTTAAAATATATATATAGCCATATTTCGATATGCATATTAAAGACCATTGCCAATTCTTTTACTTCTTCCTATGCTTGATCACCATTTTTGTTATGAAACAAATTTAGGTTATTTTATTTTTAAACTAGTTTATGTCTATGTAATCACAGTTTTAGGAAGATCCACTTTAAAGAAGGAATAAAATAAAGAATAAAAAAAATAATTACAAATATATATATCTTCAATTAATTTGGTTTATAGCCTATTTGGCTAATTATATATATATATACTTTAAGTCTATGTAATAACAATGTTTGGAAAAACCAATTTACACTAGTTCTGAAATAAAGGAAACAAAGTAAAATTATTAAACATCATTACATTCATTTTAAAAATTACTTTTGTGTATAGCCATATTTGGTTAATAATTTTGAAGACCATACAAGGTTTTCTACTTTTTTCTTATGTTTGATCACCAATTTGGATACTAAGGAAATCAAAAAATATAAATAAAAAAACCTATATTCTCTATATGTAATAATCATGATCATAATCTTTGGAAGGTCTACATACTAAATGGTAAGGACAGAAAGAGAAAGAAAGGTAGAAAACAGGTGGAAAGAAAACAAAATTAAGGAAGGGAAAAAGTTAGAAGGACTTTAAGGCCTACCAACCTCAGGTGGGCCCTCAAACCCAAAAGGTACTAGGTGCAAAACCTTCTCCTATACTTAATCATTTTGAATGAATAAAACAAGGGAGCTTCTAGAGGGAAGGTTTGGTGGACTAGGTTGAAACTCTAGGAATGCAAGGTGGAGTTGGAAGAAAGGTAGAATAGCAATGGTGGTATTGTAGTTTTGAGGATTTTTTTCTCTAAACACTCTTTAAAGCTTTTGTTGGAGCATCTAACTTTGTAAACCTTGATTTTGTTGATTAAAAAAACAATACGAGGAGGATGATTATGGGTATGCAAAGTCCATATATTAAAATTGTTGTGATGGTGTCAAGTACTTTTGTTGTTGATGGGGTAATAAGAAGGATTTGTTTAAATGTAAGAACTTTGTATAAAATTTGGCAAGAAAAAACCAATAGTTCTTATGAACACCAAGGCTTTAACACTAATGAAAAGGAGTTGAAATTATATAAGCTTAAGAATTAAACCCCTTTAAAACATAACGTTAAAGGAATGCATCACATTCCCCATTTCAAGTCTAATAGGAGTGTTTAATTTAAAAGCACACATAAGCAAAAGTATCCTTGGGTGGTACCAATAAGAATCACTTCAAGGAATGCTAAAAGAACCAAAGTTGCTAAAATAATATTCTTGGGCCTTTTTTTTAAAAGCATTTCGCAACTAGAGATAATTTTCCTTCATGTTTATCCATTACATGCACAAATATATTGCATTAGATTTTTATTATAATAAAAAGGTGAAAATTGATCAAATTTATATTCCTAATTGTCATGGCCCTTTCATGATTCATGTTCTTGAACTTTCAGAATTCATAGCAAAGTTATGTACCTATTCAATTAATTATATTTGAATATTAATAAAATAAAACATTGTCAAAGGTACCTTTTAAAAAAATCCCAAGAAAAAAATCAAAATATGTTTCAAAGAAATCCAACCTCGTGCAAAGCTGTGTATGTAAAGGTGTCATGTATTTTATAATGTGTTTTTATATGCTTATTATTAGGAATATAATGCTTACAAAATAGGGACTAGTGTGTAGTTGTAGAAGTCTTGTAAAGGACACTACTAAAGCCAGGCAATATGTCTGCCAAACTAAGGTAAACACCTTATTGATATTCAACAAGGTGATATTCAGTAGGACCTATCGGGTTTGACTATCAACACATTTACTTATCAAATTTAAGGGTCTACCATAATGACATAAGCCTAGTTATCTGAAGGTTTGAAGAGACATGGAGAATAATGGAAATATAAAGGAAACAAGGAATAGTCTTTACCAAGCAGCCTAGGACAATGATACGCATGTACTTAGATTTATGAATACACATTGCACTAATTCACTAAATGTTTTTGTATGAATGTTCCATTTCTCACATTGTTTGTTGGTAGTAGTTTGTAGCTTATAACATGTCTTCATTACTTAAGTACGTGGTATTGTGTGTAGTTTGGTAGACAAGAACCTAGTAGTGATGAACACCCAAACCACATCAAAACCATCGCTAACACTTATTGTTTTGAACATGTCACAAAAGTGAACACCCATTGGATTAATGGGTTTATGTACACACGCATGAAGTTTGCAATTGAAGGATGGGGAATTCTAACCAAGTTTGAAGCAATGTGAAAAACATTCCAAAAGACAAATGAAACATGTTGCGCAATAAACTAGTTTATTTTCCCAATTCACAATAGGTGTCATTCATGTGCCCTTAGCAACGGCGATAATGGCAACAAACGTATTATGAATATCATTACCCAAGTTTCATGATGGTGATGATGCAATAATTCACATTGGAAGATTAGCCAAAGTATGTGTAACAAATGGTGAGGATATTGATGCACAAAAATTACAGTATTTTCCTACAACATTATGAGGAAAAAGTGTGAGTTGGTTTACTCATTATGAAACAACAAACCATGTTGCAACTTGGGTAGAGAGGTTCAATGTGCATTTATTTCAAGATTTAGTGATGTGCATGGTGAAAGACAAGCCATAGTAACTTTGAGGGAAGTGAAGCAATGGAAACACAAAACAAAGAAAGATTATTATGACAACTTTTTATAATTGTGTGTTATTATACCACAACAACTAGATGAGGTATATCTACAAGAGACCTTTAGGGAAAGACTAAGAAAAAAGTTTAAAATGGCCATTATTGGAATGCATACATCAACGATTGTCAAAATATCTAATTCAAGAAGAGAAATTGAAGAAGAGATGCCTACACCATGCAAAAGTAAACGATCTCAACCACTATTAGGCACTGATGATTTGGATGAGGAATCAGTTGATGATGAACATAAGAAGCAAAGAAGGAAAAATTGTAAGGAGTGAGATGACAAATATTGATGAGATGTATTTTGTCAAAAATGTCATAACAAAGGTCATTTGATAAAGGAATGCAAATTTCTACAGACAATTTGCAACATTTCTCAAAGACAAAGGCATGAAGCCAATGATTGTCCATTGAAGGAATTAAGAGGACAATATGTTAGAAAGATATCCCAATAAATGTAGTACAACCTAAAGCACCAATTGAACAAGTTAAGCAAGAACAAGATTTTTGGCAATAAGATAATAATATTAATTATCATAATTGAAAAAGGGAGAGCCAAGGATGGTGAGGTAATCGACAAGGAAAGAAACAAGGATGACAAAATAATTGAGGGTATCGACAAGATCACAATGGCCAATCTAACCAAAATGGGTAGAACCAAAATACTTATAATTAAAATAGTGGAAGTCAGCAAGGAGGAGATATGAAGTGTTCTTGTGGTCGAAAAGAAAGACATCATGATAATGAGTGTCCACTATGGAAACAACATTTAAAACATGAGAATAAGAATTATCGGCCCAAGGTTGGGGTCAATGTTGCTATTGTGGAGCAGTGGATACCCATAATACTAGCATTTGTAGCCACTCAAAATCAACAATTGAAGGAACCTCATGAAGAAAATATCATTAGCAAAAATAATTTCACAAAAGGGAGAAGGATGAAGTGGGATCGAGAGAAGGCAATACATCAAGAATCGGTAGGTGAAATACAATGAATACAGCTGAGATGGTTGTTTTAGTACCATTACATCTAGATATTTCAAAGGATATTCATAATTTAACAATAAGACTGGAACAAGATTAGGCAGCTTTACCCTACCATGAGGAAAGTAAAGAGAAGTAATCATGTTATGATACATGAATAAAAACAACCAAAATTAATGAACAACAATTTGGCACTAAGGAAAGCTTAAGTATCCCTGAAGGGAATTGAGAAGGAATGTTGGATGGTCAAATTTTAAATATAAAAATGGAGGTTAAATTGGGGCAATTGATCAAGATTTGCCTCCAATTTACAAAAAAATTAGCAAAAAATTTCTTAAATATGCAAGAGGAACATGTATCAAATGTGTGCAAAGTTGGTACACACCAAAAAAATGATTTTGATGAAGTTATGTTTGTTGTATAAATACCCATTGGAAATTGTGAAAACATGGATGTTCTATTGGATGGTGGATCTGGTGGAAATATTATTTATGAACATCTATAGAGGAAATTACGCTTGAAGAAACTTAAGTCAATGCCATTTATGGTAATAATGGCAAATCAAAGGAAGGTACAACCAATATAGTTGATACACAACCTCAAAATCAACTTAGCAAGATGTACATTCAAAATCTCAATTACAATGTTGTAAATGGAAGATACTATAGGGGCTTATTCAATGCTTTTAAGATGACCATGGCTTAAGCAAAAAGAGCAAAATATGGTAATGCAGCTTGATGTAGCATATGCAAGCTTGAAGTAGCATACGCAAGTTTGAAGGAGCAAGAAGAGTTCAAAGGCACAAAATTAGAGGAAGAGGAAAAAGACCAAGATGTTGTGTGCGAAATCATAATCATAGAATTTGTCAAACAAACTGGGAGGAAAGAGTAGTTGGGGAGTAGTAAAAGTGGGGAGAAAAGTCATAATGGAGGCAAAAATGTGGGAAGGGAAGGCTTTTAGAGTAACCACATGAAGATTTTCCTCCACGACAATATTCACCATTGACAGACCACTACTGAACTCATATACATCTTCCCATTTGCAATGAGTGAATAAAGATTGTTCCTCCAATGTTTGATGCAAAAGTTGTGGGAATGAAATTGTTTAGCCTAAGTGACACTTTGCACATTTTGAAAGAGTTAGATTATATTCTACCAATTATTTCCCATTCGGAATAATATTATTTCATCTATTGCATGTATACATGTTTTTTAGTAGGATTGGCTCCACCAATGCTTAATGCTAGAATCTTCATTGAAGATTTTGACCCCATGTGGAAGATATAGGATAGGGAGTTTTGGGAGTACTTAAAGTACAACATTATCTACAATTGCATTGTTTTTAACAACGGCCGTGGGTATGGTGTGGAACATTTGACTGGTTTTCCAGGTGCGTATGTGTTGTGATACTACTGCAAGTTGGAGGTGGCGTATAACAAGTACTATTTGAATCACACCACAACAGGTAGTCACAGACTAACCTTTGTCATGACCAAAAGGGACCCTACATCGAATACCATTGAAAAGAGGGTGAAGGAGGACTCCATAGAAGCATGGTTGCGGGCATAGAAACTTGAGGATCTATTGGGAAGCTGTGTAGTCAAGGATGTAATAAAGGGAGCAATGACATCAATAAGCTGGTGTTGCACAATAAAAAGGCCAAATTTGCATGTGGCCAAAGTTCATTTCAAAAGGACCCCGATGGAATTATGGGTTGCTATTTTTTGAGCAAATCATCTAGTAAGATAGCTTCATAGAAACCCAAGGAATCTAATGTTGCACAAATTCCAATGGTGCTTGCCACGTCCATTGATCCTGAGGAAGGATAAGGTGTATCAAGAATTTATACTATGAATAATGTTAGGGGAAAGTTTTGCATTAAAGGTCAACTTTGATGACAATATTGACGATTTCTTAACCCTAATTGCCATCTCTCGATCTAGGCAATAGCTCCATGCAAGGAATAAATTCATTCAGGAATTTGATGACCTTGTGTGGACATTAAGGTCTTAAGGGGGGGATAATATTAAAAATATAATGCTTACCAAATAGGGAGTAGTGTGTAGTTGTAGAAGTCTTGGTAAGGACCCTATCGAAGCTAGGTAGTATGTTTGCTGAACTAAACTATAGCCAAACTAAGATAAACACCTTATTGATATTTGGTAGGGTGATATTCAGTAGGACCTGCTAGGTTTAACTATCAACACATTTACCTATCGAATTCAAAGGTATGTCGAAACAATGTAAGTCTAGTTATTTGAAGGTTTGAGGAGATAGGGAAAAGAATGGAGATATAAGGGGAGGCAAGGAGTAGTTTTTACCAAGCAAGCTAGGACAATGATACTCATATATTTAAATTTGTGGATACACACTACACTAATTCATGATCATGAGGTGTTTTTCTATGAATGTTACATCTATCACATTGCTTGTTGGTAGTGGTTTGTAGCTTGTAACATGTCTTTACTACTTAAGTACATGGTATTGTGTGCAGTTTGGTAGATAAAAACTAGCAGTGATGAACACCCAAACCACATCAAAACCACCGTTAACATTTATTGTTTTGAGCATGTCACAAAAGTGAACACCCATTGGATTAATGGGCTTATGTACACACAAATGAAGCTTGCAATTGAAAGATGGGGAATCCTAACCAAGTTTGAAGCAATGTGAAAAATATTGCAAATATATAATTGAGTTGCAATGTTAGGCTAGAACATGAAAGGTGCAAACATATTTGGGGTGGGGAAGATTATTGTCACATTGTACTATTTTTCAAAAATACCATGTTTCAAATTCAACCATGTCATTATTATGAAAGATTTTCACAATTGTTTTGCATATTATGGTAGTCAAAACCCAAAGAAATCAAATGCCAAATAAATTACACTTTTGAATTTTATATGATGTGATGGTAGAATGTATTTGCACAAAACAAATGTAGGTCACAACATACTGAATAATGCAAATATATTCAAGAAATGATTGAAATGAGTTTTTTATGGGTCAAAACACGTAACTAGGAGGCAAAAAAGGTGTCAAATGTTAGACATAATTAGTCAAAATCTAACATTTATTTATTTATTATCATTTAAAACCATAATAATCATGATAAGCTAATTCTTTTTTTCCTTCGTATGAATGTCAAGGAACTTATAGTAAAAAAAACATTTGGTCCAAATTTAAGTTTTGGTTTTAATTTCGGACATTTGAAAATGTACACCTATTATGTCATATGGAGTCAATTTTGCAAAGGATTATCAAAAGCACTCATATAATATTTTTAAAAATCATTGAAAAAATATACATGATAAAAATATATTAGCCACATTGAAAAAACACTCGTATTTTTAAAAATTTTGATATCTAAAACTTTAAAAATTTGAAGAATGTTTCAAAATTACTTTAGAATTTCAAAGCTTCAAGAGTCCTTTACCATGTATAAATGGGTTATAATGTATATGATGTATTAAGAAAAGTTATCAGCTTATAATATAATAAAACTAAAGAATGTGAAAATTTAATTTTGAATAACAAACAATCATTTTCAAATGTTAGATTACAAGAAATGTTAGGTGGGTCATTTTTAAAAATTCCATTTTAATTTTCTTCTGTTTAATTAGTTCAAACCAAAAATTAGTGTAGTTTAATGTAAGAAATGAAATTTATTATATTACATATACCATAAATAGATCCATTATTCCTTGAATTTAATATTTTAAATTTATTTATTTATTATTTAAAATAATACTATATAACATTAACTTTGTGAAAACCAAGATATAAAGCCCAAACACCAAAAGTGAGACCCAAAATTAAATGCAACATATTTTGGAGGTGTATATTTAGGTATGTGTTATGAAGTTGGCCCTTTTGTAGTGTGTTTTTACCTTAAACCACTTATTAAACAATTTAAGTTGCTCAAATGATGGAAAATTTCCATGTGTGGCAAAAGTTCACGACCATTGTTGATTCATATTAAAAAGGAAGGTTTGTCATCAATTCAAACTAAGGTTCCTAAGGGGAAATGACATTGATGAAACAAACAATCTAGAAGTTATGGTGGATGCTATTTGGGACTAATTCCTTAAATATGCCATTAGGATGTGCTAGTAGCCAAGATGAGCAATATGCCTCGCAACATTAAATTTTTATGTTTATAAGTTGAAAGCCAATTTGCGTCATCAAAGAACCTTGGACCTAAAAGGCACCCAAAAACTTGGGGAAAAAACAAGTCAAATGATGAAAATAAGTTTAGAAATGTGAAACAAGGGGGTTTTGACAACACAAAATAATGAGTCAAAATCCCAATAGCCACCTAAACATCCATTAACACAAGCAACAAGTTTGCATGCAAAACATTTCCCAACAAGATTTATACAATAAAAGATAATGTAAACGAAGGTGAACCCATTGTAACTCTTAATATTATAGTATTGTCTAAAGGGTTGTTAAACAATGTTGGGGTGAAAAAGTCTATGTATTATACCAACCCTAAACCATGCAACACATTTGTGAGGTTGGACAAAAAGGCCTATTATATGAATCAAATGTTTCTATGTAATCAAATGTTAATGAAACAATAGAAGGAATACCAATAATATGAGTGTCATGTGCAATAGTTGAAAATAAACGTGCAAGTAAATGACGGGTTATAGATCATGATGCCCTAACATGTGCCAAAATAACAATGGTCCACCTAAAGGGTCACCTTGATGTTCATAGAATGACATTAACATCATCATCATAATTGCAATGATTATAATATAAGGGATATTTGAATGTATATAATGTGCGAACAAAGGGGATGAACAGAGCAATGTCATCTCTTGTAGCACAAAGTTCTTGAAACATGACTCCTCATGACACTAAGTTGAAAGCATCTACTGTATCCACTTAAAGAATGACCCAATTAGGGTGCAAATCAAATGTTAATTAGATGCCATGGACCATTGCTTTGCACTAGCCTTTTATGGTCACCCCAAATTGGTGAAAGGGAAAGTTGAAAAACATATTTGAAATTGAAGGCATATAGACAAGGCCATACAACATTTCTTTGATAGCAATTGGATGAACCCTGTTGGAGGGCTTGACCACAGCTAGAAGTTGGGCCATCCTAAGGATATACACAATGTGAATGTGAATATGACTTTGTGCAATGTGAGAACAAAGTTGAAACAATTGAAGGGAATTGCTTGTAGAGTCTTCCAAACTAAAATAATCTTGAAGTTGTTCAAACATCAATAGGCTACAAAAGGATCGTTACCAAACAAACATGGCATGTGGTGGAATGCCAACTTAAAAAAATCATAAGAAAGCTTGAAATCTTGATCCAATTTCTAATCATCCACAAAAAGAGGGAGGAAACCATTTGAATTGGGATGAAGGACTATAAAGACCAAAATGATGTCAGGAAGAAGTAGGAGTTCGGGATAAATGGGTGAGAGCATGCACAATGTGTAAATATATGCATGCATGCCTAAGGATGAGGTTGCAATTAAGGCATTTATGAGCTACATAGTCATGTTGTGAATAAGGTTGGGAACATGAACTTGTCACCGAACCTTGGGCCCACACCTTGGGCCCACACTCCTCTGCGAGTTTTGCCAGTCCCCTGCTATGAGCTGCTTTAGTTAGAGTACAATTTCCCTATGCGCAGTGAACCCACAAGGGATTTTGTTACACTGGGCCACATAAGGTAGCAGAATTTGATTCTTACTTCCGTGACAGGCTGCTTTGGAGGGATTGGGTGCAGGTAACATTGATTGAAAATTTCCTACTATTCTGCTTTCCTATCCACCATGGGTTGCAGTTCGAAAAAATGCTTTCGCAAATGGTTTCAAAAGCACACCAGCTGAAGTATTTAAAGAATACAGTACTCTTAAAGATTTGTGCATTTCAGACTTCTAGCAGCCCTCCTGTGGTCCTTTCAAAAGCTCCTGGTGAGCTCCTGGTAGCCAGCTAAGTACAGGAGGATGGGTGGGTCACATCATGTGGGCTACCGCAGGGCATTGCAGTTGGGACATGATTATGGATAATGACTACCATCATGGGCAGTCAGGAAGGATAGCATATGATTCAAGCTACTTGTGTACCTGAATTTCATGCTGTTATGTGCCTACCACATTAACTGCACAGTGACACTGGACTCCAGTCTAATGTTGCCAAAAGTTGCAAAAGTGCTAGGCAATGCCCTCGGCCAGAGTGGATAGACTGAAATAAGGGCCCCAGCAAGGTGGAGATTGTGGGCCCCATACTCGTGAAGCCCATGGCCAAGGGCTTTACTGAAGACCCGTGTCATTTTTCCCATGATACCTGACAGGTACACACTGAGCACCATAGGGTTGAAAAGAGAAAGAAATGGGGGGAGGTGTTTCCAGAAATGGAATGCCAGTTTCCCAAAAGCACAGGAACAATTAGAGTGGGTGCTGTGTGTTGTGTACTGTGTCCTCCCCATACAGAAATCCCAGCAACATCTTATGAATCCTGGAACCCTTTCTCATTCCATGACAGTGACAAATGAGATCTGAATAGTGTGGTTGGGTGAACTGCATGGAAAGGCACCCCACAAGACCACAGTTGAGGGTGCAACAAGGCAGCCATGCTGGCTGAGTTCCATGATACAACACAATGGGTATGTGAAGAAGCAAGTTCAAATTAAATGAACTTTCCCATCTCAACAACACAAAGGGTGGGATGTTGTTCATGCAAAACCTTACTTGTTTTGGAGACTGATCAGAAGCAAAGAATTGCCTTGTTTGGTGATAATGTACACTCTTACCAACAATAATATTTGCAGCTCACAAATTGAACATGTATCTGCATTGAAGGGCATGAAGGCAAACCCTAACCCTGGAAGATAAAATGGTGTTGAAAGAAAAACCTAAAATCACTATGTCTAGTTCATCTTGGAACAGCCATCTCCACACCAAATAGGAGGTGCAGTCCTTATGTGATAATACTGTCATCAGTGCACGGACAAGCTTAATATCATCCTACACATGATTCTAAACTGTCAGTACATACACCAAATTGCTGTTGGAAGTGTGGCAAGAGGAGATTGCAGCCCAAGAGTCAAGGACCACAACTTCATGATCCCAAAACCCTGACCAATCCTGGGCTCCTCTTCATCTCCTCCAACTTGAAACATGCTGATTCTTTAACAGCATGTAAAGGCTCAGCTTTGCAAACAACTGACTAATCAACCGAGTCAAAAAAAAATCCCCATCACCTTCCCTGTGGATTAACAAGCTGTGAAAAGACAGCGCTGGCTGATGCATCTTCCAAATCATCAACACTGCCAAAGCTGTGAGCTTCGCTGATACCTGTCACTTTCGATGTATCATCATCGTCGTCGTCATCATCATCATCAATAGGATGAGTAGGCACAGCTACAGGGATGAGAGAACCCAACTCTGTGCTTGCATCCATCAGGTTGGGTTGCAGAGAGTTTTCTTGCAGCTGTAAAGCATACTCCAAGTTCCACAAAACATCACCCATAGCTGGTCGATCGATACCCTGTTCTTGGAGGCATTTCTCAGCTGTGTCACCAAACTTTCGCAGTGATGCTGGGTTGCAAGTGCCCATCAAGCATGGATCCATGATAGTTGCCAGCAGTCCTTGTTTCTGCTTCTGCATTGCCCATTCTGCAATATTGACTTGATCCCGTGGAAGAGTTGGGTTGATTGCAGGCCGTGCACAAAGAACCTCCATAAGAACCACACCAAAAGAGTATACATCTGATTTCTCTGTCAGCTGCTGGCGACGGAAGTACTCAGGATCAAGGTACCCAAAACTCCCTTTCACGGCTGTGCTAATATGGGTCTGTTCCAATGTTGGCCCAGTTTTGGAGAGTCCGAAATCTGCAACTTTGGCCACAAGGTTCTCATCCAGCAAGATGTTGGTTGTCTTGACATCACGATGGATAATGCTCTGAGCTGCACCTGTGTGCAAGTAATGAAGACCTCGAGCAGCACCAATGCAAATCTCCAGCCTTTGTTTCCATGAAAGAGAGGGAAGCTCTGTACCATACAAGTGACCGCGCAGAGGACCATTCGCCATGTAATCATAGATCAGAATCATTTCATAGTGCTCATCACAATAGCCAATGAGAGAAACAAGATGTCGATGGCGAAGCTTCGACAGAAGCTCAATCTCAGTCTGGAATTCAGTCAGACCTTGCTCTGACCTAGGGTTGCCTCTCTTGACTGCAACTTTTGTGCCATCATCAATCTCTCCCTTGTACACCTTGCCAAAGCCACCAACTCCGAGAATCCAACTCTCATCAAAGTTGTTGGTGGCCTCTTGAAGCTCTGCAAAGGTGAAGTACCTTCCAAGATTGCTGCTGCCAGCAGCAGATGATGAGATGTAGCTACCTGTCCCACTTTTGTGTGATGAGGAGATGATCTTGCTTTGATTAGTAGTAGTAGTAGTAGTAGTAGTTGTGGTATCCGAACTTCCCACCTGCGGCATTGGTTGCCATCCTCTTGCTGCATGCTTGGCAAATACTTTGGACTTGCGAGAGCAACAGAAGTAGTAGCAAATGCACACACTCAGCAGTGCAACAGCAATCGAACTTCCTACAGCTGCACCAACTACTGCTCCTCTGGAGGATGATGATGAAGAAGCTTTTGTCACTGCAGGGGATGCATCTGGATTGGTGACAATGATGGAAGGATTCACACCTGACAGACTACCATCTGAGTTGTTCAACTTAAGAATCTCAACCCCATTCAGGATGGCATCTCTGTATTGTGAGGTGGACGTTGGTGTGGGTCCGATCTGCAACCACAATTCACTGCTACCCTTGAACATGGGCACTGCAAAATCTTGGTACAAAGGCCAATCTGGGTGCCCTGTTACTGCAATGATGTCCATAGCTGTCTCTGCAGTCTGGTTGTTGATGTAGACATTGAAAACACGCTGGTTGAGGGCAGATAAGAAGATCTCACAGAAGTGAAGCCTCACGAAGTAAGTGTATCCCAAGTCTACAGGGAAGATCCAAGTGAGATTGAAGTTTTGGTTGATGGTGTTACTGCCTCCCATTTCGCGAGCCGTCGCGTACACAGTTGCGGGAGCAATGTACTCGGGAAGAGTCGTGGGGTACTCGATACTGGTCACAGGAACATCGCCAGTCGTTCCTACAGCTGCCGAGAAGATGAAGAGATCGTCAGGCTGCCATGTTCGCCACATTCCGGTGGAGTCGTTTTGCGGGCTCACACTCGCTCCACCCACATTGATGTGAAACATGGCCTGTATGGCACAATCTGCCAACCCTAGAGGCGTGATGGATCCGGCTTGTCCCAGCAGTGATGCATCGTCGGAGTAGAGATCGGAAGGCATCGATACCACTTCCAACGAGTTGATGAACGCGTAAGAGCCGGGAGCTGGATCGAAACCTAGAACCAGAGACTCAGAGCTCACGTTGACAGCATACTCACGGAACAAAGAAGGAAAGTCTGGTGTGGTCCAACTCGAAGGTCGAAAGTCGTCGAGCAGCACAAACTGGTTAGCCGTCACCGAGAACAGAGAAGCATTGGCCGCCCAGTTTGCAAAAGCAAAAGGGTAGAAGTAGAGACGGATCCAGTGCCTTCCGGGCGTCACAGTGAAAGTGTAAGACGAGTTGGTGGTGAAGAAGCGCGCTTGCTGCATGAGAGTTGGGTACAACAGATTAGGACTCGGCTGACTGATGGATGCAGAAACACCTCCTGATGCTAGTGTCTTGGCCGTGTTGTCCGCCTGGAACACACGTCCTCCATCAACTGTCACATTTGTGGAAGATCCACAGCTGATGAGAATGTTGTCCACAGGCACGTAAGGTGGTGCACTAGTAGTCTGTGCCCACACGACTCTTTCTACTGCTGCTGCATACACCACCAGCAACAGGAAGCAGATTTGCATGCAGCTACCATTCCTCCCCATCTGTGAATCCTTTACTCTTCTTCCTCCCCACTACCTAGTTTTTCCACTCCTCCCACACTCCTGGCTTCGGAACTGATCTCTTTCTTCTTCTATTTTCCCTCCTCTAAGACTTCTTCTTCCGCCTGTGCAATGCTGCAGCTATTTCCAGGTTTTCCTTCATCATCCTCTTCTGCCCATTAAACGTGGCGAAGAAGACGCGGGAGTTTGTTGCTCACTGGCAGCCATATCCCGATCTCTCTTCTGCAACAACGCCCGCTTTCTCGCGCAGCTCACCAGTGCAACAGGAGACTACACTTCGCGCGCACAAGCGGCGTAGCACCTCTTCCAGCCACGCGGCAAGATTATCAACGGACGAAGACAGCCTTCATGGATGAAGAAGAATCACACTCAACAAATAGATGAACATCATCCATGAGGAGTTTGTATGGCTTATGTAATATGACTCTCAAGTTTAATTTTATTTCCTGCCCTTTTTGGGAGCTGTCAAAGCAACTAGTTATGCGAAAGTAGTTGGTGCCAGCACATGTTATGTTGTTTAAACCCAGTTGGTCACATTGTTCTCACCTGACACTATTGTTTTTATGGATGAAGAAGCATCAGATTCAACTAATAGATGAATCTCATTCATGAGGAGCTTGTAATGAGGTTTGTAATCTCACCTCAAGTTTCTCATCCCCTTTTTTGGAGCTTCCAAAGCACTTATTATTTATATAGTTACTTAATTTTGTTAGGCAAAATATAGTTGGTTGGTGCCAGCATATATTGTTAAAACCCATTTGGTCACATTGCTCTCAACTGACATCATTGCCTTTATTGTGAATGAAAAAAGGTAACAGATTCAACTAATTGGATGAACCTCATCCATGCGGTGCTTGTATTGGTTTTGGTAGTCTAACCTCAAATTTAATTTGGGCAACCAGGTCTAACCTGAAATGTAATATTTAGGGCTGATTTAAATGGATTAGGAAATTTTTACCATGGTATTAACCTGGGGTGCTGGTTAACCCAAGGCCTGCCAAAGCACTTAATTAATTATATAAAGTGTATATTATATGGTTTTTGTTAGACAAACAAAGTAGTTGGTGCCAGCCAGCACATGTTGTTAAACCTATTTGGTCACATTATTTCTCAACTACCCACCACTGAACAAGGATGAAAATCATCCACAGACACATGCATCTGGGCTTTGTAATCTGACATGAGTGGAAAAAAAAAAATTCCCCTTCTGCACTTATGTGAAGTGAAAAATTGTTTTGTGTAGACCAAAAAAAAAAAGTTGGTGTGAGGACATGTTAGCCTAAATGTTAAATCCATCCATCCACCACAAGGTTTTCAAACTCAGCTCCTTAGATTAATTGAAAAAGGACAGGGTTAGTTGGTTAATGAATTATGATTGAGTGGGTTTTTCAAACTCAGCATTAAGTTTCTAAACACCCTTTTCATGATGTAAACTTGTCAAATGTTTCTTCTTCCAATAATCACATACTTACAACAAGGAGGAAACAAGACCAAAAGAAATACACAAAAAAACTCCAATCACAAGTTTGCTCTAATTTTTGCTACAACCAACCCAGGACATATAACACAAATTAACCCACCACTAACTCAAAGAATGGATCCTTGGGATCATTTTCAAAGTTAGCCACTTTCTAATATCCATGCAACAATTACAACTCCTTAACTAACCTTGGGTGCACAAGGATCACTCAAGGTAGGTTAAGGAGAATTTGTAAGAGGGATTTCAAACATTTTTTAGAGTTCATCAGTTGATGCAGTGAGAGAGCCTCACTAATTTGGGCTAGTTGTAATTGAGTAGTTTCTACTACAATAACAATTCCTTACCTAACCTTGGGTGAGCCTTGTGTGCTTCAACCAACCTTGGGTGCACAAGGTTCACCCAATGTAAGTTAAGGAGTTTGTAAGAGGGATTTCAAATATTTGGTAAAGTTCATCAGTTGATGCGATGAGAGATCCTCTCTAATTTGGCTAGTTGTAATTGGGTAGTTTCTACTACAATGACAATTCTTGATTTGAGTTCACAATCACTTCGCCAAATGCGTACCACGAAGGTCTTGTGCACATGCACTTGAGAATGACCATTAGGTCACAAGAAGGTGCACTCTGACAGCCAGACTTCTGGTCTGCACAGAGGCTGAAGTGAAGACTTGCTTGCATATGTGCTCGGATAACGAAGTCCTCTCCACTCTGCCAAGAACAAGGCACCAAAAACATGCTGGCCCTGCCAACAGATAAGATGTTCTGCATCTACCTACTGTGTCCACACTCTGAACACCAAAACAATCCATTCCAATCCAAACAGTCTAAACACTTTCACCAAAGAAACGGGTTCACCCCATGTGAAACTGGTTCTAATAAGGTAAAACTTCCAAAAGTTGGATCCAATGCCACAGTTCCTGTCAGGCCCAACAAACTATGTTGGGTGGAGGGGGCAATAAACAAGCCCTTAGAGGACAAAAATAGTTGGCTGAGTGGTGAAGGAACAAGGACAACCTTGGGCATCATCCCCCTGTATTAAGCCCATGTTGGTCTGATATTGACTTTTGATCATGAACCTGCTTAGTTAGTTGTGGTACAGAATCCTTGATAAACTTGCATATCAACCTCTGTGTTTGTATAAACTTCTTTTGGATGTTTCGTACTTTGGTGATACCTATAAACATCCACCAACGACTTTCAATAGGGTGCTTATATAGGGTTTGCTTTGATGGGCAAGTAGTGAATATTGTTTCTACAAGTTATGCCATTTCTCACACGGTTTGCCCAATTGCATTTGTTCCAGATTGTTTTATACTCATCAAACTCGAGATTTTGAAATGAATTAGAATGTGTAGAACATACATAAACATGGTTTAACATTGGTTTTAAGTTATTGGGCATCTTCTTGCAATTTGTGTATTTCACCAATTTCAACCCTTTAGAGATTTCTTGGTCTTTTTGAAAATTGTGTAGGTATTTGGATGGAAGATTCTGTTGATTTTTTTGGGTACCCATATATGGTTGTTGGTAACATTTGTTGTTAAGAATCAACTTAGTCTTTTCTGACACACTAGTTTGAACCTTGTGCCTAATGCACATGTGTGTGTGTATTTGACGGTACATATTACAAAATTACAACTACAAACTACATTTCCAGAACCTCTCTATATACTACATTTCGCATGTATTCATCAGGACCCTGGCCATTGAAAATCTTGATGTTTGCACTCTTGTAACCCGTGAGATAACAACATACATTTGACCATGGTAAAAGATTAGAGATGGCAAATATACCCCAACATTGTTCATTGTTTGACCTTGATTCTTGTTGATTGTCATCGTAAATGCCACTCGAATAGGAAATTGACAATAATGCAAAATAAGTGGCCAATTAGTCGCAGAGGGGGACATGATGATGCGTGACACGCTCCCAAGTCCCGAGTTAAGCCCAAAATGGGCCTTGGTTTGTAAAACAATAAAATTGTGGGGATTTGAGTGCACGCTCCCAGTTTTCAATACTAAAAGGGGTAGAAGGGCGTGCTGAAGCTCCGGGATGGGACTAGGAAGAGGGACAAGCTTTAGTTACTTACTTGAACCTGCATCAAACCAACCAAACAAGTTGGTTAGTTCGCATTCTGGAGCACCCTTGGTGTTAGGACAAGCCACGGGCAATTCTGAACTCACAAGACTCACCATGGCCCGGATTCGGGAAGCCACCACTTTCCCCCATATAATATTCTCTGTGTTATTCTGCGGCACCCACATCCGAATGACTTTTTGTCTTGGGATTCCCAAGGAGGACTCCTGAAACTATCTCGGTTTAGACCCTCAAGATTTTGTGAGTTTATAATTCTTTGTTCAGACCTCCAATTGTGACGCACTCCCAAGTCCCGGGTTGAACCCACTTAAGGGTCCAACTATGTAAAGTTGCGGAAGGTTGGGACTTGGAAGGCACTCCCGACTTCCAGCACTATAGAGGGGTAGAGGGGCGTGCTAAAAGTCCCAGGATTAGACTAGGAAGAGGGACTAGAGGTTCAAGCTTGAATATGCATCCAAAAACCAACCACACGGTGGTTAGTTCACATTCGGGACACCTTTGGGTGTTGGGACAAGCCACAGGCATTTTGACTCACAAGACTCACCATGGCCCGGACTCGGGGGAAGCCACCACCTTCCCCATATAGTATTCTCTACAATGCTCCGTGGATGCTACATCCAAATGGCTCTTTTTCTCGGGACTCCCAAGTTGGAGTCCTGAAATTGTCCCAAAATTGTCCCGGTTGGAGTCCCAGGACTTTGGGAGCTCATAACTCTCAACTGTGGAATTTAATTGTGACAAGGTCTGAAGCAAAGTTGTAGCCCTCGTTGAGATCTTTCCAACAACGTATCGCACTCTCAATTCAAAGGTTTGAAAGAGGTCGATTCCTGACTTTTAATGGTCAAGAGTCCCGGCCCTTCTTTTGCCCATAACTTGGGCTGCAGATGTCCAAATGACCAATGCGAGGGCATTTTAAACATCTACACTTCAAGACCTTTTCAATGACACCAAGAACATTCCAATGCAAGGTGTTTTCCCCTCTGCTGTCGAACTCTAAACATTTGAGAGTCCCGGAGGACTCCAAATCTCCAACTTTGGGAGTGGGAGTTTCATCCTCCCACTTCACCCAAAATGGGGTTGTGACAGATTGGGATGAGGTCTAAAGCAAACTCGTAGCTCTCCTTGAGAGCTTTCCAACGGTGTGTCGCACTCCACCTACACACACCAGGGTCAGATCGATTTCCGACTTTTAGTGGTCGGGAATCAAATTGCCAATTTGACTCCCGGCACTTCTTTTTACCATAACTTGTGCTGCAAATGTCCAAATGGCTCATGCAAGGCCATTTTCGACATCTACACTTTAATAGCTTTTCAATGTCATGAAGAACACATCAAGGCGAGGTGTTTTTGACCCCTGCAATGGAGCTTTGAAGTTTCGAAAGTTTCGGAGGACTCCCAAGTCCCCACTTCGAGAGTGTGAGTGTCATCCTCACACTCTTCCAAAAGTGAGGTTGCGATAATATGGGGTACGAACACACGTTTGTCGACATTGTTCCGTGTGATGATCTCTGGTTCAATGACACGCTGACCTAATATATTGACAATTAACCTTGTACCATTACATAATCCTATTGATTGATTGAGATTGCATAACAAAAGGATTGACACACCCACTTTGAGTTCCAAATTATGATTTGCGATACCGTTGAATTACAAAGTGTTCAGAAATTCCACCAGATATAATGAATCCATTGAAACTCATGTAACAACATTTGCACCTTCTTTTGTCAGAAGAGCCAAAAAATATGCACTCAGGTATGTGTGTGATTATTTAGATAACGATTCAAGAATTGCATTGTTGATTTTATCAACGTCAATATTTTTGGGGGCCAGAATGTTACATTGCATAAGATACATGGCATCTCCAGAATGGTGTTGGTGATTCGGGTAGATGGTTTGGATTAATCCTCTTAAGCTGCAATCTTCTATTGGTAGCTTCATATGGGACGGAATCTTGATCCAATCTGGATCGACACCTTCTTCTTCTGCAATGGCAGGAAGATTGTTGTCTCCAACATTCAACACCCATTTGGTAAACTTTCGATGTTCTTTAAAATTGGTTGCCATGACTTGCATGTTGATATGAAGACAAAGAATCGTAACATGCTGCCAAAGATGCGATTGAAGCAACGAAACAATAACAATGTTTTCTCGTCTTCCTTTGGGAACAACAAGTAGATTGCAACGTTCACATGTAAATTCTGACGTGTCTTGACTGAATTTTGCTGGAACATTAATATGTGGAACATGATTTTCTAAAAAGTTAGTTTCCTCGTCATTTTGCTAAGCTTTTGGTTGTTGCTAAAAGGTCGCCAAAGTGGCCAAAGCACTACCATGCTACACAATGAATGCACACATACATTCTTGTATGTCTTGGGCATTGTGTTGAGAATATATGTTGGGTTTGTTGCTGATATTGATATCAAAATCTTGGGGGTGCTCCCCCTTGGAGCGAGGCATGCCTTTCTTAGACAACAACACATGCGCAAAGGGGGGGGGGTTATTTATTTCTGCCAAGGTTTTCTTCCCTGTATGATGCCGTCCATGGATGGATGACGGGACAGATGGATAGATGGACGGATCATGACGCACTCCCAACTCCTTGAAAGACTCAAATGTGAGTCCAAGTAGAAAGCAACGGAAAAAGGAAGAGTTGGGGCACGCTCCTCGGCTCACAACACTTTGAGGGGTAGAGGGGCGTGCTAGAGCTTCAGGATGGGACTAGGAAGAATTAATAAGCTTCATTCACTCACATGGGTTTGCACAAAACCCAATGCGTAGTTGGAACACTTTTGGTGTTAGGACGAGCCACAGGCAACACGAACACACAAAACTCACCACGGCCTAGACTTGGGGGAAGCCACCACCTTCCCCTTTATAGTATATTCTAAACCTCTCCGCAGGGCCCACATCCAAATGGTTTTTTGTTTCCAAAACTCCCAAGTGGGAATCGTGAAATCGCCTAAGTTGGGACTCCCACGACTTTGGAGCCCCATAACTTTGCGAGTAGACTTCGGATTGAGATGCGGTTTGAAGCAAAGTTGTAGCGTTGTCGAGAGCTTTCCAATGGTACGTCACACGCCATTTGCAGACAAGTAAATCGAGTTGATTCTCGACTTTTCCTAGTCGAGAGTTAAACTGGTAGTTTGACTCCTGACCTTTCTTTTGGTCATAACTTGTGTTTCAAATGTCCAAATGATTAATGAAAGCCCATTTTAAACATCTACATTCCAAGAGCTTTCCAATGATATAAAGAACGCCACAAGCCATTGAGTTTTGACCCCTGAAATCGCTCTCTAAAGTTTTGAGAGTCCACCGGAACTCCATCTCCTAAAGTGGGAGTTGCCTTGGGAGTGTGAAGGTTCACTCCTTCACACTTTTCTACACTCTCGAGAGTATGTGATGTGATTCCCGAGATTTCTCTTGGCCCGCACCCTTGCAACCCCTTGGCCTTGGTTGTGAGCCCAAAACTAGGGTTGTGATAGATCAAGTGATGAAAAAAGCTTCATGAAAAATGACCACGACGTCTTTTACTATATGTAATATTTTAAAAAGATTGATTCTTATACCTTTTTTGTTTGGAAAATATGTTCCAAATTAAGACCAATTTAAAAATAATCACACATTCTCTAGGTTTCTTAGCATGCCCTCACTAATGGCCATCCAACACAAGATAAATAGGGTTAATTGCTAAAACTTTCATCCATTGTTTGGATACACCACAATTTGTTTCCTTTATTGTGTGGAGCATTATATCATTAATATAATTTTTTATAAAAAATTGGGGTTTAGATTTGTGGACATGAAAGTCAAAAGGTGTGATGTAGGCAAATCTCAATAATCTTCCACATATCAGATTAATTAAGTCATTTGGTGCATCCATTATGGAACTACAATAGAAAAATTTATCAAGTTTCGTAATGCCATCAAATGTATCATATTCTTCTAAACATTGTTTTTATTATCTTTTGTGATGTTCTCTTTGATCATCATCCCAAGACATGTCAACTTCATAATTAAAATGATTCCGATGTTCACCTTAAAAAGGCCACATATGTTCACCAGTAATAAAAAATTGTTGTTAACAACATACACCAAAATTGTTTTATTTTATTACAAATTTCAAAACATCATTATTAATGATGCTACATCTTTCAAATGTTGAATAATGTACAAAACAAACACTACAATGGTTAATTTGTTTCAAGTGTATGTGTTGAATTAAAAAATTTCCAATAGAGAATTTTGGCATGAATTTTGACATGATATAAAATGAAAAAATATAATTATTTTACGTTATATCATGAAACTGAAAGCTCCTTGTTTGAGCCATAAATGATAATACTCAAAGAGTTTAACATGAACATTCACTTTTTTGTGTTTATGCCTTGGTCATTCTAATAAAACATCAAAATGTGTTGAAATATTTATAAATAAAAGGGTTGGGAAACACCAAGGTTAATGTTTAGTGGTCTTGCTATGTTTTTCAAATTCTTCTTTTTCTTGCATTATGTCTCATGGTGTGTATATAAATATAAATCAAATCACCAAATTGTCAAAAAAACTCCCACACAATTGAGACAATAACAGAGACACCCTTGCATGGGGAAATGTGCTCTGAGGCAGAAACAATGAAGTAGTTGCCCCTTCATTTAAGAGAAACTTCTAGAGGAGGATGCACTTTCATTTTGATGGTGGAAGTAGTGTTAGTGCTACAGTGATAAAATTGCCTTTAAGGTGACTTCAGATGAGGGTCCAAGGTCCAGGGATCAACGAATTCAAGCAATCTTATTGGTCGAAAGCTTTAAATTGGTCCCAAGGCCTTTAATCGAGGGTCCAAGACCAAAAAGTGGCAAATTGAGGCTAAACCCACATGCCACCTGTTTTGGAGGGAAAATCAATTGGTTGGGACCAAAAAACAGTGCTAAAAGGAGAGTTCCTGATTTGGAAAACCAAGAATCAGGCTAAGGACCAAGGTATAGTCCAACTCAAGGATTCAATTTGCTTCAAATGAGTCCAAATTGGTTCCTAGGAGATTGGACCGTGGACCCTTGTCTAAAGTGGACCTTAGAGTATCCCCACTGGTGCTCAGTATGTGACCCTGCACAAATATTTCTCACATCCACGTTTTAGTTATTTACTTTTTAGCAACCCCAGCCATAAAACTGAAATGGGGACTGCAAGTATGTGGGAACCACTAATAGCAAACCACCTGGAATAATCATTATGATTGGCCAATCCAAAACAGGGTGCAGCAGTCAGATCATATTTATTACACTCTTCTTTAGTAGATGCGCAGCTTTGCTGCCCTTTTGCCCGGCCTCAGCAAACTGAACAAATATGCAAGAGAAAAACCATTTTCCAGAGCCATACTGGCATATGTTGGCTTTTCATCGTCCAATTTTAATGTGCAGGGTCACATACCAAGCACCAGTGAGGATGATCTTACATCACAATTTGGATGAAGTCTGGGTCACGGTGGTGTGGAAATGGGCTTTACTTAGGCTAAGCCTACATCTGGCCCACATATTAAATATTTAATTTTCCTCACCAATAAACACAATATACATGTTACATTATGTTTATTGATGAGGAAGGGTAAATATTTAATAATAAATTTGACCATGTGAAATACCTCAAATATTGTTGCATTGTTGAAATGGTTCTTAGAGCATCTCCACCTACAATAAGAAAATGTCCTCTACATTACTTTTTCTATGAAATATACTAATCAAATAGTGTGAAACTCAATTTGAGCTTAGAAATATGATCCTAATATAGTCATCAATAAAAGAAAATGACATTTTGGCTGGCAACCTGCAGTGGTTGGCCCAAGTGGTGACATTTTGATAGTCTTGCACTCTAACCTGTACATTTTTTCTCGTTTATGGCTGGGGAATGAAGAAATATGGTCATTAAATTTTATCATCTTATGTTGGTTGTGTAAGGATAGAGGCCCGAATAGGGGGTATGGGTGGAGGAGCCACATATTAGGCTTCAAAAGTTTTATTTTAACAAAGCTTTAACCAGTCAAATGACCATTCATATCGTAAGGTTAACATGAGCTTAAATAGTAGTGATATTGTGTGACTCAAATTAATTGGTTGTGGGGATCTCGAAAGTTCAATTTTTTTTCTTTTGTGACAGTACTATAGGATGGTACATGAATCGATTAGCGAGCAGGAATTCCCCAACGGAGTCAACAAAGGTCTCATCACTTTTATTTTTTAATTTGGAGATAGAGACGAGCTAGGTAATTGGTGGCCAATTATTCTCTTAAACATTGCATACAAAATATATGCAAAAGCTTTTCAATTACATGTAGAATGTTTACTCATGGAAGTGATGCATAGGAATCAAACCACCTTCCTACCTACCTTTTAGATACATTTTAAATAATGTGATTTTGGTTCAAGAGATAATTGACTAGGCAAAACAAACCAAGTAGTTTGTGTTTTTTAAACTTGATTTTGCTAAAGCTTATGATAGGTTGTTGGAAGGTCTTTTTTTAATCCAATTTTTATTCAACCTAATGAGGTCATTGAAAATCTTCATTCTTGTTCATTTTTTTTAACTTGCAATCCAAGCACAAGATTTGTTCATTCTTGGTCATTTCCAAAGGGAGTCCACATCCACTTTTTTTGATTTCATAGGACTTGGATTGGAATTGTTTCCGTTTGATGTAGATATAGATAATTGCAACTTTGTTTTTGAAACATTTTTGAATGTTTGAATTCTTCATGATTTTAAGATTTTTTATGTGTATAATCTATTACTGAATCAACACTTAAGCAATTGGGTTACAACCAAATCAACAACATCATATTCTTGGAATCTAACGAGTCAATATGATGCCAAGAGATGGATTGAACACTTTTAAATGAGTAGGTCATTTGTGAAGTAATTGAGTAAGAAACTAAAACACTAAATGGAAAAGCAAGACATGAATTACAATTGTGCAATTCCAATTAGTATTAAGGTATCATGTTCATTGTACAAACTACTTGGGGGACCAAAGACCACAAATTTGTAGATGATGTTGAAAGAATGTCTATAGTTTTATTCCCATTGATGTTTGACTTTGACATGGTGCACATTGCACTAGAACCAAACATGTAGAATGATATATGAACATTATAGCAAAATTGTAAATTGAAAGTCTAAATGTAAAATTGATTCTAAATGTTAAATCAAAATCCTATATTGAATTGAAAGTTTGAATGTCAATTGATTGATTTTGAATGTTTGTAGCAAGATTTTGAATTGAACTACAAGTTCAAATGTTAAGCAAAAGTTTGAATTGAAATCATGCAACATCTTGTAATTGTTTTTACTTCAAATGATTCATGATTGAAATTAGCAATGTTTAACAACTTACTCTAGGATTGAACTTATTTCCAATGATTTGACTTCTTCATTTTGCATCCATTTCCTCCTTTTCATTTGAAAATTTAAGTAAGGCAATTGGTGGAGGCATGAATGTTTGATCTATGATGAATGCATGACACATGGTTGTGCTTAGATTTGAAAGAGCCATCACCAAGTTCTTGCTCATTGAATTCACATTATTGTCTCATGCTTTAAGGTACTAAAGATGTTCCTTAAAGGTGTGGTTATGACCATCAAGTTGTGTAACATTAATCATCTCAATTGCCTTCATAACAATTTTGTTGTTTTTATGTGTAGAATCAATGATAAGAGAAAAAACATTATTATGTTTTCTCTTGATTATAAAGTTGCCATGTGCAAGTGTTGTAAAAGAATCAAGCAAATTGGTCCCATGTATAAGAGGTTGGCGACTATTGCTCATAGCAATTCTATGTCTTTTTGAGACAAATCCATGATACTTACATCTCTTGGCACCCCAAAAACATTTGGAATTGGTTAATATTGAGATTCATTTGCATTCATTTGCAATTCAACATCATCATTATCATCTTGTGTCTCCTATGCAACTTGTGTAGGTGCTGATTTACAAATTATATCACCTTCAACATTGATGTTTATAGAGTGCAATGGAGTAGTCATATTCCTTTCCCATTGAAATTCCTCAATCAAATCATAAAATTTTCAACAAAATTGATGAGGTAAATGATATGTCTCCTTCTAATCAAACATTAGATCCCCAAAACAAGTATGGTTCCCAATCCCTTTGTGATATTCAACAATATTTTTGTAATTAAAATTGAGAAACGTCCACTTACTTTTGCACATTGTTCCATTTTGTGGAAACTTGCAAATCATTAGTATTTTTTCTCCCATTGTTGCATGGCTAGAATCATTTGTGCTCATAGATCAACATGCTCCTTCAATGCTATGTGTTTTGTGTGTTTGCAAGAAATGAACATTAACACCTTTGTACGTTCCTAGTTGCCATGCCTTTGCCAAGGACATGCTAATTCTCAGTCATTAGCATTGAGACTCGTTCTACCACCACCTTGACCTCTACCTCAATTGCCTATTGATTTGCCCACATTCAATTGTGTTCTTGTTCTCATTTCAACTTGTGAAATTATTGTTAGCGCTTGAAAATTTGTTGTTAAAATTTGTGAAGTTGCTATTGGTGCTTATGAATTTGTTGTTCCTAAATGCATTCCTCAATGTGCTCCCAATGCCATCATTTAAAGATTTTTGTAACATTTTCCAACTTCTTCAAGTTTCAACACAACAAAATGCCTCTTCAAGGTTTGATGAAACAAATGTTCCTTCAATTTTCAATGGAACAAAACATCATGGTGGTGTGATGCTAGTTTACTACTTTATTTCTCAATTTTTTAGTTTAGTTGTGTTGATAAGGTTGTAAACAAACCAGAATCTAAGATTTTGAAAGATTTTTACTTCCACATTTGTATCCTAACATTGGGCTGACGCGCCCCCAAGCCCCTTAATGTACTCAAAGGTGAGTCTAAACTAAAAACAATGGAAGAGCAAAGAGCCAAGGCACGCTCCCTGGCTCACAACACTTTAGGGGTAGAGGGATGTGTTGGTGTTCCGGGATAAGATTAGCAAGAATGACAAACATTTTTGGTGCTAAGACGAGCCACGGGCAAACTTGGACTCACAAAACTCACCTGTCCCAAACTTGGGGGAAGCCATCACCTTCCCCCTTATAGTATACTTTGTGCCTCTCCACAAGGCCCACATCCAAATGGCATTTTGTCTCGGGATTCCAGAAATTCTCAAAGTTGGGACTTTCGTGACTTTGAGGCCCATAACTTTGTGTGCAGACCTTCAATTGAGATGAGGTCCAAAGCAAAATTGTAGCCCTTGTTAAGAACTTTCCAACTATATGTCGCACGCCACCTGCACACAAGAAAATTGGGTCGATTCTCGACTTTGAGTGGTCGAGAATCAAACTGCCAATTTGACTACTGACCCTTCTTTTGGCCATAACTTGTATTTCCGTTGTCCAAATGGGTCATGCAAGCTCATTTTAGACATTTAAATTTAAATATTTTTCCAATGGTATAAAGAATTCCTCAATCCATTGGGTTTTGACCCCTATAATCGCTCTTTGAACTTTCGGGTGTCATGGCCTATGATATTTTGGGATACTTTTGGCAATATCATGGCCTAGGATATTTTGGGATTAGTATGGTTCAGGGTTATAAAAGGAGATAGTCTGGGGAACAATTCTTCAGCAGATCACCACCAGTTGATGGATCAATAAAACTTGTCCTGTCTTATAATTCTCCACGTGTTTGTAGCCGGTCCATAACAGTTTGATATGCTCCTTCTTCTCGTTTGTTTGTTTTGTTGTTTCAGTAAGTAGCTAGAGGTATCTTGGAGTGAAACTTGGAGAGGTTATAAAAGACTATAGGTTGCTTCTATTCTCAAAGTTTCAAAAGAAAACGATATGTTTTGTGAGAGTTATGAGCTTTTGAAAACTTTGTGCCAGATCTGATTTTTTGGTCATATCTCCTTTGTTTAAGCTTTTTTGAATTTGCAGCTTTGCAATGGTATAGAAAACTATAGGTTGCTTCTATTCTCAAAGTTTCAAAAAAAAAAGATATGTTTTGTGAGAGTTATGAGCTTTTGAAAACTCTATGCCAGATCTAATTTTTTGGTCATATCTCCCGTGTTTAAGCTTTTTTGGGTCTGTTGCTTTGCGATCTTATAGTTTATATAGAAACATATGTGTGAAAGAAATTTCATGTAATTTGGATTTATATTGAGAGAGATCCAAGCATCTGAAGTTTCAGTTTCAGTTTTGAAATCAGTTTCTTTTGAGAGTGATGTCTCTTTGTGGTCATCATCAATAGGGCTGAAATTTTGAGAGAAGGTAGTAGACATAGTTGCTCATGTTTTACCAAAATTTTAGACCAATCCAAGGTCATATGTGAGCAGTGTAGCTTTGCAAAGTTGCTATGACAAAAGTTTGTTTTGAGAAGACATCAAAACAAAAGTTTTGAAATGGAGCAAATACAACTTGGGAGATCTTAAAGGAAGGAGTTTGAAGATTGGGAAGCGCAAATACATTATCAAGCCCTTCGTACCAAAATGTGAGAACTACCACCATGGACAACTCAGAATCAAACATTGATCTCACTTAAATCCTTGCCGCCCTTCAACACCTTCAACAAGAAAATGCCGTGCTTAGAGACTCGGTGACCCGCCCACAGAATCAGCCACCACCTCTTGCCCCAGTACCGTTTGTTCTTGCAATGGTTGCCTTAGAGCCCCAGATCAGTCTGCCAAAAAAGTTTGATGGAACGCGCCTCAAATTTTGAGGCTTTGTCAGCCAGGTACGCCTGATCATGTAACTACACCCGTGTTGTTATTTTGATGACACCACTCGTGTAGGATTTGTTCGAACCCTACTCACTAGGACAGCTACAGCATGGTTTGCTCCCATCCTGGAAACATCATCCCCTCTCCTACAAGATTTCAACGCCTTTATGGCGAAATTTGAAGCAGTGTTTGGGGATAGTGACAAGGCAAGGACTTCAGCCAACAAACTGCGTCGCCTCTAGCAAGGGACACGTTCGACCATCATCTACGCCTCCGAATTCAGGCAGCTTGCTTGCGACGTCAATTAGGGAAAAGCTGCCTTGATTGATCAATTTCGCTGTGGGCTTCGTGATGATGTTCAAGATCTTTTGTTGACACTCATAGACCTTTCTTCCTTCAGTGAAGCCATCACCCAGGCAATTCGGTGCGATAATCGTCTGTTCGAACGTTGCCAGGAAAAGAAAGTCACCTCCAACGCCCAGCTTTGGAATAGTCGGCCTACTACGCTCCCCTTAGTTCCCCAGACAACACCAATTGCTCGACCTACCTCTTTTGGACCTGCCCCGATGCAGATCAACGCAACTAAGTTTAAACCTTTGACAGAAGCCGATAAACTTCGCTGAAGGACAAACAACTTGTGTCTTTACTATGGCAACCCAGGGCACATATCTCGCCAGTGCCCTCAAAAGCTTGTCAAACTTCAAGTACAAGTTGTGGAAACTCCCCAAGAGTTGGAAAACAAGAACATCCAGTCATAGTAGGAGTCGTGCGACTAGTACTCACCCAACACCACCTTCGCAAAGGCTCCTGTTCCGCTGTTGGTCCCAGTCCCAGTTTCACTCAGTATGTGGACATCATTTGTATTCCAGAAGACATACCACAAGTGTCAGCATTGGTGGACTCCGGCGCCACCTCTTCTTTCATCGACCAAACATTTGTTGCCCAACACAACATCCCTGTGGTCAAGAAGTCAACTCCTGTTCCGGTAGAGGTTATTGATGGGAGAACCATTTCTTCTGGTGCAATCACACACGAGACAACCCCTCTAGAACTCTGTATCGGCAAGCACACGGAGAAGATTGTTCTCAACATCATCTCCACCCCTCACCATCCTATCATCCTTGGTCTGCCTTGGCTAGAAGCGCACAATCCTATCATTGATTGGCGATCTAGAACCCTCACCTTCAGTGTACAACAGTGCACTTCTCAAGAACCCCACACTCAGAAAAACACTTTGTCCAGTCTTGCCAAGAACCCTGTGGTCAAGAACCCAAAGAGGGTCGGAATCAATTCCAATTTTCTCAAGTCTGTTATGTCAAGTCCTGCAATCAAGAACCCCCCGGTGGTCAGAACTAAACCTTATCCAGTCATGAATCTTGTCAAGAATCTTGCCCAGAAAACCAACCCTGTCCGGATTTTCGTTGATGGAGCTGTCCCTTTCTATCGGGCTGTTAAGAATCTTTAAGTCTTTGCCATCCATGTCAACCCAGTCAACAACAAAAACCCCCAATCAGAACCAACACCTGTCAAACTTCCCGAGAAGTACAAGGACTTTGTTGATGTTTTTGAAAAGATTAATGCTGATCAGCTCCCCGCCCTTAGTCCATATGACTGCCCGATTGATCTAGAAGGACACTCACCACCCTTTGGTCCTATCTATGGCCTATCAGAACCGGAATTCCAAGCCTTGCATGATTACCTTACTTAAAACCTTGCCAAGGGGTTCGTTCAACATTCCAAGTCTCCAGCCAGCGCCCCAATTCTGTTTGTCAAGAAGAAGGATGGTTCTCTTTGACTCTTTGTGGATTATTGTGGACTCAATAAGATAACCAAAAAGAATCAATATCCCTTGCCCTTGATTTCAGGCCTCCTGGATCGGCTACGTACTGGGAAGATCTTCACCAAGCTTGACCTCTATGGAGCCTACACCTTACTCAGGATTTGTCCCAGTGATGAATGGAAGACAGCTTTCCGCACGCGCTACAGCCATTTCGAATACACGGTCATGCCCTTTGGCCTCACCAATGCACCCGCAGTCTTTCAGCATTTGATGAATGATATCTTTCGAGAGTACATGGACAAATTTGTTGTGGTCTATTTGGATGACATTTTGATCTTTTCCAAAGACCAGGAAACCCACGACAAACATATACGCTTGGTGCTTGCGATGCTTCGAGAGCATGGCTTATACGCCAAGATGGAAAAATGTGAATTCGACAAATCTTCAGTGGTGTTCCTTGGCTACGTGATCTCTCTAAATGGCATTTTCATGGACAAGTCAAAGGTCAAGACCATCCAGTGTTGGGCTACTCCATCCTCGGTCAAGGACGTTTAACGCTTCCTGGGGTTTGCCAACTTCTATTGTCGGTTATCAAAGGCTACTCCAAGATCACAACATCGTTAACAACCCTGACTTGCAAAGACAAGCCCTTATCGTGGAATCCAACGGCCCAGGCTGCTTTTGATACTCTCAATATGGCATTCACCTCTGCACCCATCCTGATACATCCCGATCCTGCCAAGCCATTCATTGTGGAAACAGATGTTTCAGGTTTTGCTTTGGGAGCTATTCTATCTCAATTTGGAATAAATGGGTTGCTGCATCCAGTTGCTTTCTATTCACGGAAGCTAACTAGTGTCGAAATCAACTACCAGGTCTACGATAAGGAACTCCTGGCAATCATCATGACATTCGAGCAGTGGAGATTGTATCTTGCTGGAGCTCAAAATCGAGTACAAGTTCTGACAGATCACAAGAATCTTCTTTATTTCACAAATACTCGGACCTTCGTCACCAGGCACGCTAGTCTATCTTCCTAGCTGATTTCGACTTTGAGATTCAGTATCAACCCGGCACCCAGCAAGGGAAAGCTGACGCGCTATTTCGTCGTTCAAAATATGAACTTCAAGCGGGGGATGAGGCCTACGGCCAGCAGAACCAAACTTTACTCAACCCTGAGCAATTTTGAGTTGCAGCAACAATCAGCACCCTCCCAGACTCATACCTTGTCAGGGATATCAAGATGGCAACTCAGGAAGACTCCTGGGCTACCAACATCAAGAAGGAACTCCAAGAACGACCAAAGAACCCAAATCGTGATGATCTAGATCATTTTGAGCAGCAAGACGGATTTCTTCTTCGAAATAACCTGATTTATGTACCCGAAGGACCTGTACGCCTAAAAATCCTGAGAGAATGCCACGACAACACCCTGGCGGGTCACTTTGGAATGGCATGGATTCACGAACTAGTGTCAAGGAATTATTGGTGGCCCAAAATGAACAAGTTACTACGGGAGTATGTCAAGTCTTGTGATACATGTGTTAGATATAAGGCTCCCAGGCATCGCCCGTTTGGACTCCTACAGCCCTTGTCGATTCCTAGCCGACCTTGGGGATCTATTGCAATGGACTTCATCACGGACTTCCCTACTGTCAAAGCCAAGAATTCAATACTGGTTGTGGTCGATCGACTCACCAAAATGGCCCATTTCACCCCTTGTTCCAAGTCAATCATGGCAGAAGAGACATCTCAGATAATTCTGGACGGGATCGTCCGACTGCATGGACTCCCCGAGGAAATTGTGTTTGATAGAGGTCCTCAGTTTGAATCCAAGTTCTGGCGTCGCTTATTCGAGCTTCTCGGAGTTGACATTTGGCTATCTTCAGCTTTCTACCCTGAGACATATGGACAAACCGAACGGACAAACCAGACATTCGAGCAATACCTTCGCTGCATTGTGAACTACCAAAAGGACGACTGGCTGGACCTTCTATCTCAAGCAGAGTTTGCTTATAACAACACAACGCATGCATCGACCGGGATCAGTCCATTCTTTGCCAGTTACAATTTTCATCCCAGGTTCAACCTTGAAATTCTTGGGGACTCTGTAAACCCCTCGGCTGAAGAAAGGGCCACGAGGCTTGGATAGGTTCAACAAAACCTTATGGCAGAACTCAAGCTAACACAAGAGTGGCAAAAGAAGCAAGCAGACCGCCGACGCAAGGACCATCCAAACTTCAAGGTTGGAGACAAGGTCTGACTTCTCAGAAAAAACATTGCTACCACTCGCCCATGTGCCAAGTTGGATTACAAACGCTTCGGACCTTTCAAAATCGCCAAATTGGTTGGTCTAGTGGCTTGCTAGTTGGAGCTTCCACCCCAGTTCAAAATCCACAATGATTTCCATGTCTCCTTGCTTAAGCCCTATCATGAAAACCCGATCCTAAACCGCCATCGAGAACCCCCAATTCCAGTCGAAATTAAAGGCCAAGAAGAGTTTGAAGTTCAGGAGGTCTTAGACTCTAAGAAGATTAGTGGAAAGCTCCTGTACCTTGTCTTTTGGCGAGGTTATCCTCCTTCTGAATCTACTTGGGAGCCTGCTGGAAACCTAGTTCATGCCCAAGACTTAGTTAATCAGTTTCACCAACGGTATCCTAACAAACCGGCTCCATCTGGAAGATGTCGCTTGAGGAGAGGATAATGTCATGGCCTAGGATATTTTGGGACTAGTATGGTTCAGGGTTATAAAAGGAGATAGTCTGGGGAACAACTCTTCAGCAGATCACCACCAGTTGATGGATCAATAAAATTTGTCTTGTCTTGTAATTCTCCACTTGTTTGTAGCCGGTCCATAACATCGGGAGTCCAACAAGACTCTAACTCCCAAGGTGGAAGCTCCTTTGGGAGTGTGAATGTTCATTCCCTCACACTTTCTTTCACTCACAAGCTTCCTCTCTTAGCTCACAACTTTGCAAGCTTTTGCCTTGATCGTGAACCCAAGGTTAAGGTTGCGATAGGGTTGTCACACATTGATATTGTGCCACGTAAACAATCCATAGTAATTAAACGTTGACAGAGATTGAAATATATGAACATTATTAACTTAAAAACAATTCACCAACTCTGCTGTCAATTGGTGTGCAAACTTTAAGTAGCAAACCAATTCCATAGGTCTACTAGTTACCACCCAAATGGCCCACTAAGTAGCCAATTGGGCAACATGTGCCAAATGGATAAAAACAAAACACTAGTCATCAAGAGGCAAATTCATACTTCCCTCTAACACTTGGGAATGGGTTCCTGGGCTTGTGCTCATTTACCCAAGTCAAGAGCATACTTCCCGGGGTAGTCAACTTAGAAAACTTTTAGCCAGGTAATAATTAAGTCAAGGCACTTGCACAATGTTATCTAGGCCCATTTGGGAGGCTCCACAGGAAGAAGCCAAGTCACATTTATTTCCAGGGCAAGCCTGGAGGAGCTGCCCCAAAAGGCCGGTCAACGGCCAAAGTTTCACCAATAGCCTCTCAGGTGGGTTTGCTCTGGTGTAAAAAATAAATAAAAATAACAAATAAAAAGAAAAAAATGGCTACATGAAAAGTAACATTATATGTCACATTACAAAGTTTGGTTCAAAACCATCTGACATCGATAAAGAACTGGGGCTGATTTTCCTTGTTAATATCCACTTGTAAAAAACCGGAATAGCCCATCTCTTAGTGCCAGGGCATTATGGGAATGGAATGCATAGTGTGACGGATTCTTTTGGAACCTTGTCAAAAATAGAAACCGAGGTGAAAATGAAGCTGACACACATAGAAAGCCAAAAAAAAGGAAAAAGAAAAAAGAAGAAGCCACATCCAAGCAGTCTGATGCAAAATAAAAAGCTGCAAAAATTACAGAAATCAAATTGGTTTTCTTTATGCCAGGAAGCCCTCTTGTGTTGGGTGTTCCTTTCATTTTGGGTCCCAGTCTACAGCCCTCGACTCCGAGGCCTGACATTAAGGAACACCCTCCACTCAGAGCCTTCCTCTATACAAAATGCCCCATGCATTCTTACAGCTTGATAACCATTCCTCTTAATAGACTACATACTGGCCTCAGGCATAGATCTGAAATCTTGAAAGGGCCTGTACTCAGGCCCTTCTCCTATACAAAATGCCGCATGTGTTCTTACAGTTTGATAACCATTCTTCCAAATATGCTACAATTCTTGTCAGAGGTTCTTATGAGAGGGCCAATTCAATTCCAAACAATTTGGCAGGTACCTATTTTGTTTATGCCTTATGTCTCCTTTTTCTGTGATACCCAGTGGGTACCTACCGGATTCCCACCATCATTTTACCTACCCACTCATTTCTTATCTACTTAAGGTGCATTCACACTTGGTGTTAGGGACTCTAGTGTTGAGTTCTCTAACACCATGCTAGTCGTTTAGGATGTACACCTACTTACAATGAACATTTTATGTTAACATTCACTTAATATTAAGCTATCGCCCATTTAACATTGGGTACCACCTAGGATGCCACCTAGATTTTCATTTAACACTGACTTACATCAAGTGTGAATGTATCATTACTTGTTTATTTATCTACTTACTTACTTATTGTTTAGTTCCTTTTATAAATTACTTATCTATTTATTTATTTACTCACCTCTCTCTCTATATATAAATATACCTATTTACCCACCCACCCATTCATCTATCTGCCTTCATACTTATCTACCCAGTCCACAACTGGTGCACTGGTGGGAGCTGGTTCACTCAAGCCTTTATTACTACTGAACATGTAACCCTTGCTTTCACCCCCTATCCCCTGTTTCAGTGGTATCCAAAAAGTAATGAAATTTTATTAAATCTCAGTATGAAATGCTGAAACTCAGCATCTAATGCACACTGTTCGATCGAGAATAATTATAGCCTAGTTAAAGTAACCTCTGGTTAAAGCCTCATTCTAGTCACCTTTTTTTTCAAAGCATTTGGCTTTCAAAATTCTTGGGTCCAGTTCCAGTTTTGCACCTTAATAAAACTAGAGAACCCATGGCCAAGTTTTGGGTTTGGTTCATTTTTGAAAATATAATCAAGTTTCTGTTCGTATTTCAATTCCAAAATTGGACCTAGTTCCAATTCAGTTCTTACTAGCTGGAACTAGAACCAACAGTCCCTGCCAATGTTTTTCTTTTAATTTTCAGTTTTAACTAGGTTTGCTACATGCCAGTCCTTGGTGGAGCTCTAATTGTCATATGGACACATTGAGGACATCTTTTTGCCCACTAACTACATACTGGGAAAATTCGTAGTTTCTTTTAAAGATAAAGAAATTAAAATGATCAGTTATGACTTGCTAAAACTAAATTATTTAAAATCAAAACTACAAGTACGGTTCATCATCATTACTCTATTATTTTTTGAATGAATGTTATTTTAAATCCAATTTTTAAGAGCATGCTATATGCAGGAATTGAACCTAGACCCAAAAAAAAAAAAAAAACTTATGCCCATTGTATAGCATACAGCCTAACATGCACAAAAGAAAACACTTGTATGTGATATTGAATGCAAAGACAAATTCTATAGGCCCAAACAAGGGGGTTGGATGCAAATTCCAAAGAAGCATAGATCATGAAAACAAGGGTCAACATTTTCACTTTGCTAATCAAAATTGAGACATTAGTTTTCAAATAGTTGGTTGTTGGTACCTTCAGGAACAAGCCATACTTGAAACATCTTAACAATGCCCATGCATCTAGATTCCAAACAAATCTTAAGAAACCAAGAAGAAAGCGGGATCGTGATACAAGAAATTGTCAATTAAGACTCGAGCACCAAAGAAGTACTTGAACTCGTGAACTTCAAATTGTTCAGTAAGTGCACTCCTCTTGAACTTGAAATTGTTCAATATGTGCGGAGGAGCAGCGATGGAAAGGACCAAAAACACACTTGTGACAAAAACCTAATTGGCAAACCTCAAACATTGGATGGTTTAGGAGTTAGCACCAGAATATACACCTTAGAACATGTGTATAGATCAAAAGTACCACACAACGATGGCTCACCACAACTTAGGAGTTCATTGTGTAGCTCGTAAGAATCGCAACCTAGGCCCTTCATTCAAGGACGTCAATAGTGATGTGAAACAGATCACACAAAGAAACAAGTTGTACCTGTTGTAAGCACCATAGTGTGCACTACTACATAGTGTACACACATGTCATGGTTCACAACACAACTAAATTACTAACATTGATAAGTAGCAAGCGAGGCAACATGAAAACATGAGCAAAAAAGAATCACAAGCACAAATTACAAGAGAATCAAAATGAAGTGCACAAGCTTTAAGGATTTAGGAACTTCCTAAGTCATGTAGCTTGACTTGCAGCTGCTTGCCAAGCCTGGAACCCGCACCATGCTACAACTTGTAATCAGTTTCTGGACTGCGTTGTCCAACGTGTCACTTGCTCATTGGTCCAGAGGACAGGGGGTTATAACACATCATTTTCTCCCTTCTCTCTAGTTTTTAGTCACTTTCTCATTGGTCCAGAAACTGGTTATGCCCCATAACCGGTGAGAGGAACTGGATTATTGAAATAGTCTCAATGCCTTCGTGCCTCAACTATATTCAATTATTCAGCTTCTCTTGTCAGTTCCCTAGTACACAGCTTGCCTCAATGTCTATCTCTAATATGCTGTTGGCTGCTCATTGTTCAACAAGGAATAATGAACTTTCAGTAGTTGCAAGCTTATGCAAGTATAGACAGAAAGAAAGTGAGTGCTGAGTGGTGAGAACCCACAACACAATAAAAGATTTAGGACTGGGGAGTTATGTGTAGAGTAAAGCCCTAGGGCGGGGACATTCTCAACATAAGGGGCCTAGGATGAGGCGATAGCCAAGTTCAGCATTGCATATTGAGAATGTTCCCACCCATGGATTTTACCTATTGTAAAGCATGATGCAACATTTATCATGAACCAAACCTATGTAGATCACAAGGCGTATCAACGGGAGGGATATTATGCCTACTCCTCAATAGTGGGAGGGTCTTACACCTACAAGTAGGCATACTTTCCCTCCATCCTTGAGGAGTAGGGATAATATCCCTCCCAATTTCTAGGAGGGAAATTGATGACTATAAGGTGCCCTTTACGTGCATTACAAATATTCTCCTAGTGCTTTACAAATGCTCTAAGTGCACACTAGGTACATGTCACAAAGTCCAGGCATTTTGGGATTTTGGATTGGCATTAGGGTTGCAAAATCAATAGATTACAAGCTTATAATCCAATGATCCAGATTGAATGTAGGTAAGTGTGGAGTGAATAGTTGATTTCTCCAAAAAAACTTATGGGGTCCTTTTGCAAAATGGGGTAGGAAACCCAACCCCCCCCCCCCCCCCCCTTTGTGGGATTCACCACCTAAGATATTAGGTTAAAAAAAAGTGAATTATTCACTCCAAGAAAAAAGAACACTGGTCCTCACCGACCAGACCCTAAACCTGCCCAACATTGGTCAATACTCAATTTCTTGTGATTTAAAACTCTCAAATCGCCTTATTTTTCAGCAAGAAGCAAGTAGGGATGATTGGACCCTAGTTTGACCCGTAAATCCATGTTTCATCCCCAATTAGAGTGTAGACAGGATGGGAGCAAATTGGGCTTTGTTTAATGAAAGTGGAAATTATATCAATAGATTTGCAGATGGGATGAAACTCCTGAGAGGACCAAGTTAGCCCAGAAAAGCAGTTTGGTCCCCCCTTTTTCTATTCTCTTTTTCTGTGCCCTGTTTTCATACTGACCTTGACTTTTGATGTCATCCCCAGCAACCGAACAACCCCAGTTTGGGGAGAACTGGGGCCCAGTAGCCTTAGTAATGTACAGTGTACACTGGACTTGTGTCATGGGGGACATGCGGTGCTCAGTATGTCATCCGGCAAAAAATAAATTTTCACATCCAAGTTTAGGTATTTTCTGTTTATTGGCCTTGCCTACCAAGGCAAGGATATTGTGTTTAGATTCATTATAGAGTATAGTAGAGCTTAAGGGTTTTGGCCCCTAGGTAATAATAGGTCTATTTTTATATGAGGATTTTTGAAAGATGATATTTTGGCTTGTGTTGAGACTTAAGATTAGTTATAGAGTTATGATATCTTGAAGGATTTTGGTTGTTTTCAGAGGATTTTTTTGAAGATTATATTTTTGCATGGCGAACTATTTGAGTTTCCATAATTCTTCTTTTGCCTCAAGGTACTTTTTAATGTAGATTGCAAGTTATGGAAGGCCACAGTGTGACACACTCCTTTTTGACTAAATGACAAATGACATTTAAATTGTTATTGCAATTCAAAGTGTACAAGTCCTTTTGTTGGTTATATAAGTAGGCTAGACTAAACTAGTTATAGTAGGTAGGCTTAGTAGGTTAAGGTACACTAAGTAGGTTAAACTAGGTAGGATTAGTAACCTACATCCTAGCTTAGGTAGGCCATCTACTTAGGTAGGTAAATAAGTATGTAAGTAAAATTTCAACTACAAGTATGTAAGTATGCCATCTACCTTACTACCTACCCACAAGATACATACATATTACCTAACTTCTTATTCACATAAATAATGTGTACATAACAATATATGAAATAAATAAGAATTGACAAAATTTATCATGATATAATGGTGTGGTGCAATGGTTAAAGATTTTGTTATCTTCATGAATCAAGTCCTTATACTTGCACCATAGAGTTTAGTTTAAGTTAAGCTAGGTAAGTTAGGTTAGACTAAGTTAGGGTAAACAATTATTATGTGTCTACTCATTATTCACCTAAATAAGTAAGTAAGTAGATAGGTACTTAGCCTAGTAGGTAAATTAGGCTAAATTAAGCTAAGGTATGTTAAGGGGACCTAGTAAGGTAGGGTAGACACCTATTACCTATTTACATATTATTTTATGTGGATAAGTAGGTAGCTAGTTAGGACACTTAACATCATGCCACTATCCATAATTTGGTCAAAAATGTAGTCACAAAGTAAAATTCCACAAAGGTTACATGGGATTCACAACCATAGTTTTTTGTCTTCAAATTCCTCGAATAAGTTCATTGGTGAGAATTTTCAACATTAATTAGCACTAAATGGTGCCTATCCTAGGTGAATTGTAACATTTTTACAAAGGTGTTGCTACAAATGGTGATTTAGGAAGTGCCTAGGTTTGGATGTGGTTAATTTTATTATTATTACTTTTAAAAACAGTGAAAAAAATCCATAAATTCTCTTATTTTCCATTTTTTGAATTTTTTTTGCCAAGTTTCAAAATTTAAAAAAAAGTACTCTTCACATCACATATAATTTAATAATGGATGAAAAAATGAACTATAGTCATAAAAATCTGTAATTGTCAATGTGATTTCCATATCACATGATTTTTTTGCAACTAGTAATCCAATGGCACTTGTCTTAAGCAATTAGAACATTTTGTAATCATAAATGTTCATTACCACTAAAATCATGTGGTAAATTTAAATTGTTAGTAAATAGGTTAGGGATTGGGTTAAGGCTAGGAGCACCACATGGTACTCGAATTTTTTAATGACAAAATATGACAATAAAACGTGGGTTGAACATTTTTGAGTCACTAAAAAGATTATTTTGTAACTTTTAGAAAATCTCAGGGCCTTGATTGAAAAGAAATATACAAATATAGAGCATCCATTCTTGTTGGCATTAAGGTAATTTGTTCACTTTACAAATTGTCACATGGAACTAAATACCTTCAATGTAGTGAATTCTATCATTGAGCTAAAATCTAAATTGAAAATTGAAATTGAAATTGTTATTTTTTTTAAAGATGAAAATGTGTCACTCTTCAACTATGTCTTGAATGTTTGCCATTAGTTGTTCATTAGATTTAGAGTTAGATATATAAACTCCCCATGGCATGAATGATTGATCTTTGATGAAGGCATGGCACATCGCAATGCTAAGATTTGATAAGACATTCATCATTTGTTTATTTATCTTGTGAGTTTTCTTGTCCTTGTCCTTCAAATACTTGAGATGTTCCTTGAAATTGCTATCGAGATATTTGGTCATGTTCTTATAAAGTTCAATATGAGTTGAATTGATTTGATCCATGGCATCCACCAAAACCTTGTTGTTTTTGTTTGTCGACTCAATCACTTGTAAAAAAATTGAGGTCCATTTCCTTTTAACACATGTGTTTCCCATGAGTTATTGTTATTATTGCATTTATTATTTGTTTACTTCTAGTAGGTGTTGTAAAATTTGTAGTTTTTGTGATATTAACAACTACATGTGGTGGATGGCTTGGTAAAATAGATTAGGAATAGTCATCAAGATTAATGAAAATTTCTAAATTCATGGGTTGAATGTAACTTGGACTAAATCGTTGAAGCTCCTGACTTTCTTCAAGAACAAAATCTTCTTCTATCATTTATTCCATCATTCATCAAACACAACACTTATCCTCTTCAACTCTTGGTGGTACATAAACACCATTTCTTTTTGCCTGCAAAACTTTCACATGCATTGGAATATGGATGTTTCTCTCCCCTTGGAAAACTGTAATAAATGGTAGACCTTCAAGGAAGTGTTTTGGAAGATGAAGTTTTTTTTTCTTTTATGGTCAAGTCCAAGTAGGATGTATTATGACTAGTGCCCTTATGATAATTAGAGATCTTCTTGTAATCAACGTTGACACAAGTCTTTACACATTTTACCATTGCAAGGTGATTTTGATTTTGTTGTTTCTTGTAAGTTTTTTGCAATCCTTCTCCATTTTTCTTTTGCAAAAACCATGTTGGCCTTGGGATCAATGATCTATTTCAGAACAATGTGTTTTTTTCTTGCAGTTGATTAAGGCCATCACCTTGGTGTGATTCCAATTGGCGTTGTGAAGGTGCATTGCACCTATTGCTACTTTTTGTTTCTCTTTCCCTTTTTAATTTTCCATTGAAGTATGTCTTTGCACATTGTTATTGTCCAAAAAATTAATAATTATTTTTCTATTCAATTGAATTGTCAAGTGTTGAACTATTGAAGAGGTTTGCGAAAAGTACCAAAATTTATGATGGTTGCAATGTTGAATTATTGAACAACAACATGATGTGGTGAAGCATGTGTAATTTGTGCAAGCAATTTCGAAAAATGTTTACAATGTTCACAAAAGATTTGTTGGAGTGTTTACAATTTGCACAAATGATATGGTAAAATGTCTACAAGTATTTTGGTGGATTGTTTACGATTGTAGTCAAAGTACTCAATATGATGAAGCATTTATAATTAGTTCATGAAAACTAGTTGAGTGTTTACATGTGTGCATGAACAACTTGCAGAATGTCTACACATACAATTTGTGCTTGAATAATTTGCAAAATGTTTACATCTACAATTTGCACTTGAACAATCTACAAAATGTCTCTGTTTACACAAGTAATATGGTAAATTGTGAATGTTTGTGTATGTGCAAACAATTTGGTGGAATGCGAACCTCTATGCAAAAAGTTTGGCAAAATGTTTACAACTTAAACAAGAAATGCCATGGCATTTACAATTTGCATGAACAATGGTGAAATGTCTACATGTTTTTTACATTTTATATATGCAATGGTAGAATGTTTACATTCTTCACAATAGTGGTAACCAATGTTCATGGTGATGGCATAGTTGGAGGCAATGGTAAATACTTCGAGTAGATATCACAATAGAGATTTGTGATATCACTAGTTGTTCGATTTTGCAGTTGATAAGTTATTGATAGAGTAAATAATAATGATTTATTCATAATTCTTAGACTAATGTCATGGTAATATCCCTAAATGTTATTTTAACTCTAAATGTTAATAGTGGTTACAAGATTGTCGTGTCAGATGTTAGGTCAATAAACTATCACCTACATGATGCAAATTTGAACACCATTTACTACTTTCAAGTTTATTGATCTTCCAATCTCCAAGTCTAAACTTAGCATAAGATAATTTTGAATTGATAAATTAGCTAAATATTGGTTGATTAAAAATTTTATGAGCCATATGAACACCCATAAGGTTTGAAAATTTTCCAATTTGAATGAAGGTGAACATATTAATGCAAGCTTTCCAAAATCATCAATCCAACTAAAAATAAACATTTACAAAGTAAACATCAATTTTTAATACCATCAATGCCAAAGTTATATAAGGTAATATGACTAGGTAAATAAAAAAAATTGAATGATGTGTACAAGCTTCAAGTGTGGGACATTGGAAAATGGGGAAATGTATCATTTAATTATGCAAAAATTAACATATCAAACATGAGCACATTGTCACCAAAAACAAAGGGGTGACTTAAATAAAAAACACCTTACCAAGAATAATGCATCTATTTTACTAATAAAAAATTCATCAAAATGAAAATACATTGAAAGAAACACAACTAAACCAACCTTGATTATTCTATGACTTTACAACCTGCAGATCTTGGACTTCAAGGAATTAGATCTTTCTTGATTTTTTCTCAAGAACCAATTGGTCATATTCTGCAAATCATCTCTCAACACCAAGCTTAAAATCCAATAGATGCCCCCAATCTCAACAAGTCTTGCCATAAAAAGTGGATAGAAAAAAACATAGCATTGGATAATGCAACCTCAAAAGTCCATGAAACCTACACCCTTCCACATAGTTTTTTCCCCCGGAGCTACTGCAAAGGTACTTTCTGTTAAACACAAGTAAACTGACAACTTCACACAATTATTCGAACACTTTCAAAAATATGAATTTGCCACAATGACCATTCGTGAAATCCTAGACGCTGTCATCACTTCCCTTGTTCTAATCCATGACTCCTACATTTAACTCTTCTACTTCCTTCTTAAGTCAAGATGCAGCAAAATGTTAACTCTAAATTTAAAAAAAAAATCCATAGTGAGGCATTCTTCCTCAACTGTTTATTCTTTCTATACTCAATACGTTCTACAACAAAACACACCAGCAAGTAGTAGAAGAAAAACTTAGCTCCAGAAAGATGCCCCTTTTCCTCCATGGGTACCACTACTTATTCAAGTTCATAGTCCACCCTTCACCAACCGCATTGAAACTCCCCACCAATCCCCTCGCACAACATGATACACATTTCCATCAAAGCCATTATACCCATAGCAAAAAACCCGTTCCATCACTGAACTCAGATTTGTAGTGTCGCTCCTATGAAAAACAAAACACAAAAACACATAACCTGCAAGTCAACAAAACAACCAAGTGCAAAAAAAGAACAAAAGAATTTTGAACTTCCAAAGTACATAACGCTTCATGATGCCCAACAACCATCCCCTAGTTTGTCACTTTTTACATTTCATCCATGGCATTTTAGGGTTTCCACATTCTATTAATCATAACAGAAACTTGACACTAGGATTATTTTAGGCTCAGTATTTCTTTTGGGTGTTCCTCTGTTCTTCTTATTTGATATGCTCTTTGCCATAAAAGGAGTTTGAGTACTGGATTTGTTCATAGTTCCTCTTGTGGTAAGTCCCTGTTGGTGGTTTTGTTTGTTTTTGCCATGACTTGGGTCCTTTCATCTTGTACCTTTATCTCCTCCTTTTAGGTCAATGCTTTGTTTTATCGATGATTCATAGGATTTCATCATTTTGTAAGGCAGGTGAGGAGGGAGCAAAAACTACAAAGAAAAAGAAGTTACAAAGAAGAAGAACATACATGTGGATGGGTTAGTCCAAAACTACCGACCAAGGTAGTTATGGGGACAGGAATACACCCAAAATGTGTTTTCTTGTCCACACAAAGAGACATACACACATGATCGTTTCTGTAGTGGGGCAGCCTTACCAAACAATAACAAAAAACTAGCCAATTTTTTCCTTTGTATATTTAGGTGGGTCCTCAGGTGTAATTTTGTGTTTTGTGAGGTTTAGGGTTTACAACTTTACACCCTAATACCCTTACACCCTAAACTACTAGCCCATTCTTTTTTATGCACCAGACCCTTGTAGAAATTTCATTACCTACCACTTTGCCTCCTCCGGCCTTATGACAGCACCCCAAATTCTGGAAGGATTTTAATTTTTTTCCTTCAATTTTGTGATATAGCTGAAGTGGTGATCATCCATAAGATGATTTAGCCAGATTTGGCTACAGACTAGATATGAAAGTAGAGAAAAATCAGAAACCTTCTATATTCTTGACTACTTACTGGAACTCATCATAAAAGTCTGGTGATTTGGATTTTTTTTTTTTTCGAAATCTGGCGAATTTGGGCCTTTTTTTTTCCATGAATAAGCTTTTGTATTTTTCAGGTCGAAATTTGGCGAAAATTTGGGCTACCACCCCCCCCCCCCCCACCCAAAACTCTGCTCTGATGTATCAGCTCGTTAATAAAATAATAACGTGCAGTTGAGAATTAATATGAATGGAAGAAATCCGCCTGGAATCATCTGTTAACACCCTGGAATGGAGGAATCTAGTTGTCAAAACCTGTCGACGCGCTGGACCGGCTGTTACAGCGCTTTGAAGTCGGCGTCAATCTCGGCCGCCGTTCTCGACGTCGGTGCTTACACGGTGAGTGGAGATGGCGGACGTCCTTCGCACGGCACGTTGTGTACCACCACTTGCATTAAAGAGCCAATTCAGATCCTGCCGAAAATCGTATGGAACGATGTGCCGACCACGCTTTCAACCTCCAAGCTCAAAAATTTCCTTTTCCTTTTATGTTTTTTACAACTGAAGAGTTTTTTGGACTCACGACACGAACCCAGCTGCAATTTCTTTACAACTAATTAATTAGAAGAAAATCCGAAGAGCAGAAATCTTCGAAGCAGCAGAACGGACCTACATATTGCTGGCTGAATTACCGCTTACTCCAAAGGAAGATCCATATCTCTAGTAGGTAGTCATGTCGGAGGAGGAGGGACGGAGGAACGGAGGATTGTTGACTCTGCCCGCTTTCAGGGTCTAGAGACATTATTGTGATGCACGCAGAAACAGGCCAAAGTTTGGTGAAGTCCATTATAAAAACAGCTCCGGCATAGCTAAAGCTTGATCCACTTGGACTTCAGCATGCTATGCTAAACCACCAAGTGTTTTCCAATTTAGTATGTTGTTGAACATTTATCATCCTTATAGCTGTCATTTCAAAGGCCAGAGCCGTTCTGCTATCAGCCGCTTGTTTATAGGTTACAGACAGACAGACTCGTCAAGTCTTCAAACATGATGCCGTGCAAATGGGTATGAACTGCAGTCGGGAAAAGTCCATGTAGTAGTAGTAGTTAGTGTGTGCAGTATATACTCATCTGGTGCTTGACGAGACGATTTACAAAAAAAATTATTGGACTTCAAGTAAGGCGTGCGCATCACTTGTTATAGTGGACTTTTATGGACACAAAAGTCACAGTGGCGGTTTTTTCTGGGGTATGCCAATTTTTTCTGGGTTTGTCAAACAACTGCTTTGTTTTGCAATGTATTATTCATCAATTTGACTTCAGTGAGGCCCACGCAAGAGAACACACACACACATATATCATCGTCTTTGTTGTTGTTGTTGTTATTGTCCGCTTCTACAAGTTGCGCCCAGTTGAATTTATGCTCTCGAGAGGTATTGGAGCTGCCAGGCGCATGTTGGAGTGAAATTCTAAGAAGGTGAGAATTTATCTGTTGCAGATGATCAGCAGCAGCTTGCGGTTTAAGAGTGGGTCACTCTTATATTGACTTGGTGCGTGATCGGAGGTCTACTGAAGTCGATTCACGGGTAAACTGAAGAACAATAGCTGGGCCATTGGAACTGGGGGACGGCCTGAAGTGAGAGAGGAAACAATTTGGGTTCTTGAAAGTGGAGTCATCAGCTGGTGCGCATACGTGCAGAGCTTGCAGTACTAATTGGCGGCCTAAGGCATAATTATGGGTGGAAGAAGCGCGTTGCTAAATAATGCTTTGCAAAGGAAAAATACCCATCATCGATTGAGGAAATATCGAGCCGGAGTAGATAATGCTGGTGATGTGATTCCTCCTCAAGCAATGAAACGGAGATTAGAGATTTCGAGTGCAGCCATGAATGCGAGTAGTACTAGTGTAGTACTGTGGGATTTGTTACCTCAAGAGTTGCAAGACAAAGTGCTTGCCAATCTGAGCCTGCAAGAGCTTTTCAAGGTGCGATCTGTGTGCAAAAGCTTCAACCAGGCAATCCGCCGAGAGACTTTCCGTCATGCTCGAAGAGACGCATTCAAGGCCGCCTCCTCCTCATCGACACATCATAGTAGAACAACTCAAATTCATGTGTCGGAAGGCTCCTTCGGTCCTTTGGTTTTCTTCGCAAACGCTGCTCTTGGAAAATGGGAATGGTCAGGTTATGATATGGAGCTTCAGCAATGGCGCAAGCTACCGACTCTCAGCAACTCTTGCCTGCACCTCCCACCTCCTGATCGTCGATCACTCAAGAACTTCTTCATTGCAGGCGGCGACGGGCTATTGTGCATGAACGTCGCCAATCCTTTGGATAGCCCCAACTTCGAGAAACTGATAGTTTGCAACCCATTGACACAATCAACACTTGAACTTCCGCCACTCCACTTCCGTCGACACCCAGTTCTCATACACATAATGGTGAACCACGCTACCAACAGCTTCATGATTCTCGTCGCAGGAAGCTCAAGCATCGGATCCCAACATCTGTGTCGGAAAACAGAGGTAACAAAAAATCTTGACGATACAATTCATCATGCATGAATGATCCTTGCAAACAACAAAGTGCTATGAAGACGTCACAAATGGGTTTATTTGTTTGGAAAGAATGCTTCAAGCTCAATTACAAAACAACAACTTGCACTTCCAAGTTCTTCACAAACCCTAAACCCTAAACCTTTGGATTATGAAATATGTAATTTCTTCACAAATTATGTCACATGATGCAACAACACACATGAACTACATGATAACAATTTAACAACAAAGTTGGACATCATTTGAAAATTGACGATGCAATTAAGGTGGCTCATTATTGGTGTATGATTCATTATTGTTTTTTTTCCCAGGTGTATGATTCATTGACTTCATCATGGGAAGTGGTATCAGACCTTCCTGGTCCAGATTTTGGGCTGAATGAGTACCAAGTTGGTGTTAATGCCAATGGAATAATCTACTGTGTTGCACTTGTTAGTGATGAAGCAGCTGTGACAGTGCCAGCTGATAATCATGCAGCTACGAGTCATGACACATCAACATCAAATATCACCACAGCAGCTCATTGTTGCAAAGGGCTCCTTGCCTACAATGTGAAGGAAAAGAGTTGGTCATCGAATTCAAGTTGGATTCTTCCTCGACTTCACCCTGATGCCACTTTTGCAACAACCCAGCTCTTGGAGTGCAATGGATCCATCTACCTGTTCTCAGAACAGGAGCTTTCTAGCTGCAAGGATGTGCATTTCTGCATTGCACAGCTTGAATATGGGTCAAACTGGATGGTGGTGGTGGATGAGAAAAGGAATGGCTATAGCAGGGGTTTATTGGTATACCCTGAGTATGTCTGTCTCGCACACGATGACCACAAATTGTGTGTTTTCAATGCTGTAGAGCATTCTGTGGTGGTATATGATATCCATGCCAACACAAGGCTGTCTCTCCCTTCGCCATCTTTCTCACACAAGGGTGCAGGATTTTCCAAGTTCCATACTTTGAACCCCTTGGGTTTTGTGTTCAGGCCAAGCTTCCACACAGCAATTTGAGCAGTAGTCTATATGTTCTCAATTCTTCAGGAACAGCAAATCATACCACAAGCACAGGGCAGGTTGCTTATAAAGGGGGAATGCATTTTTTTCTCGCAACTTAGACAACGCTTTAGGGTTTAGTTTTTCATTGATCAGGCATCCTGTAACAACATATCACATGCATATTTGCTTGGAACCATTGTGCAATTCATTGTAGACTGGAATAGTTACTTGTTGGTACGTGTTGATTATCTATATATATTACTTGTTGCCAATATCCACTTGTAAACCACTATTTTCTGCTTACTTTATCTTTGATGATCACATCAAGTTTTGGGGGAGATATGATACTTCTTTTTGCCAGCAGGCAATGTAGATTCAGAGTGAGAGAGGATACTATTTTCGATCTCTCTTTGAAGTTCACATTTATCTGTTTTCCTTCTTTCCATTTCTTTGATTTGTAGTACCTTTCGGGAATGGGAATATTAGACTTGTAACTTATAATTTGTTTCCACCAGGAGAATAATATAACTGCAGCCACTTTTTTCTCAACCATAAAATATAATACTTTCTAGTTTTCATGTGTACACAGAAAATGGTGCAATGGAAAAGTTTGTTTGTTACTGGGTATTTGGACTTTCTGTTTTGTCCCATTGTGTTAGTCAAAGTTTCAAGCCATCAACAAGTTTAATGAAGAGATAGACCTGAAAATTGCGATACAAAAGTAACACACGTTCATCTTCATTTCTTCTGGTTGTCATTAAACTTCCACAAATCAGCTTCTGAACATCCTGTCTTCCAGAATCCCTGAGGGGAAGAGCCCTCATCCCCAAAGAACAGTCACTCCATAGAATTGAACAAGTGATCTCATGGACCAAACACAGGTATCCATCAGTAACACAATTAAGGATGTAATTTCTGAAGGAGAGAATTTTGACCTTACATGTGAGGTAACAAAGATTGGATCTTTCAGAAGCTATCTATGTGTGCTGAACACATACAACTCTCTTCCAGTGTTCTTGTCAGCTACACTTTCCTTTGCCTGCTGCCAAAAGCTTCAGCTGTAGATTCAGAAGAACAACCAATTATGGATCAGGTGTGCAAACAACAATTTTGAAAATATACAAAAATTTTCACGATGTATTGAATCTGGGAATCATATTCATGTCTCTAAAATTCCCCAAAATTCTTTCAAAGTTTGCCTCTCTCAGCTTCAGATCATTGCTCCAATTCATCATGTGTGTATCCAATACAGGAAGCATTATGGTGCACATGACTTATCACAACTATCCAACAAAAGATCCCCCGAGCTACAGGAAACATTGGCTGCAGACAACCTGCCAAGGTAAGTAATGAGAAGAATTCCTGCTTGTAAACCATTTTACTCTACATGTCTTGGATTAACAAGACATCAGCAATGCAATAGTTTTGCAGATTTCTCACAAGTGATGTCCACAGTGCCAAGGGCTAGTGCGAGTGACATAACTCTAGTTGATGCCAAGAACCATTGTCCAAAAACTTGTCTAAATCAGTTGCCATCTAACTAATTTAACTGACTTTCATCTTTTGTCTTTGTAAAATGACCAACCTGATCTGACCCTGCTGTCTCTTCCTAGAAAACATCAAATTGCCTCAATCAAAGGTTACCTTGGTTTGAAAAGCTGTGGGGAAAAAAAACCAGAATAAATCACTGAAAAGCAGCATATCCAACACAAAGTGATGGACTTCCTAATCTGTCTGCATCAAACTTGGGCTTTCAATGTGATCTTCTAATGCTTCCTTCAGTATTTGCTGTACTTCTCTTGCCCTCCTCCGTGCCAGCGAAATGCATTCCTGTAATGAAGGAAAAACAACTCTTACTGATATAGATGTCAACCCAAAGTGCACCCCATGTACTACCAATGCAAGATACAGAATGAAAAAATGATGCAAGTGCTAAGAGCACATCTTAAATACTATCCTCTAACATCCACTACAAACTGCCTGCAGCAAAATCATAGAAATCTAGTACAAGCAAAACACTAACCAAGTCTGCAGATTTGTCTAACCTTTTCTTGACTTTGCAGTTGGCAAAATATGTTACAAGAGATTGAACTGCCCATTTGCAAAGAAATTATCAGACGGAGACTATGAGGGATACCTTAACAATAGCAGTGGTTGCAGGAACAGCACCCCCAGGCTTGTAGAAGGAGACTAGTCTTCCCATCTGATTCATAGTTATTGTGATAGAGGACTGCAATAATGTCTCTTCCTCTGCACAGGGATCTGCCAACAGATGCTTTTTATGAACCATGCATGTAAGTGCGAAAGGTGCTGCTCCCAATTTCAAGCGCCGCCTTGGACTTATGCTATTCCCCTTCACCTTGATACTTGTTTCAGCTCCTTCCATGGACACATCCCCACTCGTAGTTGAAGAAACAGGATACACCCGACCCTCCTCAGAAACTGACACAGCTGGCAATTGCACTGCAACTCAGGGGTGTCAGACATCATTGTTGGATAAGGAGGTTTCACATGCTTCGAGGGTGCCAATCTGATCAGGCCTGATAACCCTTCATATTCACAAGGCTTGGCTGCAGACACTCATCAATCATTGATGCTTTGACAGAGCTGATCACCACTACACACAGCATGACACCAAAGGAAGGAAGCTACACATACAACATCAGTCAACAAAACAAAACAACCAGACTTACAATGGGCTAGAGCAGCCACAGAGGCAAGTAGTGCTGTATCAAGCAATGATCCATCAGCATCCAAACAATACACATCCTGCATTCAAGCACAACAAGAGACGTTATGCAAATCTAACATCATTAGAGTCCTTCATCATTCAATGACAATAAAGTTAATGCTCTGGCAACTGGCACATGAACATACCAGATATGCCATCCAGGCAGCCTTGCCTGGTGCAATGCACAGCTCGCTCAAATTGACCAACTCTGAACTGCCCACATGAGCAATATCACCATCATGCTGCCTAGGCAATTTAACAAGGAAATAAAAGTATGCAGGGTGCCTCAGCTGCATCTAAAATACAGGTGTAATCAGCACAACTCATGCTTTCAGTCAATCCAGATTCTGCACATGTATATCAATCTCTCTCTCTCTTTCTCTCTCTCTCTCTCTCTCTCTCTCTATATATATATATATATGTTCTGATTTGGTAGATAGCTAGCTAGCTCTACAAAAAGTGTTACAGTCAGAAGAGAGCAGAGCAAGGCATAAAATCATTTGCAAACCCAGGAACAAGAAGAAAAAAAACAAAAGACAAACCTAGTCAAAACATTTGATAGCTGCTCGGAAATGACAGACGCTGCTTCTACAGGCCTACCAGGCCTGACAAGAGGAGAGCAAATGGGAGGCATTTGAAAATCTACAGCTGTGCATCCACACAAAAAAATTCATAGTTTGAGAAAGTTCAAGAGCTGCTGGGCAACAAAATTCAGATGATTTGAACATAAAGCAAGAAACAAAAGAGAGAGGAGGAGATTGAGGCATACTAATGCTGCCTTGATCAGGTGTTTCTTGCGATGGCACCATCACCTCCAGCTTCACTCCTGCTAACATGGTCTGCAAAAACACGCAATTGCATACACAAAACACTAGAATTATGAAGCCATAACCAAACCCTAAGGAGCAGCAGCAACAACATCTCACATGCAAGATATCAGGGCTCTGCATTGCAGACTCATTGTAGAACCAAGATCGACAGAAGTTCTGCAATTTTAAGTACAAACAGACAAAGTCCTCAACAGGATTCGTTGCAGCACAGCTGACCACAACAAGCATCTGAAACCCTAAACCCTAAACCAGGACTACAGATTGAGAGCTTTGCTTGAGCTTTTTTCCAGCCAAATTCTCCCTCTCTCTCTCTGTGTCTCTCTCTACTAGATCTGAACCTCTGGAAGCTTGGAAGACAAAAAGTCACAGAGGAGGAGAATTCCCTTGTCTCACCGTATTGCCAATCTTCACTATTGCCGAACCATCGGCGGTTGAAACTGCGCCTGCATGGAACCACAAGAAGACTCCGCAACCTTGCGTCACTCCGCAAGAACGAACACACACAAAAGAAGAAGATAGTACAGACACAACAGCAAGGTCGCTCGCTCACAGAGAGTGGCAACTGTCTGTAGACAAGAAGGAGAGAGCTTCATTCTTTCTGTCTTGAACTACTAATGTCTCGCTCACAAAAAACTCCTTGCAAATGCAGACACAGTAGTACCTATTACGGAAACCACGAACCAGCAAACGACTGTGAGCATGAGATAAGGTCCGGGAATAAGAAAGAGAAAGACAAGCACGGTGCTTACCAAGAGAGACAGAGGTCGGCCGTGCTCGGCCAAGCGGCCGACCGTCTGGACGCACGGAAGAGTCCAGATAACGCTCATAGAAGGGCAGAGGATAGAGGCGCTTGAAGGCTTCCACCTCCATCGCTGCTCCAACTCCGTTACCAACAGCCTCCTCTGCTTGAATCGCCGTCATCGCTGAACTTTCTCAGAACTGAATCCCCTTCTCGCTCTTCTATCACAGCTTGCAAAACATCTCAGGATTAGGGTTTGAAGCTCTCGCTCGCTCGTCTCCGTCTCTCTCTAGCTGGATTAGGGTTTAGAGCTCTCGCTCGCTCTCTCTCTCTTTCTCTCTCGGGATTAGAGTTTGGAGGGCGTTCTCTCCCTCTCTCAGGATTGAGGTTTAGAGCTCCCCCCCCCTCACCCTCTCTCTCTCTCTCTCTCTCTCTCTCTCTCTCTCTTTATACTCGCAATTCTATTACTGTAGATGACAGAAGTTGTCAGGCAATAATAAGATCCTAACGCCGCCGTGCAGGGTTTTGTGCAAATCCTGGAAAACATATCCGATTGCTTGCAGAAAGAAAGACTCGACGCCGGGACACAGTCAAGGCGCAACGCAGACGCATCCAATTTTTGTTTACACGGCAGACGAGGGAGAATGCACCCAATGACGACGATGGCACAGACAACGTGCCCGCATGCGCACCTTCGTCTTCTGCTGCCCATGAGGATGTCGGGGTTGATGAATCTCCTTTCGTCTTCCTATCGAACTCGGAATCCTGTGGTCGTTGTTCCCAGCAGGATATCGTCGTCTGTTGTTCCTGACTTATCTCTTCTCTCAATCAGCAGCAGGAAATTGGCGAGGAGTAGGAGGTGCAGGGCAAGTGTGAAGGCGGAAACTGGCGCAGACGATGAGCAGTTGGAGACTGAGGAGAAGGAACAACAGACCACGACGCAATCTACACTCTCGAGTTTCTCGCCGGCGCTTGAGAAGGATCTCTCCAAGGTATGTTTTCCTTCGCAGTTCTTTTTCCCAAATGCTTCCTTGTGTAAGATGTGTGAGGAACCTAAGAGTTTCAGAGCTTTCCCGGACAGATGAATCTGAGCTTGTCGTATGCACTCCAGAAGAAACCACGTTGAAATGTTTTGTGAATTTCATTCTGAACAGATTGAAGAAGAAAGGGAAGAATTCTGTTGTGCAGCTCTTCTTCTGAAGTTTCTAGCTTGAACTGTGCACAAGTTTGTTGTTTGTCTGCATGACTGTGCTGATTTTTGTGAGCATCATCATACCTCTACCGTCAGCTGTACAAGAGTACAAAACCTCAGTCATCATCCCCATAGACTTTTAAAATCTCAGTACCATCACTCTCATGATGATCTTCTTATCTGGGGCCAGGCAGTGCGAAAGACAGCAGCAACGTTTGCTCCCAGAGCATCAAGTGCTAAAAGCAAGAACCCAGCTCAACCAGGCAGCACACTGTACACTATCTTTGAAGTGCAAGCATATGCATCAATGCTGGTTGGCGGTGTGCTGTCCTTCAATCTGCTCTTCCCATCAGACCAGCCAGATATCTGGCGCCTCATGGGCATGTGGTCTGTCTGGATGTTCAGTAAGTCACCTTTTTTTCTCTTCTGCAATTTCAGAAGAACCCCAGGGCATATGGGCTTTGATTCTAGAAAATAGTACATGGAACTATGCATGATGTCGTTGTTCAATTGTGCTTCCTGCTTGATTGATTAGCCATTGCTTTGATCAATCCATAAATGCATGAAAGTGTGACTGGTTGATGTTGCGCATTTTTTGGTCTCTGATTGCTGTGTGTAAACAGCGATACCATCTCTACGGGCACGAGACTGTTCCACTAAAGAAAAGGATGCTTTGAATTATCTATTCCTTGCCATTCCACTCATCAATGTCACACTCCCACTTGTCTGGAAGTCATTTGCTGCAGTTTGGTCAGCAGACGTCATAGCTTTCCTGGCTATGTATGCATGGAAGGTAACATCTTTTTTCTTCTGTCTTTGAAATTACTCCAAGCATTCTGTTCCCTTTTTCTTAATGCCTATCTCTCCTTCCTTAGCTGTTCTGCATGTTTCATTGTGCAATCCATGGTTTGCCCATAATTTTGGGCAGATTATTTTACATTTATCTATGCCCACCACTGGGAAGTGATGAAGTAGTCATGGCAACAGCTCCTCACTACTATGTGTGATGAAGGTGAAGGTCTTACATGTTCTGAGCAACTCTCATAAGATTATGAACGCTCTTGTTGTCATGTTAAGCATTTTTGTAGAGATTTCTCTGTAATCTTGAAATATATATGTGGTTGGTGCAATCCACTCAAATCCCTGCTGGAAGATTCCATCATGCACAGTCTGTGCCTTCATGGCCATGGCAATCAAAAAGTGTGCAGGGAATGAAATGATTTACATTTTTAATGTTGTTCTTTTTATGCTTGTATACTGAGTTTCTGTTTCTAAATGTTTGTGTTCACACAGGTCACTCTAGGGGTCTTGGATTTAGTTACTAGTTGCAGTATAGCAGCTGAACAGCTTTTAGCATTTCTGACAGTAGTTAATTCCCTCAGCAATGGGTATCAAAGTAAATAGTATTGGCAAAATATGGAAACAGTTTACTGTGAACTTCTATAATGTGGGGAATCTGTGGCATTGCAGCTGGAATGGCTGCAGCAAAGTACTGATGAAGCTCAGTGACTTGTAATCAACAAATTGTTCTATTTGAATATTCTTCAATGGGTGCAGCAACATAAGCATCTTGCACTCATCCAGTGTAAGTGTCATAGGTCAACTCTTAGAGCCAAAAATGTTCCTGTGGCATTGTCAGTACATTACAAGAGATGGTTTTGCTTGTAAATTCTCCTGCAGACTCCACACACCAGTGCACTAGGTCATAAACACTAGATTTTGGTGCCTTTGTTTCTGTGTGAAGGATTTTCAGATGTTAGAATCTTTAAACCAATTAGCAGACAACTTAAAGCTGAACAGTCAAAGGTGGCACATCTCACGCATGAGACCATACCAGTAACCTTTTGTATTGTTTGGCATGGCAGGTTTGAGTCAGAGGAAGAGATGTCAGAAGTGAAGGTGTAACATTCAAAGGATAGTGTATATGTTTGGATATTGTAGGGACTTGTGGTCCCTGGTATATTATTAGTCAGTGGAGTAGAAAGAGGGGATTCATAGTATTCTTTGATTCACAAAGTCAAAGTTGACAATGCTAAGAGCTGAAAAAACAGGTTAGGAGTGCTTAGTTTTGCAGAAGTTGTTTATTCAATGTGTTGTTTTGTTGTCCACCTCTTGCACTGAGGATGGTTGACCAAGTCTGTGGGATTCTTTTTATCCTTCTCAACCGCACCCCCCCACCTCCTCCCAGGTGTGTCTAGCTTACAGAAGTCAGCACCCTGCATTCTGATTGTCCAGAATTGAAGAATCAGTGCTGTGCCTGCTGTCAAATGTGGCTGCAAGTCTCCTCATTCTTTATAGGAGGTGCTTGCCTATTGGAATTGTACTCTTTGAGATGATTGCATGCAGCAGCTACTTAACTTGCACTTTTTGCCCCATTTTTCCGTCAAGTACTAGGGGTGGCCCCAAGACTCCAAACTAGTTGATATTTACCAACAAATGGCTCTCCATTGAGCAGGGTGAGCTACATGCATCTTTCACACTACTGGTGTGATTTCTACCCATTTGAACATATTGGAACTCATGACCACATGCAATATAGCTTGGATGCCTTGTTGAGCACATCCTCCTGCACTTCAGAGATGGAATTTTTGTGATTGTGAAGTTTGGTGATTTTATTATAGATAGATATTAGCTTGTCAATATCTTCATCTCACTGTTTGATTTTGCAGGAGTAATTCAAGACCCAGGGTTGAGCTTGTCCATAATGGTACATGTACTGAACCCATCATATTTGATTACTCAGGTAACCAGTAAATTCAGCAGTCACATGGCTTAATCTGTTTGTTCAAAGCACATCTTGTATACTTGATACTTGTACATGTATTTTTATACAGCTGCATGTAAGGAATTTTCTTTTGCCCTGGACACTACTAGTATTCACTTTCTCATCTAGAGGGGATTCTGGCATCAAGCAGCAACTTCACAGACACAGGAGCCAACTAGACTTCCTGCACCAGAGGTATTTAATGCAATAGCCCCTTGAACTCCATTTTCTTGCTAAGAACACTTCGTTGTGAGTGGCCTGTATGAGCAGCACATTAAGTCTTTCAATGTCTCTTGTGCTTTTGCTCCTGTTGTTTTGGTCAGGACTCCAGAATTTTTGGTTTGGGTTGGTTACATATTAGACCTATGTAGTGTTAAGAGGGTTGGAATATACAGGTTGAAAGTTTTCCAGTGTAGAACCAGGACTAGTGAAAGCATGAATGATTCAAGGATTATTGCCTTTCTGTGAGTGCAGAACCAGGACTAGTGCAGACATACCAGACATTGAAGAGAGCCCCCCCCCCTTCTCTTATGTGAGAGTTTTTCACCATTCCAGCAATTCCTGGATTTTTTTGAAGCGTCTTATGCAACCTGTAGTGAGTCACCGGGAGCTTATGAACATTAAATAAATCAGATGCAGATCTTGCAAGTTTATCCAAAAGTTGACACTACAATTCACCTCATCAAAGGATCCCTTTATGGATTGTCTTTGTTAATCATGAGGCATCACTCAACTAAAATGGCTGAAGGTATCTAGCACTTCCAACTTAATCTATTCCAGTAGCCAGTTAACTCCACTTTCAATACAAAAACTAGCAGGTTCATTATTGGCTGTGTCTGTAAGGAAGAGACTACTGAGCGATAGAGTTTTCATTTCATTGCACATCCAGCAGAAAAAAGGTTTTCTTGCTGCGCGTTTTGAGGAATGTATTACAGTAACTTCACAAATTTCTGTAGTGTATTTCACTGATGCATAATTAGGGTCCGCTATGCCGTCTGTGAAAACCCTAAACCCTAACCAACCAAGGGTGGAGGAGCTTGAAGTCTAGGGTGTAATGCACTACTATGGGGGCATTATACGGTGTAATAAATGAGGTTTGTGTATACATTCAGAAGGAGCCCACTGTTATTTTAGTTTTTTCTTATGTTTTCATACGCTTTTCAATAATTTGTCATTATTTCTGTCAATGTTAAAATGTAAGTTAAATTTAATACACATTTCATGGACATAATAAAAAGACACATGTTAATTTGTTTTTTCATATTCATGTTGATGGATACCGATAAAAATAAAAGAGGTAATTATAAAATGGACCTAGTTATTAGGAAAGGTGAGAAATAATCATTAAGAAAGTTGTTAGGAAAAGGAAGTAGTTATTAAGAAAGAAATTAGGGTAGAAAAGGGTGGGTTTAGGGTTTAAACCCCCTAAACCCTTAGGCTTGAAAATGAATGAGGTAGTTATTTTTCAACTTGTCTTTGGAATGGTCCATGGATAACTATAAAAGGGATTCAATCCAAAAAGTATCCCATGTATTACTTTCGATTATTACTTGTCACTGAAAATTACAAGAAATAATCTAGAGAGACCTTATAGATTTGTAAAGGGGGCCTTATATATATAGCTAAGGAGGAAGATTTATGCAATGGAAGATGATAGTAAGGCATTTGTTGTGTAAAATTCCCATCTCGAATGGGATATTGAACATGTAAAAATGCTCTCTTCCAAGTTTCACATCATAGTAGAGATACGAAACCCACTAAACATTTACTAAATACTCTTGGGGGGAGGTGAAGAACATGTTGTTGAAACATGGTGCATGAACAAAAGAAATTCACACATGAATGTCAACCCACAAGCTTGTCAAGAGAGGCTTGCTTTTCCCCCCTCAAAACAAACAACAAAGACAAGACAGATTCTGTTTCATTCAACATGAGAGAGGAAAGTGAGAGGGGATTGATTATAAAGAAAATAAATCTTTTGTGAAAAAAGTTGTTTTTGTTGTGAACAAACAATTGAGTGATATTTGGTGATTTTGCCCCCTTTTTTTATGAACATCTCAAACAAATACAAGTGACAAAGAAATGTAGAAACTCCAAAAGTCTTCCCAATCCGAGCTTATATTAGATATTATTCCAACAAAAGAAAGCCGAATGACAAAATGTCAAATAAGTAGCAAACAACAACTTTTGCTTAAATGTCTTCAAACAAAGGAATATTATTTCTCCCAAATTTTTATTTTTTTTTATTATTATTATTATTATTATTATTATGTTTCCTTCTTATCCAAATCTTGATAGCATCCCTAGAAGAAAACCAAAAAGAAAAAAGAAAAAGAAACAAAAAAAGGGTGACTCTAATTTTTCTCAACCAAACAAGTCCTACTAATCCGGTAGAAATATAATTTGATTGCATATTAAATACATGTTACATACCAAAGCCCTTGTATTTAGGGTCATCAAATTGTTGCCCAAAATGCAAATTAGGTGATGGGTCAAAACCCCCCAAATTGATGGTCTTCTTGGTGAGTAACACTTATGAATTTAGCATACCGAATTCATGAAATGTAAGCTTTCAAGTGAAATGATCTAGTGTTTTTACTCTTAAGTACTTTCAAAACCAACACACACACACACACACACATACACACTAATGGGGAGTTTATTTAGCCCTAATCATTTTTGGAATTTCATAACTTTGAAGAAGAAGAAGAAGAAAAGATGAAGAAGACAAACATGAAAAAAAAAAAAAAAATTTAATAAAAAACCAAATTTCCATTATGAGAATTATGGAAGCTTGTAATTTATTTTGTGCACTTTCTCCATATTTCATGGCTAGAAAAAAATAAAATCCATATTTTCATCATTTTGGAAACATCATGAAAGAAAGAAGGCATGGCCATCTCCTTTTTTTTTTGGTGAAAGGTAGAAGTTGACGACCTATCAAATTTCACCCCCACTTGGATAGTCCCATAAGCTTTACTCCTTTTTCCTTTTTTTTTTCCTCCCACCCCTTTTCTTTACAGCTAGGGAAAGAGGAAAAGGGGTAACCTGGAAAACCCTTTATAACACAAACCCAACAACTCCAAGGCAACAAGAAGAAACTCTAGTAAAGTTAACCAACAAAATGGTAAAAAGAATGGATAGTGTTATTATTATTTATTTTATTTATTTATTATTACATTTTTTTTATTAGTAGTAGTAGAAATTTATATACCTTTTTTATATAACCTTCACAAATTTTCTCAACCATGGTCTTGTTGAGTTGAGGGTAGTGCAGTGATTTTTTTATTTATTTTTCCTGACAAATTTTCCCTGTTTTTGAGATGAAATTTTTTTTGAGAAAAGCTTGGTTAATAAACATGGTTTTCCAATGTAATTAAATGTCTTCTTTTTCCCAAGCAAAACTTTGTCACATTTGCAAAGTCAAAATATTTCAAGATAAAATACTTGGGTGGTGTATTTATCAATTTTCATATGTCAATTGAGTAAGGATAAATTCTAAAATAAAATAAAATCCATAGATATATAAGGGTTGGGTAAAGGTAATCTAAGGGTTCCCATGACTTTGTAATCCAAGAAAAGGTGAAGGATTATCTAGGGTTTTGCAAATGGTATGCATCCCATTAAGACAAAAGGTAAATGAGCTACATTTACAAAATTTGTGGGCCATTCACACCCAATGCTAACTAAGTAATAACTCACTAATATGAATCAAGAAAAGAGCACTCACATATAAAATGTTAACTAACAAAAAAAGATGAAATGGCAATGCATAGTAATTCAATGTTAGAAAAGGTGTTTGCTATCATTTTAATTTTGCAATTTGAAAATTCATGTTATGTAGAATTGTAAAAAACAATCAAATAATTTAGTGTTAAGTGTTATCCCTTATTAAATCTCCATATTGCATAGACAAAAGTGCAATGAATCCAACCAAGTTAATAGGAGTCACTTCACATTAGCTAATGTTTTTTTAACACATTGTTTGCAAGTATCATAAATTAATTTAATGTTGAATATGTGTGTTGTATTTATATAACAATCTTTTTCTTTTAAACTTAACATTTGGATAAGTTTAAAAATAATCCAAAAAATATTTAGTGTTTTTCAACATTTTAAAAAGCTCATAACCAATGTTTACGTGTTTAAAAATAATATTAAAAAATGTAAAAATATTGTTGTTCAATATTATTTCAACATTGTTTGATCAATCTCATGCTATTAATGAGTTTATAAGGGCAATTTAAAAGGCTCTAATAGTTCATTTTATCATGTCTACACCCTAGCACAATGTTGTAATAATCTTTTGCCAAAAACAAATGTGAGGAGCACAAATGTATTTGAATATTGCATTACTCTTTGCAAAGTAAGTGTTTTAAAGTTTTTTATGTCTAGTTCTACATAAGCGAATGATTATAGAGTGCAATCAAGATGTTTATACCAACAATTTCAATTTTCCATGATGGGAAAAAAAATTCAAAAACATACGGTTTTGCATGTCTTCCATCGTCTTCAAGTGTTATTTTACTAGTCATTTGTTATGTTCAAATGTCAATGTCTTTCAATTCATTTTTTGAAAACCAATTATGTTGCATTCATGATTCTTGTCATTAATTCAATTCTACAAACAACTCATGTTGTACTCATGTTGTATTCTCAATTTTGCACAAACATAAAACACATAGAACACATTAAAATTGTTGCTATAAAGAATTTTTCATCGCACTCTTTTAGGATTGTAACTACATCCCTATGATGAAAGCATTTCATCAAGCTAGAAAATTTACAAGAATAAGAGAAAACAAGTTTTCTAAATTCAATTGAAATTGAAATCCATCCATGAAACCTCACCAACCATGCAAGAAGATGGAGAATTAGTTATCAATTTAATTGAAGCAAAGAAACAAGACCATATTATTGCTTTTGATTAAGTAGACCCTTATGATCAATTCCAAGCAATAGTGATGAAGCATGGAAGAAGGTTTTGCATGGGTGGTTAATGAAAATTACTCTCAACATTTAAGGAATGAACCCACTTACAAAAACAAATGGGGAACATTGAATGGTGACTTTGAATTTTTCTAAACTACATGGCAAGAACAAGCCACAATGAAGATTATTAGGCATTAAGTCCTCAAGAAAAAGTAACATTACATTTACATCACCATTTTGACAATGAGATCTATGACAAGGTGAGTGAATTTTTAGGAAAGAGACCAATTTACTAGCCTCCTCACATTAAAGATCTTATGAGTGACCTAGATAATGTATATGGCTAACATCAAGTCTCACACCAAAAGATCCAATTGACTGCAATGGAGAGTCATATTGAATATTATGATGAACAAACTAAATGTGTGAAACAATATGGACCTAATAATTCACATCAAAACAATTGGATGTTCATGCCCCATCCCAAGTGTTGCAAAAACATCACATCAACAATCCCACTCCCAACAATCCAAGAACAAGAAGGTCTAATGTCAACCTCATAAATCCCCCAACCCAATCTAGTAACTCTAATTTCAATGGACAAGAAAACGACAAGATTCAAAGTTGATTAATTGGGAGCCAAAACAACAAAAAAAAAACTGTTTTTCAATTCATGTGCAAAAGTATGGAAAAGGTGATGAAAAACTTAAAAGCTAGATATTGATCAACTTTCTTAGTCATTTACACACAATAAATCTCATCATAAAAAAGAAATGATGAAAAATACAAGAGCTTTTGTTGTAAAAATAGTTGCACTATTACCTATTAAAACACAAAAGAATAAAAATGACTCAAAGGAGCTTGACGAATCCCATTATCAATCTCTTAAATGTCATGAGATTAGTTTTTGCAAATAGAAGCAATGTTAACAACACTACAGTTCTTACACAACACCAATAACCATTCAATTAATAATCACATGTTATAATTCAATTCTATTTAAAAGTTTTCAAATTCATGTTCCCTTTTCAATTAATATAAATATTTTGAGTTATTACATGTATGCAATTTTTTATTAAACTTCAATTGGAGTCCAACGATGAAAAATGATACATTTGACGAAAATTGGTATCATGCATGATAGATTGATAGAAGAAATAGTAAACCCCCAAAAATTCAATTCATGTGAAAACAAACAATTGAAGGGTTGTCCTTAAACCAATTAGTTTAATAGGCATCACAATAACTATGAAATACTAGGGGTAGGTAGACTTACCACAAATCCCACTAATTTAGGGGCTAGTGGATAGATTTGAAAGAGCCACAATGTTTCTAGAAGGCATGAAAGAACAACTTAAGGACTCCCCATTCCCTCCTTACCACTTCCCTAGGGATGATGTACATTGGAGAAACATGTGAATATAAGGTGTGAAAGTTTGGGTGTGAAAGTCCATTGAGTACATGAGTGTGTTGTGTGAATTTCTTTTGTAATGATGATGGTAGTACTAGATGGGAATAAGGCAAAAAAATGTGTTGGTTTATAATCCTTAGTTGGTATAGATGTTTTTTTTTTGTCATAGTGTACAAATGGTAGAAATGAACATTAGCTTTTCAAGGGGTAAAGAAGGAAACAAGGGTTTAAGTTGCCTTCTACCTTGTTAGAGTAGTTGTGTTTGTAGGTATTATAAATATTAGCAACTCTAGCAAATTATATCCTCAAAGGGTTTAATTTTTCTTGTTATTTATTTATTTATTTGCAAATGGATCACCATTTTAATTGTTGTTTATATTTAGGACCAAAAGGTCTTTCATGTTTATTTCCTTATTTATTTATCAAGAAATAAAAAATCAATTTGTAAGAAATAATTGTCAAGTCCCCTAGGATTTTTTAAATTTTCTTTTGCTAACAACCAAAGCAAATGGTCAATTCCTTGTGACATAATTATTTTGAATTGCCCTTGGCTTTCAATTTCATATTGTGTTAGCTCCATATGAACTAGGCATATGAAGTGCTAATTGAACATCTTCTCAAAATGATCTCCTTGTGTTTCAAGTCAATAATGCATAAACTTCAATCACCAAAATGTGTAATTCTCTTTCAGACCTCAATATGTTTTGAAAAATGAAAACACAAATTAACACATTAAAAAAAATAAAATCACATGGAGTTCAAACTTCCTAAATAATTCTTTGAAAAAAAAACATCTACATCACATTGGTAAGTTAATTATTTGTAACCTTGTCCACCTTAGGTTTGAATCATGTAGCAAATAGGCACCATGTTAGGTTAGTGTTAAATTATTGTAAATTAAATATTAACCCTAATGTTAGGATGACTAACAATAAAGTGGCTATCTCTAGGTATGAATGGCACTTTACATAAGCATGTCTACAAATATTGGGAGTCACCAACCCCTCAAGGTGAAAATTTAAAGAAAGGTAAATATATGAAAACTATTCATCAACTTGGGTAAGATGAATTTAAAAAGGGTCAACAAAGGCAAATTCACCAACATCTTTCCCTACCAAGTTTTTATTTATTATTTATTTATTTATTTATTATTTATGTTTTTTTTGTTCAAAAATAATTTGGCAAACATTTTCCAAAACATTAGTCAAATTTACACCTAGAAAACATAAAATCCGACGTTTTCCACATTTGTTTGTTGAACTAACAATCTTTTTCCAAAAAAAAACCATTGTTCACAACTAGGGATTTTCCAAATCTTCAATATAAAAAAGTTGGTGAACTTTTCCCCAAAAAAGTAGCAAAATTAGTGGAGTTTACACTCCCAAAAAAATTTAAAAATAAAAAAAATCCAAAATTGCCTCCATTGTTTTGCTGAAAAAACCACAAAAAAATCCCCCAATATATATATATATATATATATATAAAAACTCTGTACCTTTAAGAGGTAAGCTAACATGCATTTTACCCTTTAGAAATGATTTGACCCAAGGGCAAATCCTTGTAGAAGACTTAACCCATCGAACAATTGGCCCTTTTGTATGCCTTTCGGTCTCTAGCATTACTCGCCAGGTCACGTAATTGGCCAGAAAAGTGGCGATTTCTTTCTCCCTCTTTTCTTTTTATGGTAAAAAGTTACCACTTGTTTTTGTTCCCAAAGGCCCCATTTCTCCACAAAAGTGGCTATTTATAGGCAAGAGAGAGTGGCGTATTGCGCGCCACCACCCTCGTGCGCGCTCTCTCTCTCTCTCTCTCTCTCCTGTCTGCGTCTCTCTCGTGCGCGCGCGCGCGCGGGATTTGGCTCATCAATTTGCAAATATCACACCAACCCATTGCGCTAAATCTCGTGATTGCAGTACCCAATTGCTCAACTTTCATATGTACTCGTACAACAGACGTGAGAGTGGAATCCATCGTCGCAATTTCTTTCTTCTTCTTCTTTTTTTTTTTTCATGCTCCAAATGCTCCAAATGCAGCACCGATGTTGTGTTTGTTTGTTTGTCGTTGTTGTTGCGCATTTTTCTGTGATGCCGGTGTGCTCGATTGCTCGATTGAGTGAATCAGTGAAGAGTGGGTAGACTCACAAGTTTTTCAGTAAGTCCAGAGGGTGGTTGGCAAGAAGAGTTTTATTTCTATATTAGAGCTTTGTTGTTATGTTATTCTCTGCAAGACTTCTTTCCGTTTGTGATGATGCATTTGTGATGCCCCTCCTCTCCTCCTTCTCCTCCATTCAAGAACTCATTGGCGAAAGCAGACATCATGGAGCGGCAGACTGGAACACTCATGTATAAAAGACAAACTCTCTCTTGATTGATTCCAAGTTTGTGTCTTCTTTCTTTTTGCAGGAGAAAAAAACCAAAAACGAAAGAATTCCAGAAGAAGCTCCCGTTACAGTCTGCCTTTTATGTGTGTTGGAAGAGAATTTGTTGAAGAAGAAATTGCTAACCAGTGGGAAGGAAGGAAGGATTTGTGCAAGGATTAGGATTTGTGGATCATCCAGCCTCTGAATTTTGTTTGCAAGGGAGGGAGTGGGCGGTGGTTGTTTTTGTCTGGTGCCTTGTGCTTTGTGTTTTTTTATGTTTTGTTGGAATCATGGAAGCAGCAGTTGCAGTAGGAACATTCATACGCATAGAAGCTAATAAATCCTGCCAGAGTAGAGGCTTGCTGCTGCGGCATCATCATCATCATGAGGTCCTTGGCTGCAACAGCAAGCCTGGAGCTTTGCACTGTAAGTTGAAAATGGGTTTCTCACAGAATGGGTGCCTAAGCAGTCTAAGAGTAGTAGTGCCTCCTGCTACTGCTGCAACAGGGTTCAAGCCTTTGTTGCCCTTGAAGCTTGTTGCAAATTTGTCAAGAATGGGTAAGGTTAATGCTAGCAAAGTCTTGAAGCTTGTTGCAAATTTGTCAAGAATGGGTAAGGTTAATGCTAGCAAAGTGAACGGGACCAAGGTGGAGATAGGCAAGAAAAGCAGCTTGGACCGAGAAGAAGAAGAACATGGGTCCAAGTCCATGTTTTCTTCAATGCCTCCTGCTGTTGCTGCTGACCTGGAATCATATGTCCAGAATCCGGCAATGCAAGCGGTGCTAGTCGCAATGGCCAATGTAGCATTGTTAGCTGTAGAGAAGAAGCAGCAGCAGCAGATCACTACTATTGCTGCTGGCAAGACGAAGGTTCCTGTGGATGCATTGCGGCAGGGAAGATTGGTGGAGGCCAGACGCGTGTATCGCCAGACTTTTGTGATTCGATCTTACGAAGTGGGAGCTGACAAGACGGCTTCCATTGAGACTCTCATGAACCACTTCCAGGTTTGGTTCTGTTTTGTTTGTGGCTGGCTAACTGGAAAACCCTAAAGTTAGTTCGCCCCTCTCCTTGCACCAGACAATATATGGTGGGCAACAGTAGTTTAGGGTTTTCAAACTCTGCAGAAATCATGAACTTCTTCTTCCGGCATGTTGGTCTGCCAATTTGCAGTCTAAGATTGTCATCATCATCATCATCTTCTTCTTCTTCTTCCTCTTTGGTTTGCAGAAGAAGATTTGAAGGTGATCTCCTAGAGTAAGAGCATCTCCAGTGGTGCTCAGTATGTGACCTTGCAAAGATATTCTCACATCCGAGTTTTGATTCCTTATTTTTTTTCAGCCTCACCCACAAAACTAAAACTGGGACTGCAAATAGATGGGAGACTACTAATAGCAACCGACCTGCCCCAATCAGCTGGACCACCTGGCCAATTACAAACAGGGAGCAGTAGTCAGATCATATTTATTACACTCTTCTCTGGGAGGTGCACAACTTTGCTGGGCATTTCACCATCCTCAGGAAACTGCGCAAAAATGCTGGGTCAAAGCCATTTTGCTCAGCCAAACCAAGATGTCTTTACTTTTCTTCATCCAATTTTAATGTGCAGGGTCATATGCTGAGCACCACAGCTCAGGATGCTCTAAGTGTCGGGTTGCTTACGAAACTGTCTGGTGGATACATGTCCTGTAGACATGGAAATTTCTAGTTTGCAGCAGAAGATGCAACTTGGTTTTTGCAGTCCAAGAAGAGAACTATCTTTTTCTCATCTAAGTCTTGAGTATTTTGTGATTTTCTTTTTTTTTCTTTCCTTTGTGGGTCTAGGAAACTGCATTGAATCATGTCTGGATGGCCGGTCTGGCTGGAGATGGGTTTGGAGCAACACATTCTATGATCTGCCACAACCTCATTTGGGTTGTCTCACGCATGCAAGTGCAAGTGGAGCAATATCCAGCTTGGTACATCTTGCCCTGAAACCTCCTCCTTTTTCTGAATTTAAATCAAAACAAAAGTATCATGTGCTTGATATTGAATCAGATATGCATGTACCATATGATCATACCTGAGAGTGTATGCATGCACCATAAGAAATCAAATCGGGTGCTTCCCAATGACACCCAATTGTGATCTGGGGATGGATAGTCTGTGGGAGATTTTCTCAATTCTACTGAGAAATATTTTGAGTCTGTGGGAGTGTGCCTAGGTTCCTTCCTAGGATGGATAGTGCGTCATGCATGCAGTCAAATCCAGAGCTGATGAAAACATGCACATTGCACGCTTCCCATTTGTGGAAGGAAAAAATTATGAGAAGAGAGACTCTGTGAACTCATTTAGTGATCAGTGTCTAATTGTGTTGCAGGGGAGATGTGGTGGAGATGGACACATGGGTGGCAGGGTCAGGGAAGAATGGGATGAGACGGGACTGGCTTGTGCGAGATTACAAAACAGGGCAGATCCTGGCTCGTGCCACCAGGTAAATTCTTTTTCTTACAATTTTTTTGCTTGTGGAGGTGGTGCATCTCACATTGTAAATTTGCCATTGCTGTAACTGCTGTGTTGCGTATTCATTTGATACAGTTAATATCATTTACTTGTGCAGATGCTGTAAGTGTGATTTTTTTCTCATTTTGCAGGTTTTTCTTTTCTTTTCTTTTTGGATATATATGTGCAGTACATGGGTGATGATGAACAAGAAAACAAGGCGCTTCTCAAAGATGCCCAATGAAGTACGAGGGGAAATTTCTCCACACTTTCTTGAACGCTCTGCAATTGACAACAAGGATTTAGTGACACAAAAAATCAAAAAACTCGGCGATGACTCTGCACAGCTTGTTTGCTCTGGATTGACTGTATGAACACCACTTTCAATTTTCCCCATTTTGCCAATGAATTTTTTCTTTTGCAGCCTCACTCAGTGTGGATACTTTGACTCATACTGATCAAAATACAGATATCCTTTCAAGGTGAATCTTTTAAGGGGAACAAGGACAATAGCCATTTCATCTCTTATTCTTCTTGCCAGTTGTCTTTCTTGCAGCCAAGACGAAATGATTTGGACATGAACCAACATGTTAACAATGTGAAGTACATTGGGTGGATGATGGAGGTAAGAAATAAGCAATCTGACCTTGAAAAGAGTGATATTGTTTGAACAGTGTTCAAATTGCATTTGCAGTTGGTATTCATAATCTTGCAGGAAAGTCGAAGAACTGGAAGTTTGATGGCTACTGCTTTCACAAGTATTGTATCGTGTCCATATGGGGATGCATGAATTTCTGTCGATCAAGAGTTTCTCTGAAATTTAGATTTAGTGAATTGGTTTTGATTGCAAGGTTAGAAGCGAATTGACTGAAAGGCTGCCAGATACAAAGTTTTGCCTCCTGCAACTCAAATGAAAGTTTTGTTGTTTGCAGAGTATTCCAAATGCAATTCAGGAAAGTCATGAATTGGAAACTCTTGTACTCGAATACAGGAGAGAGTGTGGCCAATCTGAAGTTGTGCAGTCGCTGGCAAGTACAGAGTCTTCTTGTTCTTCTTCTTCTACTGCATGGGCTGAAGCAGAAGAATCAAATAATGGCTGTGCAGTTAACAGCAAAGAAGAAGCAACAGCCCCTTTTTGCTTGGATGGGTCCTTGTCATCATCAGAATTGCAGGAGATCAGCAATTCAGCAGATCGAATTGGTCCCTTGCAATTTACACACTTGCTTCGGTTGCAAGTGGATGGTGTTGAGATTGTCCGTGGCAGCACTCTTTGGAGATTGAAGAAGCTACCTTTCGACACTCAATGATCTGTAGCCTTAATTTCCGTTCTGTGAAATATATAGAAATAAAAAGAGATACATATTTTTATATATATTCATTTGTGGTGCTGGTCATCAACTTTCCAGCACCAAATTCAATTAATGAATGTTGTTAGCATACAGATTATAGTATACCTTTCATGGCCATCAATGATAATTAAACATTTATAGAACTTGAACAAAATGATTATTCAAGCTCGGAAAAACAAAGCATCTCCACCTGAAGAACTTATCGACCTGGGAAAAGAAACCACCCATCTTCACTGCTACTCAATCAATGACCTCTGTGTCAAATGTTTGGTATGTAACCTGTAAAAATTGCAGGAAGGAGCTGAAGTATAAGCATGTTTATTTAGAGATCTTGTACACTTACAACATGTTGGATTAGTCTTGGAAACAGGATATATATATATATATATATCTGTCTCCTCAAATAAAATTTTATTCTTCTGGCAGATACAGATTTTTCTTGGTAAATTAAATATAGTGGGTATACTTCATTTTGCTGTGTTCTTTGAGTGAAATTCTGTTTAGTGAAATGTACTATTTTTGCGCGCTTCTCTTTGGGTTCAAGGAATTTGTTGTCATTGCTGTTTGGTTTTGTGAATGTGCCGTGAAAAGAATGGAACTCGTCAGATATCTCTTTTTCCATGTGAGCTGAATTCAAGGAAAGTTGCATCTTCAATCTGGGCTTGTACCATACCTGGAAGTGTGTACTAGACCGAGAACCCTCTTCATATTGGAGTCGACAAATGTGGGCAAGCTTGATGCAGATCTTGAAAGTCAGTAAATTTTATATGAAAGATCGTCTTTTCCAAAAGAGATGAGAATAGACATTGCCTTAATTTTCCAATACACAGAGTGGAATCAACAACAGAGCTCATTTTTGGATTCCGTCCACTGCATCTTGCAACATATGGCTCACTTATTGTAAGTATTAAAAATTTGCGGGAATTGCTCCCAATACTTGAACATTCTTTTCCTTCTTTAGATGGCTAGTTGTGCAAATCCCACAATTGTGAAAGCACATGGATTTTGCAAGCTCCTTGGCATCTAGAATTATAGTCTTTGACATTCACCATTGTGAAGGAATGATCTTCTCATAACACTTAACTTCAATCTTGGCAACTAGCCTCTCTATGTTAAGGAGCAGAACTACACAACTTTGGGTCTATATTCTAGAGTTGTGATCAAAGAATATGTTGGCTTATCCTTAAGTACTATTCTCCTTGTTGTCTTCCACTCATGAACCTAGTGATTTGATACCATATAGAAAATCTATGTTGTTCAATTGTCAACACATTTTATTAACATGGAGAAAGAGCTTGGAGGCTCCTTTCAAAGGCAAAATATCCTACCCAACTAAAATTACAAGATAACTTAATATAATCTAAAGAAATGTTCACGGCCATAGTTGAGCAAAATTGTAGGAGCAACAATGTGGCTCAATCTACAAGCAAACTATAAATCCTACAACTTGGTAGTAATAGTAAAGAGTAATGAGGTGATTATGTCCCAACAAAGCACCATATTGACACTACTTGTGGGCTTGACCTTCAAGAATACCTTATCACTTATTTCAAATGCTTTGTATGTTGATCTATGTTTACTTGCATGAAAATTTGCATGTTTTCATACTTTTGAAATCTTTGATTAGTTTCAAGATATGTTGCATAATTTTAGCTAGTGACCCAAATTCATTACATTAAAATGTGTTTATTGACTGTGGTTAATGATTCATGTAGAACCTATATTGTGTAGAAGCATACACAACATTACCAAAAAAAATTAAAGGTTTCTTTCAATTTGTGTCATTTGTTAAGTTTAATTTGAAAAGGCATTTTATGTCAAATTTCAACACATGTCAACCTATCATGCTTATCCAAATGTGTGTATCCCAAATTGACTTAGTTTATTGCAAATCCAACAATATATATACATAATATGTACCACCCATGTTGAGAAGGTTGGAATTCTATTCATGATGTATGTTTACATATAAGATTAAACCAAAGAATAAATACACATTTTTGGAATTTTAGTGAAAAGAGTTAAATTTTATTCTCATTAAAAATGTTATTTCAAACCAAAAGAGTCTAACATTTCCAAAGCTTCTTGAGCTTTCAAACCATTGCGATTATTCAAGAATAGGGTTTTAAAGCCAAGGTCCCAAAAAGACATACCAAGGTGGGACATTGACCTACCAAATGTCCCCAATCTAGATGTCCATTGTAAAAATTCAGACTAGTGGGACGTTTTTGGTTTAAGGATAACTTAAGTTAGGTCAATAACAAATACATACTTGCACAAGACCAAGGATGATGGAAAATGGTGGGGAACACTAATAAGGAATGGTGAAATGGGAATAAGCAATAGCAAGGCAATTGAAAATGCACACCATTAGGTTGGACAATATATATATGTATGTATGTATGGCAATTGGGGGCACCAAGGGATGTTGAGGGTGTTGGATATGATTTTGGAGGATGTTAGGGGTGCTAAGAAATATGTAAGGGACAATGGGGGCGCTAAAGTTGAAAATATTTTGTATTTTGTCATTTTCAAACCATGAAAGGTGTCTAGAGCCATTGGGAACCACTTTAGGAAGGACATTGGTTGATCTTGGGAGGCCCAATAGATTGTTTTTGGGGCAATAGGGGGTACCAAAAAGAATGTCAATATTGGTGGGATTGCCAAGTAAGATACCAAGGGGTGTTAAGTGTGCCAAAAAGATTAATGTTTTCAATAGATGAAGATTAAATTTCATATTTGAGATCTAATGGAAGTGGAAATGATTTCGTGGACAATTGATCTAATCATGGATAACCAATGTTTTGTATCTAATTCTATTTCCTTCAATATCATTTAGCTTTTAAATATATTAATATTTTGACCATATATTAATTGATTGTCAATGGTAGTGTGAAACGATGCACAATTTAAAGCTTATTCATGTAAAAATATATTTCGTAAACACAACTATATGAACTACATATTTCAACAATTCTCTTTCCACTCAATTGTTTTTTTACAATAAAATGTTTCCTCTTCCAAAACAATTTGAGTCATGATATTTCAATATTCAATTACAATGAAATAACAATATGAATGTGTTGAAACTTTTCAAAACCTTGTTGAAATTAAACTATGAGATTCAAAAGATGAGATTCAATAACTTTTTTAATAAACATTTGAACATTCAACAATGTTCAAAGTAATAATATCTAAGGTGGCAAGTATGTAAAAACTCAAAACATTTTACCATGTCCATATTTGCCAGAAAGCATACAAGAACATTTAAATTATTAACATGATCCATTCGTTCATACCACATTAAATCATATTTTATGAAGATGTTACAAGTTGGATAAACCATTGACACCACAATTAGGGAGCCAATAATCTCAATAATCAAAACCTATAAATGGTCTTGTAACCTTGTGCCTCTTTAAACCACCCATCAAGCTATCCTAAATGAAACTCCAAGCAAATAACTTATAAACATGAAGCTAGGTATTACATAATTTGGTAAAAAGAATTATTGGAAGAAAGATTGATGCATTTTCCATTCCCCCAAGTTCATCAATTGTTGAATTGCCCAATGGTTTCCTTTTTTCAACTTTTTCAAAGTCAATTTTTTGGGTTTGATATTTCCCAATTTTTGCAGAGTCATTCTTTTAAAATTTTAAAAAGATATTGAGTAAAAATATCATGTGCCATGTATTAGTTGTTGGATTAAAATTGTAATATAATTAATTCTAAAATGATGTTATTCTTATTATGAAAACCAATTTGTAATTAATACAATGTAATAATTCCTAGTATCCAGAAAAAATAGGAAAAAATCACAATATTAAATATTTTACTTATTAGTTGTTAAGAGGTTTAATTAATAAATTAGTAAGGGAACTAATATCAATAAGTAGTGCAATCAATAATATCAACATATTCAATTTAATCAATCGGTCATTTTTCATTTGCTTAACATAAAATAGAAATTGTGACGTGAATATGAGATAATTTTCATCAATTGGTGTCAAAAATACTTTATACATCCCTCAAAATATTGATATGTTGGTTGCAAGTTGTTGCTACTTTGTTGCCTTAATCAACTCCCTTGTGTTGAAAAACCTATGCATTAACATTGCCTTGTGTGGTTCAAGGTGCTCTTATTGTGCACCACCATGTATGGACTAAAACAACACCTCCAGATGTTGACAAACTTTTTTGTTCAACATTCTTATTAAATTTTCTTCTTTATATTTTGTGGTAATAGTTTGTGAAATAAATTATATAAAATGAAATTGGATTTTGTTCATTAGGGAATTTTTGTTGGTGAATCTTAAGTAGTTTGTCAACTCATTATATATTCATTTCCTATACACTACTTGTTTGATTTAGTAAAAGACATTGATCATAGTCTTGCAATGTGGTCATACAATGCACTTGGATTGTTTATGTGAAATGGACACCCTTGTGTAGTGAATCACCGACTTTGGATACCTTGCAGTGGCCTTAAATTTGAAAGAAGAATGTACATGGTGGACCAATGATATCAAGCCTCAATGCTACAAGGTTACACATTGGATGTTTTTTTATTTACAAAAGATGTGAACCAATGAAAATTTGCAATAGTGTTTTTATAGGGTTGCCTTCATCTATACACTATGGTTGTTAAAATTGTGGCCCAATATGTTCCAAATCTATATAAGAATGTTCAAAAAATACCTTTTTAAATAAGTATGAAAACTAAATATAAAAAAAACATAAAATAACTAAATTCAATGCAAACAAAAATTTACAATGAAATAAATATTCTGTATTTTTTAAAAATTAGGTAATAATAGGGTGGGTGGGAAAAAACAAAAACTCACTCAATACCCCTAACAATTCTTTATTTGATGCATGTGGTGTAAAACTTATATTTGGTGTCCCCTCCATGTCCCAACTTTCATTCATCCCTTCATTATTCAACTTTCAAAAAATGTGTAAGGCATTTGACAAAAAGTTGACATTTAAAAAAAATTGATTACCATGGAAAATGAATGAGTGGTTAAATGATCTCAACCATATTCGAACTCTCATTCCTTCCACTCAAAGGATTAACTCACACATCACATTTCATTGAAATACATCGAATTTAAGGGATAACTAGAGCATGATCGATCATACACAATGAATACATGCAAAACAATTTGAACAATTATTTTATTCTATTGTGCACCAATATCAAGCACGCCCTTATTCACCAACTATTTGCATTCCAGACATAGCTACACACATACCAAAGTTGCACTTGTTTCTTAAATGAAGCACTTAAAATGGGTTAGGAACTCTCTTGTTGGGAACCCATTGTAAAAAAGGGAAATTGAGACCCTTTTCCTTTCCACATGTCCTTCCTTTGGCAGATATTCTCCTCTGGTGGTGTGCCTGCTCCTTTTGCAATCATTTGCATTCTTCACATTAGGTCCAACTGTTTTGAGATGTTTTGTGGAAGGGAAATCCACTTTTGAGCTTCAAGGAAGGAAGCAAGGAAGCATCAAGAGAAGAGAGAAAGACCCATGTAGCCCGGGTATTAAACTGGTATTATCTCAAGTACTATATATACTCGTATGAAGAGGGGCTGATAGCCAAGAGGTAATGGAGGCATGCAAAGCTTTCCTCAAGCTCTGAATGGAAATCAGCCTATTTGCCACAGATCATATGACCACTCTTGTCAGTTCTTTGAATGATACTAAGCGCAAGCACGCACTTGCAAGTAAGAATTGGTGCCCCTTCTTTTGTAGTGAGTTCAAACTTGCAGACAAGATCCATACCAATCTCTATATATATATACCAGGGTTCCAGCTTTGATACCAAGAGCAATATCAATCCATATATATACCAGGGTTCCAGCTTCATACCCAGTACCCATCCAACACTTGAAGGCATGCTTTTTGTGCAACTTTTTGTTGTCAGCAACAAGCTCAAGGACCCAAAACAAAAATTGCAGTGTAAAATAATTTACTACATGTCTAGTGTTTAGTTTATTGGGCCCTGCCCCCATGAGGAGGACAGAGACTATTTTGCATTCAATCCAACTCTTGGAAGTTATTTACCTTATTAGAACTCGTTTCACCTAATGTGGTTTCTATGGTGAAGGTGTTTAGATTGTTTAGATTGGAACGGATGTTTTTTGGTGTTCAGAGTGTGGACGCAGTAGGTAGATATACAACATCTTATCTATTGGCAGGGCCAGCGTGTTTGTGACGCCTTGTTGATGAAATCTCACATTGCAGACAAACTAGATTTGAGCATTAGAATCAGTTGGGGCTGGTGAATTCCACTATGAATTGTCTCAAATTACACGACTTTTTCGGAGTCAAAAGTTCAGTATTGCAGTGTTCCAATTTCAGGATTGCTCTGAAAAGGCCTTAAGTACTTATACTATGTGAGCTTGTGGATCCAAGCACTGGAACTAACTCCATTTCTTTTTATCTTGTTCTAGAGAAAAGACTAGAAGCTATTTGTATGCCTATTACAAAATATGAGTGCAATTCATTAGTCCCTGTTCAGTGGACTAATGAATCCCATTGCTTTCCATTAGATCCTGTTCAATGAAACAAATGAATTCATTCAAAATCTAATGAAAGCACATTGTGTATATAGGGACACATTTTATTGTAGGAGTACAACCTCATTCATGAATATGTAATTATAGTCAACTATTGCAACAAATTTCACTAATTTTGAATTAGTATGCATGTAATTTTGTATGATTAATTTTGCATGTTAATAATGGATATGCAATTTCATTAATGTAATTTTGGCCCTCACTCAAATTTTGAAGTTGCTTTCAAAATTTTATAGCCTGATAAAACTAAAGATTGTTATCATCTTGTGAGATCATAGATGCATGCTCAACTCCTCTTAGCTCAACATGTGTCACTCAAGCACCACCAAACCTTGTTCTAGATTATCTAACAAACTTATGAAAACATCTACACCTATGAAGGAAGCTTGTTTGTTTGTTTTGGTTGTTTGTCATGTTGAGGTTTCTCAAACCATGGTGCCTTTTGTCACACTCTTTGTACCATTGGAAAGCTCTTGATGAACATGAGTGCGGCAAGTTGGTTTTGTCAAGTTGGTTTCATAATGTTTTGACCTACAATGGAGAAGTTATTGAATATTGAACAATTTGTTCATGAACAATTCATTTAAATCAAAACTAAATTTTATGAGGGAATTTGGGCCACTCTTGATATTGTTAGACATTCAATAAGTAAGATTTAACCAAGGTGATTTAAAAATCTTTAGACATGAGGTGTGGGAGACAGTGTTTTTTTTTTCCTCTCACAAATCGACAACCAAAAAAAAAGGGCCAAATAGCAAATTTGCCAAATTGATTGATGTGTTAATTTTGTTGTTAATTAAAGAAAATATGATATAAGCTATAGTGCTTACGAGTGAGTGAGGGATAAGCAATTATGTTAAAACTGGCTGTTATATATTTTGCGACAATAAGTCGTTTCCAGTGGCTCTACTGGAGATGCCCTAAGACCGATAATTTGATTAAACCCTCACCTTCTAGAAACATTAAAGACGTCGGATATGTAAAGTCACCTTGTCTTTCACCCTGTCTTTGGGCCTCCTTTCACACCCTAACCCCTCTTTCATTGGTATCCATAAATAAAGTAAGGAAATTTTATCAAATCTGGGTATGAAATGCTGAAGGCTGCTCATGGGGCGAGGAGTGAGGAGGACTAAGGAGTCCAAAAACTTATAATAATGCTCTTAAGAAGTAAAAAGTCCATGTTAGATGAAGGAGAGAAGTAACTAGGAGGGAAAGGTTGTAGGGTTTAGGGTTTAGTTGGCCAATGATAAACAATCATTTATTGCTGAGAAACAGTTATTATTTTCTTTTGAAGGCCCCAAGGAGTTTCACAGAGTGTGTTTTTTTTAATCAAATCCTCATCCAAAAAGTACTGTACAAGAGCATTTTAAATGGCTGTACATTCATTGGTATATATGCTCTGACATATAAATATTTTACATCTGAATATATTATATTATACAGGCCATTTGGCAGAAGAGCTTCTCTCTAAGGGACTCTTTCCATTAGGCTACTGTGATCACAAATTCTGCCTCAATGGTAGCTTTTCATTACATTTTCTTTTCCCATCTAATTGTGCTCCTAGTGTCACCTCAAAGCTCTAACAACTCAAAAGCATTGACGAAATGAAAAGCTGAGAGACAACCTCTGAATGTCATCACACAGGTTATCAATATCAAAAAAAAAATTGTGTGCCAGATAGTTTATCAGAAAATTTTGGGTAACAATCATCGGTTATGCATAAGGGTATGTTATCAAATAATCAGTTGAGAATCACCAGTTATATACACCACTTGTTAGATTTTTTTCAAGATTTTTTTTAATTAAAATTTTAAATATTAATAACTTATGTAGATGATATTTGAATCAACCAAGTAAGTTATTAGAATTTGAAAATTAAATACCATGAAATTATCAATTGAACTGGCTATCAATAAATCAAGAACCGATTGATAGGTTATTAAATAACCAGCTTGATAACCGAGTCAAAACTCAATAACCGACCAACTTGGTTTTATACCCTATTACTAGGTACCTATATGTGTGGATGCTGGTTTACCCAAGGACAACTTTCCTTTTGCCTCCAAAGTTTGGCCCCAATGTTCATGGTTTATGCCATCATCACTCTTCCCACCTTTGTCTTGAGGCCTAACTAACCCTGGTCAGTGGTATGGTTGGTGTGTGTGTGTGTGTTTGTTTCTATGTTTTGGAAATCCTTACTTCTAAGGAATCTAATAGAACCCACATCATGGAAGGACATAACCTTCAACTCCAAAAGCTTGAGGATCAATAGTAGGTGGAAATTCAAGTGGGCATTTAATGAGTAGTAGTATCATGTGAGAGAGGTTCACATAAAATGCCACCATTGGCATCTCATTTCTTCTAGAACTAGTTGTTGTTGATGATGATGATGGCATAAGCAAGTGGTGATGGGGAGCCCAACTAGGTACCTTGGTCTAGGGTATATTGGCAATGTTGTGTGGTTCTTCTCTTAGAAAAGAGAAGCTTTTGGTCCTGGTTTTGACATTGCAAAATTTTATTTTGGAGGTTTTTCAAGTGAGGGTTTGAGCTTGGTTTTTTTTCCAATTTTTAAACCTTTTGGTTTTAGTTCTAGCACAATTTCTCAAATTTAAAAGCCTTTAGATTCAATTCTAAAACCAAGTTTAATTTCGTGTACAAATTACACACTCCTTCATGCTAAAAGTTGTACAAGTACAAAGTGTTACTCCATATCAAAATAAGGGTTTATGTAAGTATGAAGTTCAGCAACTAATGAAAATTAATGTTTAATTATAAAGTTCAACCTACTTAGATCATGACCATGTTTTAAAATATGTGGTATAATGCACATCTTTTTTTCTCTCTAACTTTTGTGAAATAGGAATAAGCAACAAGCACCCCAAGGTAAATTTAGCATTTATTGATCTAAGTTCTTAGAAAGTTGTCCAATCTTTTATTCAAAAAGCATGAAAGTGGCAACTTGACTCCAAAAACCAATTTTTTTTCAATCTTTTCAAGTGATTTTTTTATAAATCTATAATGAATTATTCTGTTTTAATTTTTTTGGTCAATGCACTACAAAATTCATCGCAAAAGGCAATAAATGGAACATACTTTTCTCATGTCACATTATGATAAGCACCAAATAGTTATGTATATATATATATAAATGAATGAAACCACAAAATTTATGGCATTATTGTGTTGTGAACCATGGCTCTATTGAACATGGATTACTCCAAATGAAAATGGGTCACAATTGATTTAGAGCAAAGATGATAAAGCCTTTGATTGTGAACCACAACATAAACCCAATTTTGTTCTAAGAGCATCTCCACCAACTTGGGCCCCTTATTTGGGCTTCTATCAATATTTACCATATTTGACATAGAGTGTTAATTATTCTCCTATCCCTACTTATAAAGTATAAACATGAAAAATTGAACAATATAAAGTGAGAGACTATTGAAACGAAATCACATGAACCAATCATTATGGTGAGCCAATTGAAGTTAGACATTTTGTTTTATTGACCTTTTTCAAGACCCCTATAATCTACTGCATATTTACAGGTCCAAACTCAATTTCACACCATTTGAAGGCCACACTTCATCCAAAGTATTTTGTGCATGTTGTTTTATTCCTCTAGGTGGAGATGTTCTAAAGGGTCAACGGGTAAGTTAAAGATGTAAAAAAAACCATAATCACATAAAAGTCTTTTGGAAGGAGAGAACATAACCGATGCTATAGCTCCCAAATTGTTAACAATGTAGGGTAATAATGCCTTAGAACCAAGGCATTAATTCTCAAAATAAACACCCAACCAAGCCAGAACCAAGGTAGTTCTTATTTGGGAATGCCTCACTTTGGAGGCATTACCTAATGTAAAGCATCATCAGATTTTTATTTTTTTTCATTTTATCTTTTGATATTGAATTCATATCCACCATGTATTATGGGGAAATGAAAAAAAATAGGTCGAGCATTTAGTGTTTAATGTTTGGACCCATATGTTGGTTGGTCACAATGGACATTTTTAGTTTTTGAAATGCCTTGCCTTTGGCGGAGGAAAGATTCCACTATTATGGTGCATTCACACTTGATGTTAAGGTAATGTTAAATGAAAATCTACGTAACATCCTAGATGGCATGGAATGTTAAATGGGCCGTAGCTTAATGTTAAGTGAATGTTAGCATAACATAAAATTTTAATGGTAACAAGGTTTTAGTGGACTCAACCTTAGTGTCCCTAACACTAAGTATGAGTGCACCTTAAATAAGATGGCCTACAAAGAGACTTACAAAAATTGCTTTTCTTGCACAAGCAGCTAGGATTATTGTAATTGTGTTTGGTTGTACATGTAGTGCATAACACTTGTTTTTAGTATGTGTTCAATAAATTAGAAAAGGTGTTTGGTGATAGGATGTCACATTAAAATGCACACAATTGCACACAAACCAACAAATACTTATTTGGAGGGACACAATTCACAATAACATAAGTAGGAAATGACAAAATCATCTCCCATTGACCACTTTATCATTTAAAACATCATTTAAACTTGTATAATAACTAAGTTGGTCCTTCATGTACTAGAGAAAACATTTTTAACCACACACATTTTGTGCCCTTGTATTGCATCTTTATGGCGCCATTGAACTTTTATCAACCATTTTTTTTAAGGCATACCATATAGTGTGTAAAATGCATGGTAGGGGGCACCTTCTCCAACCTAAATAAAATTTTAGGGTTAGTTTTGTTCCAAATGGATCTTTAGTTGTTTTGGAAAAAAAAATGGCACATGCTTCGAATCAACATTCCCATCAAGAAGGTCAAATTTTTAATTATATGTTATAAAATATAAATTAAAACATCAAATGCTAGTAGTTTACATGATGTTAAAATTCAATGATAAAATCATTTACCACTAAGTCAAAATAATTCATTCTCGGGTCCATTTTTGTGTTATTCAAATTAAACATTGATTAGAATAAATATTTTAATTTATTTTTCAAAACCTTTAGTCATACAAGTTAGTTTACATATATATATATATATATATATATATATATATATAATAAATTGAAAAACCCTTAAAATGATGAAAATTTACTATTCATAATGAATTTTAATAAATATTCAAAATATATATGTGCCTAAATTATTAATTATTTAAATATTTAAAATGCTTTATACAAGATTGTAAAGTATAAAAAAATTTAACATAATATTATGTGTTTAATAACTTAAATCTTACACATTTAAGTTAATTATTAAATAATTATAATTAATATAATACAATTTTTATTGATAACATATATGTTAATATTGTGGGGAAACATAATAATGTATTATCATTAAAAATCATATGTTTTCTGAAACAAAAAATCAATGTTGTTTTTATATAGGTTTATTCACAAATTATGTTATTTGCAAGATTGTTTTCTTCCTCAAAGCATGTTGTTGAAATGGATTAAATAAAAAAATTGAAATGCGTTTTCAATTAAAAATTTTATTTTTCTTTAAGAGAATTATATGTGTGAAAATCTTAGAAATATATTTAGAATGAAATTAATTACTTTTCATTTGGACAAAGTATTTTTAAAAAATGGTTAAAGAAAGAAAGAAATTTCAAGACACCACTCTTGAAATGTATTAAATTACAAGTTTCACATATATTTTGAATACTATTAAATAGTTATCTCTTTCTTTAAATTTTTTAAAGATGTGTACATATTATTTTAGAACAAACTTTTATTTTTTTTCATTTGGACATAGTATGAGAAAAATAATAATAGTTAAAATTGGCTTTTGCATAACATTTGGAATAAAAAAATTACTCTAGGTATCACCCCCGTTGTTTCATGTCAAATCAAATGGTTGGATGGCAATGGGTAATCCTTGGAATCCATGGTTCAAACCTTGGTAATACTTCCATGTCATCAATCATGTATGTTGATCATATTTATGTAAAACGATATTTATTATTAATAATGTAAAATTTAAAAACTCAAATAGTATTAAATAAAATATAAATAAGTAATGTAAGAAAATGAAATTAATTTTTTAAAATGCTACATGGAAAAATTTTATTTGATTAATTTTTTGTGAATTCACTTATTTGCACCAATTGTTTCAATCATTAAGTAATGTTATGATTTTATCAAATTTTTAATCTATTGAATTAATGATGATTTCAACTGAAATGATTAATAAAACTTCTAGTGAAACAAGGACAAATTCGTACTAGTGTAATCCTACTTGAATTAGTGTTGGGCATTTTTCTGAGAATTGATGGTTTCAATTCTCTCATAAAGTTGTAAAAACCAACTTGGTTTTTTTCAAAAATTAATTTTGTTTCATGAAAACCGTTCAAATTATGAAAAAATTATTTAAAAAATTTCAGTCAATTAATAATTTATTGATTCGAAATATTTAAAAAAATTATCATTTCCAATGATTCCAACAAATCGATTATTGAATTTATTCTATTTAAACAACAAGGTGAGCAATGTGCATTAAAAATGTGCACTCAAGATAGTCTTCAATTCATCACCATAGTTTGTCCCATATTCTGAGCTCAAAGGTGTGGGCATGTATTATATAAAGCTTAGTTGAAAATAAGTTCTTATGTTACCAACACATTGGAGAGCATTAAAAATAGTGTCAATTGAAATGATCCATTAAAATAAAAACATTGAGCTTTGGGATGTATTGACAAAGAATTAATAAATAATTGCATATTACATACCCTTAAAGTAGGGAACCCTTTAATTTTAGACCTTTAAAATTGAAAATCGCCTTTAAAATTTTTTAAATGCCTTGGGGGCAATTCTCGTAATTCTCACTTTTTGTTTATAGTAATGGTTGTCTAGTAAGTGATTTTCATTGAAGTGAGAATTGGAGGGGGGTAGGTTTCCAGATGGGTTTAAGTGTAGGAATGACCAATGGTGATGCTTAACACTTATAAAGGTGAGAATTGACCTGAAAACTAAGCTAGAATGGATCAGGAGGATACCAGCCTCGGGCACAGATCTCAAATCACGGAAGGGCATGTACTCGAATAGGGGGTTTCCTGGGGTTTGTGGGGTTGAGAGAACCATGGAAAGATGAAGGTGGAGATGGGTTAATGGAAGTGACAGAAGAGGAGTGGCTGGTGGAGTGTGGTGTGGTGGCCCCCAGGATCAGTTAGTTGCAGTGGGCCCAGAGACCAGTTAGTTGCAGGAGGGACCAGGACCAGTTAGAGTTTAGCAGTAAAAGCAGGCAGGGGGGCAGAGGGGGGTGGGTGACATTACTAAATTCTAATGGGGAACTTAATGAAACATGCCTCCAAGGGGAGCGGGAGGAAGTGCCTGTCACCATGAATGCGTTTGCAACCTTCCTCTTGTTTGCTTGCTGTTGGTGATGGTGGTGGTGGTGGTGGTGGTGGTGACTTAGAGAGCTGTCAACAACAGTTTTCCAAGTCACACACTCACACACCCAAAGACATCTAGCTTTTGTTCTTATTGCTGCATCTCAAATCACGGAAGGGCCTGTACTGGAACAGGCTAGATGCCTTTTGTTCTTATTACTGCATTGCCTCTCTTCCTCCTCCCCTCCCCCCCCCCCCCCCCTTACCTACTAGCAGCTCTGAGATTAGCACAAAGTTGAGACCTTTGTTCAAGGTTTCACGTAGGTGGGAGGAAGAGTTTCAAGCTTAGCTGAAGAATAGGAGGAGGAGGAAGGAGGGAGTTTTGGGGAAGAGTTTTTGTTTTATGAGTGGGAAGGAAGGAGTAGTATGGATGGAGGCATTGGAGTAAGAGTGGGATCTGCAGCAGCTGCTTCGACTTCAGCTCACTGGCAACAATGCTCAGGGACAAGTCACTTCCCTTCGCACAACCAGAAGAGAGTCACTTCCTTTCCTTGCTCCAGGTAGGCTGTCACTCGAATAACCTCCCACCAACCCCCTCCTGCATTGCAGCTTGGTTTTGTTTCTTTTCTAGTTCAAAGATATAGTTAGGCTTGATGAGTTGAATCCAGTCTGTTAAACAAACCTCTTCTGAAACTAGTGTAGAATATGGAGCTGTGGAAACCAATTGTAGGTGAGGCAATGCCCATCTTTTGGGTGTTGGGTTTGTTGCTGGGTCTGGTCTACAGATCAAGCTCTCTCTACCTCCTCGGGTCAAATGCTTTTGGGTTGGCTTTTTCCTCCCTTTTGTGTGTGTGTGTGTTTGTGTGTTTTGTTTGGGAAGGGTGCTTAGATTTGGGGTGGTCTATGTAGACAGGAGTTGTTTGCAGGAGTTCAGCTGCAGCAGGACAATCGTGTGAGCTGTTCCCGTGCCAGTGCAGTGGCTAGGGAAGTACCAGAAGTGAATGGAACAAAGGTAGAGGGAAGGAAGCTGCATGCATCAAAGATGCAAGGGTTGGAGCTAACTTCACCACAGGGGGAGAAGAATCGCGGGGGGCCATTGATGCCACCATCATTATCATCATCTTCCATAGCTCCAGACAAAAGTGTGGATCCAGGATCGTCGGGGATATGGATTGCTGTTGCAATGGCAGCTGCAATCTTTGAGATGGACAGACGAAAGAGGGAGGAAGAAGAATCAACTGCTGCCACAAGGTTGGTACCCATCGACACTTTGCGACGAGGGCAACTTGTGGAAAACGATTTGGTTTATCGACAAGCATTCATCATCCGGTCATATGAAGCTGGCTTTGACAGGATTGCCTCTATCGAAACTCTCTCAAACCTCTTCCAGGTAAATGAGTGATGGTTGTCTGGGTGGTGCTAATCCTCCTGCCACTGCAGGGATTGAAAACAAATTTCCCACAGTTACCACAGGCTCTCTCAATGACAACATTTGTTTATCATCTGATATGAATCCTGTTTCTTCCCACATAAATAAATTGTATCTGCATTGTGGGAAGCTTCTCTCTTCATGGTGACTCAAGAATCTCTGGTTATGCTGCAAAATCTCATGCTGACAACCATCAGGGCAGTGGACAAAACAAGAGCTCTGAGAAGCAGATTCAATTTGCAGCTTTCATTTTGTAAGTAAGGGAGTTTCCTAATCCATGTAGGTTTTGATGTGGCAGGAGACAGCACTGAACCATGTGGGCATGTCAACATTTGTGGGAGATGGAATGGGCACTACCCATGCCATGATGCGACACCGTCTCATCTGGGTTGTTACTCGAATGCACGTTGAAGTCAATCGCTACCCTGTTTGGTAATCTCCCGGCAAACTGCTGAAGTTTCTTGTGCCATCCATCAAGAATTTACATAGATTGTGTGTGAATGTGATGCCGAAGAGAAAAGCTATGTTTTGCCAAGGCACATTTGTTGCATATGCTCAAATGTCTGCATATTTCCCATTTTTCAGTTACCTGCCATCTCCAACTACATCAGTGTGGTCAAACCAATTTTCAGGATGTTGGGAGTGGCAATTCTTGCAGGGGCGATGTGGTAGAAATAGACTCATGGGTGGCAGCAGAAGGAAAGAATGGAATGCGCCGTGACTTTCTGGTTCGTGACATTACTACGGGTCAGGTCATCTCTCATGCTACCAGGTGTGTTGCTCACTTGCTCACTTGCTTGCTCTTAGGGTTTGCACCAAAGTTTAGTGCTTTTTGTTGCTCAGTACAGAATCAAGTGTATAACCAGTTCAAAAAGAAGTAACTCCAGCTATTGTTGTTGTTAATGGGATGTGTACTCATAATTCTCAATCAAAAGTGTAGTACTACAGGAAACTGAAAATGCTGCTTTTTGCTGCAGCACATGGGTGATGATGAACCAGGACACAAGGCGACTTTCAAAGATGCCCAAGGAAGTCCTAGATGAGATTTCCACGTACTTTCTGGATGAAAATGTGATTAAGGATGATGACAAATGTCAGAGGATCAAGAAACTGACAGACTCTGCACCCTACATCCGCTCCAACCTTGTGGTAAGCTTAATGACAATTCCATGAATTTGATGCAAATGCATCTGGATGGCTGAGAGTGCTCACAAATTACATTCTCATGTGAGCCCTCTTTGAACTTCTGATATTCTGACAACAGGAGCATTTGTCAAATGCCAATTGTTGTAATCGAAGGTGCATTCTCACATGGGTTTGAACATGGGAGTTGTTGCAGCCACGCCTGAACGACATGGATATGAACCAGCATGTCAACAATGTGAAGTACATTGGCTGGGTGCTAGAGGTACGTATGTGCTTGGTTCCTCTCCATCCTTGTCTGGTTTTGCACTCCCCCTCTAGGTTCACCACAGCAAGAATTGTCTTGCACATATGGGGTCTTGCTGATAACACCCACCCAATTTGTTTGATCAAACAATTGGTCTGCCATGTTTGGTAGTCTCCTGTTCACGATTACTGAACTGAACAAATTTTTGTGTGTGACACAGAGTGTGCCACAATCACTGTCTGTAGCCCATGAGCTGACGAGCATGACACTGGAATACAGAAGAGAGTGCACGCCATCAGACATAGTTCAGTCACTCTCTTGCCCTGATTCTCCTCTACCCATTTCAAACTCCTCTTCATCTTCATCATCATCATCATCACTGCAAAGCCACAACAACAACAACAACAACAACAACGGGAGCGCCTTGTTAGGAAATGGAGCCCTCGATGGCTCCCCTGGTGCAGTGTCTTGCTCATCCGGAGCTCTAAAAAGTGCGACTTTGAGCCCTCCAACTGTAATGTGTGTGCATTACACACACCTGCTGAGGATGCAATCCGATGGAACAGAGATACTTCGTGGCAGGACAAGTTGGCGATTGAAACAGCGCTACAACAACAGCAGCAACAACAACAACGGTGCAAGCCACTGAGTGAGCAAGCGAGCGAGTTTTGCAGCTATGGTTTGGAAACTACCCTACTCAAGGACTGTTAAATCATGTGGAACTATTTTCATTTGGTGCCTGACCCTCTTCTCCTTTCAACCTAGAAAGCTCCCTCAAATTGGTCATGTGTGGTTGAGCTTTTTTGGCTCCTGCTCATGCAATAATGTAAAACTGTGTACAATTGAAATAGCAAGTAGTAGTAGTAGTGTTCTTGACATCCCTTTGAAAGTAAGAGAACCTCCAGATTGTTTACCTTGCTAGCTATTATTTTTCTTGGGTTCAGTATCCCGCCGTTGATGCCCAATTCATTTTTTTCTGGGTTCAATATCCCATCTTTGATACCCAATTTGTTTTTTCTGGGTTCAATATCCCATCTTTGATTCCCAATTTATTTTTTCTGGGTTCAAAATCCCATTTTCAATGTCCAATTTGTTTTTTTACTGGGTTCAATATCCCATCTCTGATGCCCAATTTTATTTTTTCTGGGTTTGATATCCCATCTTTGATGCCCAATTTATTTTTTCTGGGTTCAATATCACATATTTGATGCCCCATTTTATTTTTTCTGGGTTCAATATCCTATTTTTGGTACCCAATTTTTATTTTTTCTGGGTTCAATATCCCATCTTTGATGCCCGATTTATTTTGTCTGGGTTCAATTGCATCTTTGAAAGTGTATAGTCTGTGCATGAAATCAGAGTTTTTTGGCGAAAGTCTCCCAATACTTTACCATGTTTGGCATGAAATCGAAGTTTTTGGCGAAAAGTCTCCCAATACTTTACCATGTTTGGCATGAAATCAGAGTTATTGGCAAAAGTCTCCCAATACTTTTTACCATGGTTGGCGGTTCTCAGGCACATGTGATTCTTTCATGTTCTGACATCTGGAGGTTCTTATGATTGATGATCATTTAATATTAACTAGTGTTGCCTGTGCTGTTGGAATTTATTCTAATTTTCAGTGGCAGAAATCACTTAAAAATCAATATCTGCCACATTCTGAATCCAAATCTTACCACATGAATATTAAATCTTTGCTCATCAAGATCTTTCCAACAATATCAAAGGCACATTCCAGTTGCTCGAAATTTTCAGCTATGATTTAATTTAATTTTCAGTGAAGAAATCATTCAATATTCAAGAACTTTTGCACTGCAAGTCCAGACATCATGGATCCAAGCCCATGCACCCCTCCTTGTCAAGAGCTTTCCAAAGACACAAAGAACATGATCTGAAGCATCCCGGTTTGGTGGACCTCATAACTACAAAACAAACTACCTCCTTCTCCTTCATAGATAGATGTGTTTTGCCACCACCGGCAATTGTTGAGTACAGAACTAGTTAAAGAACTGGAAGGGTTTATTGTGGTTTTTGATAACCGCCCAACATTGGTCCTTCTTGGTATCAATACTTGGTTTTTGTTGTTCAAGGCATTGGCATGAGTTTTTCTTAGAGGATTTGGGCCATGGCTTTAGGTGAAGACTAGACATTCACTTGGGTCTACAACACCTTAACATTATTAAGTACAAGCTTGGACCTTGTGACCAAAATTAGATGATCTTGAAGCATACCTATATAAAATGTCTGGTAACTTAGAACTAGCTTAATTGTCTTAGTTCTTTGGACTCAAAGTTCCAAAAGGAGGTGACGGCAGATGTTTAGGGTTTATTTCAAGGATCCACTTCATTGTAATGAGGATTTTTAGGGTTTGCACAATTTGCACTAGAAAAGCAAAGTTTTCTCAAATTTTTGTTGCAATATAACAAAATTTGTTAGCAAAAAAATTCTGATTTTGTGGACTACATGTTGCAAATATGTCGAATTAGACTGTTCACAATTCTAAACAATTTGTGCACTAGAATTGCACCATCTAGTCCACAACTTGGGTCCATTATGGTGTAGCAAGTAGGCATGTCAAAGTCTCAACCCACAACAAAGTCATTCTTAAATGGTAGGTGGCTAACTCCATGTACATGCCAAGAGCATTCATGAAACTCACTTGCGGCTTTAGGTCCTCCAACCATCTAATTGGTCCTTCCTAACACTTGTTGCACCTCGCCTGGTGTCACCATCACCAGTTCAAAGGGCTACTTATGTTGAATGGGCATTGAAGCATGTCTCCCAAATAATGTTCTAAACTACTACTTGTCTCTATCACACTCACTCTACTTGCACCCACTTCCAATTGTGTACTCCCTTCATTGTCCATTTCAATGCTTTTTGAAACACCTCTCACTTTCTTCAGCTCTAAATCATCATGGTCGTTGTTCCTACATTGTCACCTCGTGTTTACCGTCTATGCGAGATTTGATTGTGATTTGGTAGTAATGGACATGATGTTGCATGTGCACAACATACATGTGATGTGGACATGCAACCCTCTTTGCAATTTTCACCATAAGTTTTAATTGACCCTTTGTCTACTCCATTGTTTTGATGTGTTTTTTATGGTTTCTTAACCAAGATGTTCTACATGGGTTGCTTTTCAAGTTGAGTTTTATGTATATATCTCTTAATGCTATATTGTGTTCTCATTCTTCTCAATTGACATTTTGTTGCCTCCATTTCAATGACTAGGCACATCAAGTTAAAAGCTAGTGTTAAGTAACTTTAGAACATGAGGTCCCATCATAGAGTCATGTGTATTGTTTCTTGCAACTCCATTTTAGCTATTCATTGACATAAGATGGTAAGGTGGTAAGGTGCTTTGCCTACCACTTAAAAAGCCCCACTCACATGTTTTTCGTGTAATATTAGGGCATGTTACTCCCCATTTTTTGCTCTTCATTTTTGTGGGCTGTCTTGAAAACAGAATGCCAGGATCAATGTTTTGTTTTGTGTTTTTTGGGTCAATTTTGTGATCTAGCGAAAGTGGTGATCATCCATCCATCATAAGATTTAGCCAAATTTGGCTACAAGCTAAATATGAAAGTACATTATATTTTTTAAAAACTCTTTCTAAATTTTTGGCTATCTAGTTGAACCGATATATAGAAAAATCTGGAGTTTTTTTCTTAATTCTTTTTCGAATTATGGCTACTGAAAATCCCAAACAGCCCTCGATTTTAGCCCCTTTTTAATAATAAACTTCACTTTCTGGCTATATATAGCTAGCCAAAAAAAAAGGGGGCTGGGGCCCAGCATCTAAGTCCTAAGGGCCTACGACGTAGATCAGGAGGCGTAGAGGCCTATGTCGTAGATCACGAGGCGTAGAGGCCCATGTCGTAGATCACGAGGCGTAGAAGCCTATGTCGTAGATCACGAGGTGTGAGGAGGAAGATTACGGGGGGTTTTCGCGCCTATAAAAAGAGTCGAGGGTCTTGTAAGTTCCTCTTCCTCATAATTCCTCCTCGTCTGGCTCTGCTGGGCTTCCTCTACCGTCTTCGACGACTGCCTGTCGCGAGCGAGCTGCTAGTCGCCTGCTTTGATCTTGAAAGGTACTACTGTGTCTGCCTCGTGAAGTTTGATTGTTGCGCAAGTAGCTTCTTCGATTGTTTCATTTCGTGTGAATTTCTTCTTCTTGTTGTCAGGGCAAGCGTTTTTTTTCCATATGTCTCTCTTGTTCAATTGGGGGTAGACTTACTGCAGTGGTGCTTTACGCTGCCATGTTTCTAAATAGCGTGTTTCGGCAACGGCAGAAAAATATGGTTTCAGATAGTTTTCTGAGTTTTCTTATGAAATGTTGGTGAGAGCGTGACATCAGAGGATGGTTTGGGGTTTCGATTGGAAGCGACTTTTTAGGAGAAAAGTCTTTAGCAAAATTTGTTCACTTACTAGACAATCGTGTTCAAGTCTAATCACAATTTGAGTACAAGGGGGAGTCGCCAGTTACGTTTTCTGTTTGTGTGTGTGAGAAGCGCAAGTGGAGAATATATCCTGTACGTTATTGTATAGGTTTTAGTGCTAAGGTTTTTTTTTTTTTTGCCATTGGCTCCTCTTGCTCATTCAAGTAGGGCATGTTTGCCAGTCTGTTGTTACAGGCAAAAGGAAACATGGCATCCAAGGGAAGTAAAGAAAGCGGTGGCTGAGGAGGAAAAACCTCCACAACTTTGGGGAGCAAAGCTGCTTCCACTCCTGCAACAAACACACCATCAGAGGCATGATCACTCAACTCTGTCTACAACTCCTATGGGGGATATCCGAATTTCATGCACCCCTCTGGTCTGCAGATGTGGAACCAGGAAGACCACAATGAGGCCAAGTCCATTGCCCAAGCTTTTGTAGATGCAGATCGTCAGCCTGCCAAGGGAAGGAGCAGCAGTAAGTCTCATGGCAATCAGTAGAGAAATTATGAATGAAGAGATTCTTCTGCTGCCGCATGTGTAAGTTGTAACTTGTGAAACACCTGTAGTTCTGTATGAATTTTGTACTGCTGCCAATTTATTTTGCTTCTCAAAATCCAACCAATGACAGATATCAGTTTGCAATTGAAGAGCATGGGCATGTAGTGTGTCAACTTTGTTTTTTGGCAGAGTTTCTATGCACTCATTTTTGACATGAAACACTTGCAAATGGGAAGTGAGAGTGATGGCTGTCTGAGTGTCATGGTCCCTTGTAGATTTAAGGGGGGAAAGAAAGTACAAATTTTTTCATGAAATTTAAATATTCAAAAGGACTGCAAAATATCTCAAGGTTGGGCTGTGGTAGGTCCAGCCAGAAGTCGTGATGGATCTGGAGCAGCAAGTCCAGACTGCTGACCTTGAGCGAAGTACCCAAATGGCCACCATCCGAGAGTATGTCCTGATTCTCCCAATGCCCTTGAACCTTTGACACATGCATATATGATGTACAAGCAGAACAAAATAGCAGCCAACCCTAAAATGGCTCCCAATACAATGAGTGGCCATTTCACTACCCTCCACAATGTGCTTGATTTTTCTCCTGAACAGCAAAAATTGGCACACAGTTAACAACAGTATGAAATGCTACGATTCTCTAGACTTTAAATCTGGGCACTAGGGTTTCAAATGCAGATGGAGAATTTTTTCAATCACAAACTTGGTTGATAGGGTTAAGCCTGCTCTTCCAAAGTGTGGATCATTGAGAATTTTCGAAGTCAAGGATTAACCAAATTGATAAGGTTACATTCCTCTTCCAAAGTGTGCATCATTGAAAATATCAATTCTCACCATATAGGGTTTTCATTTTTGCCTAATGAAAACTTGTAGTTGGGAATTTCTATTTCCTAGAAAATACATCTTACATACCCAAACCAAGAGGGCTTTGTGACTATAATACTGCAGCCACATTCATTGTGCTCCTTGTCTAGAATACTAGTGTTGGGCAGGTACCAGGCTAGAACCCTGTTATATAGACCCAATACCAATACCAGGCAGGTAGGTATGATTTTTTTTAAAAGATTCAATACCAGTACCAGCTGGTATGTTTAGAAGTTGATACCCACCTAACATTGGTCTAGAGGTATGCAAACAAGCCAACTCTGAAAGGATCAGGTATGTTCAAAAGTTGCTACCTGCCTACACTCATTGATCTAGACGTGTTGGTATGCACTGATCCAACAACTGTGATATGATCATAGGAAGTGATTCTGCCAGGTTTTCAAATGTCTTTAAATGACAGAATTGGCAGTGGCCACTCAATCAATTATTTTCCTACCTATGCCACACTCCCAATTCTCTCATTTCCTAAACCCGAGTGCTATTTCACACCTATATATGATCCATCCTTTATGCTAGAGAATATGTCCCAAGGGTTGCATTCTGCCACCTGGTTTGGCACTAAGATAATGCCAGTCTTAGAGGACTTGGCCTGTTGGCCTCACACTAATGACTCACTCGGTGGCAGAATCTTGCAGGTTAAGGCCTGAAGACAGGGATGTTACCAGAATATGAGAGGTCTTCCACCTCAGGGCAGATTCTGAATCCTGGTTATGCCCCTGTTAGAGGGTCTTAACACATGTAAAGAACTGGTGAGGATCCCTGCCAAAAATGTAAGATACCTGCTCTCCAACTACACTAAGAAAATTTTGCCAGTTATAATTTACAGAACTAGGGGTGTGTTCTCTAGTACGTAAAGCCCTGCTTGGATTTTTCCTTCATATTTTCAACTCCCTTACCTGCCTTTCAGCAAGCGGGATCTTCTGCAGTGGGACATACCAGCCAGGCTCTGGGATTTTCTAACCAGCGGAAGGTATCAGCATGCCTGTCACTATTTCTAAAAGGTGAAAAAATCCCAGCTCTGCTTTCCATATGACAAGGACATGAGTACAGGCCCTTCTCCTATACAAAGAGGTGCACAAAAGTGGCCCATTATGGACCTCTCACTGTTTGGCCAGTGCAGTGAAAGTGCCAATTTCTGAATCATATTCAAGGACTGAACTTTGGAATCACAGGCAAGGAATTCAAACCTAATAGCAACAGCAGGAGGAAGTATGAATGATTTGAAGGAATTGGAAGCTGACCATGCAGGATCACAGAAAGCGCATAAGTGGAAGACAATCTCCCAGCAACCGAGACAACAATGAAAAATTCCACACTTTCTCCAAATCTTCCTCCAAGAGTGAGTGGCACTGGGCTTTCTTCACCATCCATTAAAGCCAGTGTGTTCAACTTGATTTCATAGCCCTGCACAATTGAATCCATTTCCTTTATCTGTCCATTGAATCCATTTCCTTATATAAACTTGCTGAAGGAGTTCTACCCCTAAATTGAAGAAATCCTAATCGATTTTTGGCAGAAGAAATGGCAAGCAACACACCCCCCCTGCTTGGAAAACAACCAAGCTTCTTTTGAATGCAGATGGAAAAATCAAGCTTGCAAAACAGTTAGCCACCCACTGTCTAATTTAATGTGCATATGAAGAAGGAACACTGGGGATCATCGTCATCATCATCATCAAAGCAAAAGGTGCACAAGGGATATGTGTAAGGTATTGAATGATTTTGGAACACAGACTGACCTGCACAACATGACCAGGAGGCAAAACTGGAGTGATTTTGACGAAGGAGACATATTCACCCATAGCAGCAGAGTAACTGAAAACAGATGCATTAAATGAGGGCTCTAGATCTGCTCCACTGATGCGCAAGTCACCCAAAACTGCAGGCAGAAGAGTTGCTGCTGGGGTCTCTGACGATTGAGATTGAGCAGAAATTGCAAGCTCCGAAGAGGACTTAAACATGACATCAGCTTCCAAATCTTTTCCTCCATATTCTTCATTGGAGAAAGATCCAGGGTTGTTGTTCAGATCGAACCCTAGTGGCCGCCGCTCATGCCCACAACAACCAGAAAATTGAGCTAGCTGATCTAGCGTCTGCTGATGCGCAAGGGATGCAAGACATAGTGGCAAGAAGATGATGCTCACAAGAAGACACAAGATGCTCACACTGCAATCCATTTCTCTCTCACAAAAAAAGCTTCACACAGTACTGAAGAACAGCAGCAGCAGCAGCAGCAGCAGCAGCAAACAAATCCCCCACTAAACTCCAACAGAATTGTAGTGAGAAAGAAAAGTAAATTTGGACCAAAACTGATTCAAAGTGTGCCAAAGCTTCACTCTTCTTTTTGCATGTAATATCCATGTTTGGACAAGTGGCACACCATGTGGTCCAATGGAATTAATTAACTGGGAAATTAATTGGGAAATTAATTGGTTTTTACCTAAAATGGCGCCATTTGCATTTTTTAGTCATCCATATTTGGCAAATGGATTCCATGATCCAGGGTTTTTTTTCAATAATTTAAATAATTTAAATAAGTTTTTTTTAATTTATTTATTTTTTAATAAATAATTTTGTGACATGGAGAATTTTTGCAATTTCTTTTCCCCCAAAAACTCGGTTGAACTTGTGTCACTAGAGGAAAAAGAAAATTCTAAAATTTTCCCTTATTTTCTCGGTTGGGAGAATGAAAAAAAATTACTATGATTTTTTAAAATGAAACATTGATTAATTATATTGATCCAAAAATGAAATATTGATATTCCTATTTTATGATGTTGGGTCATTGGCTAGCGTCCCAAGAGGGATTTAGCATTAAATCGCAACAAGTTTTTAGAACCCATCTAAATAGTTTTTTTAAGTGCTACCAAACTAAAATTAGAGTCCAAATGTGGGCAAAAATTTTGAGACCTTTTTTTTTTCGGTTGGAAATTTGACAATGTTTTGCAGAAACCCTTTCATTTTTTCACATTTTGGCGAAAATTTTGCACTCAAAAAAAACCCCTGAATTTCCATCACTATCTTGGTAACAAGCAAGGGTGTATTGCAATTTAGCATTATTATTAATTTTTAAAAAATTCATAACAAGACTTTGATTTCACATGTGAAACTATGTAATTAAATATCAATTATGTAGTTTCTTTCACATTTAAATATCTCTATTCCACCAAAAGGAAGTTGTCTATTTTGATTGGCCAATGATAATGACTAGAGATCCTTCAACGTTTCTGGTCTCCATTAGATATGCATGATGGTTGGAAGCTTGTCCCTGTAGTTAGTTATCATGGTTGCTTGAGGTAGTTTTTCAATCTGTCAGAGCTTGAAGGAGGAGAACAAGAATTTGCAAGTAGTAGTTGCACATTTGCTTCTAATGAGGACAAAATAAGCAAGAGTAATTTGCAAGCAGTGAGATGAATGAGGAGGTAGCAAGCAGCTATTGAAAACTCCAAATCCGACAATACAAACATGGTTGGAAACACTCAGACTCAAGATTGCAACAATTAGGTTACAAAATCTGGAAAGCTAGCTACATACATGTGCATATTGGCAATGCCTTGAACTGCAATATCACCATATTACTATGAAGCTTTGGAGGTCTCATAATTGATCTCTTTCCAAGGGGTGTGGTGATGATTCCTGTTCTGCAATGGATTGAAACATGGAACCATGTTCTTAGGGGTTGTCTTCCAGGAGGTAAAGTCTTTCATATTCTGACACTTGATGATGCAGTTGCCTGAACTATTGGATGCTCCAAACCCTCGCATCATGTACAAGCCTCTCTTCTTGATACTAGCTGATTATTGATGGAGCTTGAATGTTTTTGCAGGTCACATTATGGTCAATTGTGGAAGCTCATGTGCAATGGAAGCTGAGGGGCAGAATGTGCAAGAGATGATGGACCGTAGATTACAATGGAGGAGGCACTTATGGCAAGGTTTGCAGGAAAAAGTAGGTGGTACTGGTAAGAACACACTAGCTTTGACTGGACCCACTCCAGATTTGCATGTCTAGGAACAAGCTTTGCCTGCGTGCTTAAGGGAAGGTGTGACTAGTTAGGCTCCCATCTTCCTAGCAAATATAACCATTGATTGGTCAAGTCCTATCGTTAGAAATTTGTGTAGCGATACATGTCTCGCAGATCCCTGGTATCACTTCTAATTACAGAAGCTTCTCAAATGTGCAGATTAGATCTGCATCAAGTGCAAATAGGGAGTGTGGATCTCTTTTTCACAGTTCCATTTATGCATGCGCTCATTTTTGTGTTCTGATAGAGATGTGGGTCCTCCCACATATACAATCTCCAGGATGTTTTAGCAGAGACTACTAGTGACAAGAAAGCAGCAAATGCTGTTACCTCCTTGATGGGCACCATGGGGGAGATTCACTTCATGGGGCTCACTCATATGGGATCCATAGAATGGATTTGATAAATTTCTGTGGAGAGCTCTCAAATGGTTGTCCACAACTTGTTAAATTAGAGTTCACATGATTTCTTGCTGTGATGAAGCTAATCAATTTTTTGGCTACAATTGTGTGCCCAAAGGGTCTTATGAAAGTTGGGAGATTTTGTCATTGTGGGAGATTGGACCTCCAGAGCTTGGTCTTGTGCTGGAACTTGTTGATTAACATAATGATTTTTATTCTCAACCTGGAAGAAGTTTCTCAATAGCAGTCTCATGGGAAACAATCTTCCCACTTGCACACATGTGTGGCTTCAATTCTTACTCTGTATATTGGAATCAGATCAATGCAAAGCAGATGTATTTTGGGACTTACCCTTCTGTTGTTTGCGTTGGTTTACAGTTTAGACCCAGTGAACTACATGTCTTTCAAGGGCAGGGATCAATGACCAGAGGCTAAACGTTGTCCTTGAACAGCAAATGGTGATTTTGAAACTTATGGTATTGGAACTGGGAGTGGGAGGGAGAGTCGGACCCGACTCTATGTTGAGTTGTATGCATCAACTCCCTAATCTCAAAATGCCTTGATTACTGGGATTGCTGGAAGAGTAAGTTCCTATATCATGAACAATTTCTTCATATCTATCTAGCTTTTCTTGCATGATGGTTGATTCCGATATTGTTTTGATTTGTTCACGACAATTGTTGACATTTGCACAAATGATCTTTGAAGCTATATATCAGAGACACTTTCAAAGCTCAGGAAGAGATTTCATCACTGAAGTAGGAATGATGTCCTAATTTTCAAACCCCTTCATGAGCATAATACATAGTACCATGTGTCACATTTCAAGAAAGAAAACCTTTCATGCCCATGGATAAGAGAGAAGGCCAAAAGCTTGGAAATGGAAAGCAGAGAGTTTTGCGAAAGGTGTGGTTTCATGTTGTTCAGTAGTTCCTGTTCAGGTTTTGATCTTGCTATGATAAGTACTTTCACATATGAGGAGGGGCTTTGGAGGCAGACTAGAGTACCTATATTGCTTGCAGAGTCTCATCTCAATTTTTTGTGTTGGGAACTTTTGGTTTTTGGTGCTACAAACACAACATGGTGTTGAACAAGCGACAAGAGGAGCTTTCGGTTTTTTGTGCTACAAACACAATATGGTGTTGAAAAAGAGACAAAAGGAGCTTTTGGATTTTGGTGCTACAAACACAACATGGTGTTGAAAAAGAGACAAGAGTTCATATTGATTTATTTTCCCCAAAAAAAGTGTGATGGGATAAAAATGTACTACATGTACTTCAATAAAATGTGCACAAATGGTCATGTAGAGCTCTAGTTAGTTATGTGCTTTCACATCTTTAATTTCATAAGTTGAAAAGCTCCCATATTGTTTGGAGGGAGGGATGGTTTTTGGGGTAGGAGGGTATACTTGATATGTTCTAATTGAAGATTCTAATTTCTGTAATTTTCAAATGCAAATAGATTACTTGAATATTTGTGAACCAAATCAAAATCAAACAAATCTACACTTATACATTATTTATGTGATTTTCACTTTCACCTTTTGCCCTCATGTATTGTACTATTTATCTATGTACAATTTTTTAAATCATCCTATTTGTGACAAAAAATTCCCAAAATTTTGCAACTATCCAAACTTTTGCACCAGAAAAAAGAGGATGATACATACATTGATCTTTTTTGTCATATAGAGCTTTTGCTATGAGGAAAATCACAATTTTCCACCTTAGTAATTTTCAACAATAGTAATAGTTATGATTTGTATTGTACATGGGTTTGTGTTGGAGTCAATGGATGATCCACAAATTGCTAAAAGCATGTGTAATACTACTATTGTTGTTCGCACCTTTTGGCCTCCTCTTTCATGGCTTTTATTTTACAAGAGTTTTCTACAAACACTTGACTTCCCAATTTCCTTCATGCAACTTAGAACATTATATGAAACAAGTTGAATGGGTGTTGCATGTAGCATTATGAATGGTTGTAGCCTCCTTTTAGACCTCAAAGCAAGCACCACAAAATTGAACTTTTGATTTCTTTGTCTCATGTGAACAATTATTATTTATGGAAGTTCATGTTCATCATTCTCGACGTATTCAAAATTATGTGTTTTAAATCCTTCTTTCACTCTACAAATTTGGAAGGTGATATTATAAGGATTGAAGGCTACATCAATTGATATTTCTTTTCTTCAAATCATGATCAAGATTTTTTTTCAAGTAATTGAACAATAAGATCATCTAAGTTTATTGTACTTCACAACTCATGGAATTTTTATAAGGATTATGGAGTGCTATGAAAATGTAGGCATTCACTTTTGGCTCTTAGCCTTTTAGGGTTGTGATTGTGTTTGTGGTTTGCACTTTAATTTTGCATGTGAATTTAATATGCATTTCATACATTTTTATTCATTTTGAATGTCATATTGTGAATGTTTAAACTTGTAGTGTAAATGCATCAAAATCCATAATTCTATGGGAACATTAAATTTCAATTATTTTTTCTTTTAGACTTTTGTATCATCTAGCAAAAAGTATTAATTCAAGCAAATGCATTAAACCCTTTGAGACCTTTTGTTGTTTTGCAATAGTGGATGGGGTCTTTTCATTTGTGATAGACCTAAAACAATGTAAAGTTCAAAATTTTCCACCTTTTGGGCCTATTTAGATCAACAAATATTTCTTAAAGAGCTTCCCATGGCTAGAAGGCCTACCATTAACCATCACATTTGTTAATACATGTGGCTTACACATTGTTAATGGGGACATAAAAGGATGAGATGTGCATTTGATTACCCTTTGAAAAACATTGTTCACAAGTCAACTATATTTTTTCAATCAATGAAAAGGTTACAATACATTGTGGTCAACGATAAAACCTACAACATGTTGATGATTGCAATGTATTATAATCAAGGATAAAGCCTAAACATGACCAATGGATAAAAATGATGATACAACATCTTCTTTATATAATTGAGTCCCATTGGATATTAGCAGATGAAACAAAGATCACAACCTAGAAGGCCATTGGAGTGTGTTGGGGTGCTCTTCATTTGTACCATGATTTCAATCATGGGGTGGGGGTGTATATATTTTTTTGCATCTCACAATAATGCCACGATTGGAAGTTCAATTGTTTTTAACATTTATAGAAAGCATAATGCTCACCCTCCAACATTGAATAACACATCCACATATTTTTCATCAACTTGGAGGCAAAATACACAAAGATTACCATTGGAAATTGGGGATTTCCCAACTTGGGAGCTTGATGGCGGGACTTGGCTTGGACCCACCTTGTAAGACATCTGAAAAATTCACAAATCCATGCATGTACAACTTACACTTCAATCCTCATATTCCTCTATCATGTCCAAAAAGCATTGTGAGAAAAGACTTAAGGAAATTTGATGGCCTTATAACCTCTTTGCAGTGATGCACTTTACATTGAAGCATATATTGGCAAGCCACCCATATCAATGGAATTGCTCTTGGATACAGGCAGCACAATTACTTGGGTCAATAGTCATCCTATTGATGGAAATTCTGAACAATCATTTGACAAACCATTCTTCAGGATTAGACCTGAAACCTTATTGAATTGTTCAACGGATAAAATATGCACAAAATTTCAACGAGGACATGAAGGATGCAAAATGGAAGATGGGTATCGTTGCAATTTTGAAGTGAAATACTTAGATGGATCAAAGTTTGGAGGCGTCATTGTAAGGGATGATGTCCAAATTACATCAAATGATGGTACTATTCACCAAGTTAACATGGTATTTGGGTAATATTCAAAACCTTCACATTTTAAGATTTATGTTGATACGTCATTTCCATTTAATCATATTTGTAAATTCAAATATGAAACTCATTGGAAATTGACTGGAGTGTTTTGCAGATGTGCATTCAAAAGTGCAAATTATGTGGGTCGTTTAGACAAGTGTTATAAAAAACCCATTCAAGGGGTATTTGCAGCAGGTGACCCTGGCCTTCAAGGACAAGCCTTTTCACAACAATTACATGAGCTTGGGGTTACCTCGCATGATGCGGTAGGCTTATGTCTTCAAGATCAAGATGAAATTGAGAGGACCAAACCAGTGGGTTTCTTAAGTATTGGGATGCAAGGCATGCGTAGGCTTGACAATTTTGCATGGGCACAATTGTACGCAAGGTATGAGCACACATAGCAAATTGTTGTAAATAATGAATACAATGTTTTACATGGCACATCGAATAAAGTTTTGAAACCACATATATATCCATGCAATGTTTATGTTTTCATAATTATATAATGCATGAGTTTTCAATGCAATTGAATCTAGGGCGAAAGATTTTCAATGGGTGCAAATAATATCAATTCAATATGGAGCTCAAACTAGTACATTATTGAATACAAATCATGTTGGCACGAAGGAGGGTCATTACTTGTTCTTTGACACAGGCATCCAACGATCAATCGTAGACATAAGTGTATGGGACACAATTACAGAAATGGTGAGATTGCATGTGTGCACATTTATTTTTGAAGTTTAAGGAAAAGCCTTGAGTTCAATTTTGTAAACAAAATATATAGTGAAATTTTCATGGATCTTACCTCCTTGATGACATTGTTGTAGTTGATACAAGATGCAAATGACCAAGGCTTTTTACATATATGGTTCCCAAGTGGACCTCTTGCAACAAACAATTTTCTTTGTTTTCAACACCCAGAATTCCGAATTGAACTTTCAACTATGTGAGTTTAGTATAATTTGCTTTATAAGAGATGGTATAGTTTTCTATTTGGTCTTTCTCTCCCAAAACTTGATCTTTTTTGATAACTTGGACATGGCTATGCATGTCACACAGGCAATTGTTCAAACCCTTTGTATTCACATTTCAAGGAATTGAAGGAGGCCAAGCACCCACATGGACATTACCATCCAAAAAATACCTCGCATATATGGTAAAGACTTGATGAAACCTTGACAAACATAATAAAAGAACACACACACACCCAAAAGGGAAAAGGGAGGTACAAAAAGAGAGTAACAAATTAGTGGTTTTTTTGTTGGTGAATTTCCACACTATTGTGACAAAAATAAAATTCATTTGCAAATTTTGTCCACCTACTTGACAAATTTGCAATTAAAAAAAAAAAAAAACCACAATAACAATGTTTTAATTGTCCAAGCCTTCACTTTTTATCGCACTATAGATTTCCAAAATTTTAATCTCAAATTGCCTCAAAAATTGACATGTACAAAACAAAAGCTCTAAATTTTCTTTACAATTGGCTTTCATTGTTGGTATAGCCAAACGAGCATCCAATCACGAGATGGCCATTGACAAATGGACCAGCTATTTGCTTGAACATGCTACGAAACCACGAAATGGTTGATGAAAAGCGAGCAAGTATTCTTAGTGGTAAGTTATTACCCATATTGTATGGTCTATTTGAGTTAAATCAAAGACACATTTCAAAATCATTAATGTCATTCAATTTATTTGTAAAATGATGCAGGTGGCTTGATGGAAGGATATTTCGTAATGTTGGATTATAGCAAACACCAAATTGGATGGCAAAAAAGCAAATGTAGAAGGCAAGATGTAAACATAATGTAAGCACTAAATTGGGTTAATCCAAGTTGGGCTATGTTGTCCTAATAGATGGAGACTAGAAGAGGACTTTCATTGACGATTTTGGCACTTTTTTCACAAACAAATCCTTCGTATCAGTTGCACTGGACTTTTTCCAGTTGACAATACACAAAATTTCGCACCCCAAAACTAACACTTCTCTTAACCAATGTTTAGTGAGGTCAAAAATTTGGCAAATGTTTACCAAAAGACAGCAAATTTAGTCAAAATTACACTGACAAAACAGATTCGTCCAAATTTTCCTTCAAAACAAATTGGCCTCCCAGTTTGCTAAGATTCACTGAAAAAGAATCGTTGCCCCTCAGTCATTCAGTTAATTGATAACTATTCAGATGAGAGCAATAAATTGCAATGGGGGAGAGACCTTGTATGGCAACCTTACCTCTTGGTCTGTCTACAACCTTGAAGGTGTTGATTTGACAGAAATCCAGATGGTAGGGTTCGGGGAAAATCTATATATACCTCCTGATAAGATATCTGCATTTAGAAGGAAATGAGAGCACCGCTCAACTGAATCTTTTGAACCTGTTTGGAAAATGGAAACCAAAGGATGACCAACTATGCTCTCTTAAAGATTATGACAAAAGGAGGTTGTGTATCAATAACTGATTTTGTACCCAGAAAACAAAAATTGGCATATGACAAACTACATGAATTCAGAGAGTTGTTGAAGCATTTGCCAGTGCCTGCTCCTCTGCTTCCTTTTTCTCCAAGAGCTTGAGAAAATTGCCAACAATTTGCATACCATTTTCAGTCCGAATACTTTCGGGGTGAAATTGAACACCCTGCGTTTCACAACCCAAAGTCTGGATTTTTAGGGTAAAAAATCAACAACACCAAGCTGTAAAATATGGGTTTTTCATGAACCACCACCAGTGTCCCCTTGCCTTGGGAATTTCTTTGCTGACACTAACTATGTTGAGGTAACAAATTAAGTGACTCATGTATGCACCTAACCCTCCTCCCCTTTGCATTGAAAGGAACAAAGGTAGTAAATACTCACTTGAATGTGTTTATGGATACGATGGCGGACGCCCATGACAAGGCCATCCTCAGTCCAGGCTGTAATCTCAAGCTGGTCCGAGGGAAAACTTTCCTCCTCTATCACCAAGCTATGGTACCGGCATGCAGTGAAAGGGCTGTACCATGCCAAGAGAGCAAGCAAAGTTAGACATGGCATTTGCCTAGTTTAGTAATAAAGTCTGCTTGCAGCTCCTCTCTTCTATTGGTTCAGAGGGGCATCCATCTGCCACCAGAGAAAGTCCATGTTCTCTGTCAGCTTCTGGATAGATGTTGCAGAATCTGTTGATGAGCTGATGACTAGTTACGACGTTCTTAGAAAACTGTATTCCTAGGAGTTTGCTTGTATAATCCTTGTATCTCAATTGCCACACACACAAGATCTATATCAGGCAATAATATCAGGTGACAGCAATTTTTACTTAGGAAGGCCATCTAGCAGGCCAGGCTCCCCCTTCTCATCATAGAAAACAGCCGATGTCTTGCCATGCATCACACCTTTTGGAGCACGCACAATCTTCCCTGCAAGCAGTACTCACACAGCTGGCTATTATGAAAAGAAACAAAGCAACTAAAACCCTATCTCATCAGTAGTGGAAATATTGAGATTAGGGTTTTCACTTCATCCATACTGGTAAGATTGCTCCACATGAAGATTGTGCCAGAAGTACAAGACAAAAGGGATGAGCACTAGGATACTCCATGCATAAGAATTTCATGAACAAAGTGCAGGAAGGAGCAAAAGCTTAGTGACCACAAAAGGATGGATCCCTTAAGCAGTTTGCCAAAGAGAACATCCACTTGTGATAAATGGGCTAGTGGCTCACCTCCATAGGCCTCCCCCATGCACTGCAGGCCCATGCATACACCAAACAAAGGGATGGAGGGCCCAAGCTTCACAACAGTCTCCAGTGAAATTCCTGAATCTTGAGGTGTGCCTAACCTTCCCAAACAGAGAACCAAAGAACATAAAAGAAGTGCATAACTTATTATTGACAAGAGAACACAGTCCATAAACCCTAAAAATCAGATGCTGTGAGTGAGCAGGAGGGGAGAGAGAGCACCATTAGAAGAAAAAGCAAAGAATTACAAAGATCCTTGTATGGAAAAGCAAACATGCAGTGCAAAAAAAATGACAGGCTGCCCTACCAGGTCCAGGAGAGATTAAGATGCCGCGGGGATTCTTCCTGTAACAGATGCAAGAGCAAAACCCCCCTCATCAATGGCCCTACATAAATTGTTCACTCAGAAACCTCATTCCTGAGCTCTTTTTTTACTGGGTGTAATGAGTGATTGGGACAAAGTCATGCTCCATATTGCAACATCCACAAAGTAGAGCAGCAGAGATTCTATGCCCCACAAAAGTAGTGATGATGATGATGATGATATTTGCCAAAGCACATTGTCCCAGACAGAGAAACACCAATCAAACCACCAAAAAACAGACAGACAGGCAGGCAGCTGAGAAACCAGGATTTTTTTTTGGTTTTTTCAAGGGCAAGGAAAACCCTGGTATCATCACTCTTACAGTCGAAGCTCCTCAACAGTGAGATCATCATTGCGGTACACCTCAATCTTGCATCCCAAGTTTCCCAAGTACTGCATGAAGAAAGCAGAAATTCCCATTCTTAGAAGAAAATGACATACTGCAACAACAAACACAGTGCCATTTGTGGGGTTTAGGGTTTAGGGTTTGTAGTGTGAAGCTCAATCTGAACTTTGTCTTGTCCTACATTCAACCAAGAAAGGAGATGGTGGATTGACCTGACAGAGGTTATAGGTGAAGCTGTCATAGTTGTCAATGACAATCACAGATCTCTCGTCTTTTCTCTCATGCTTCGTCGTCACCGATCCTTCTTCCACCGCCCCAGCAGCAGCAGCTTCCACTCTGACGGCAAGTCCCTGTCTCCCCCTTGATGACGCTAATGTGGATGCAAAACTTTGCAGCCGCAAAGACCCAACTGCCAATATACTCATCCACAAACGAGCATTCAAGATGAAGCCCTAAATTCGACGACAACCCATTGGGACAATGAGCTTTGATCTGATCATCCCTTCATTCTCCTTGAAGTGGTTTCGGATTTCCTGCAGAGTTTCCAAAGAAAACCCACCTTGTACAGAACTGTGAATTTTTTCTCAAAACTGGAGATCAACAGAGCATTACCATTCACAGATCGCCACTGAGTTGTTTTCTGAGCGTCCTTCAAGCCCTGACAAAACACGCCTATTTTGCTCGTGGCTTTCTCCACACCCATTACACCCACGATTACCCTGGCCATCCCTGCAAACACTTCAAGAATCTCTCTGCTCCCCTTCCAGTCGCCCCCCCCCCCCCCCCCCCCCCCAAAACCTTTTTCCTTTCCCTCTTCTGCTCCCGCTCCCTCAGGCCAGCAGCAAACACACAGCCGTCTTGTTGTTCCGCAATTCTTCTACTACTCTCCCTGTTTTTTCTATTGCTCTGGATTGCCACAAGCTTGAGGGATTGATTCTTGGAGAGATTCTGGAGAAGAGATTCGGCGGGCGTGCGTCGTCCTCGAGGCGTGAAAGAGCGGAGATTCTTCAAGCGGGATATCCCGATTCCCACCAAAGCTTGGCCACTCATAAAAGCCCTTTTCATACGTGCAATGGCCCAGCGGCCAAACCCCCATTAGCCGGCCACACCACTCTCGGTATTCTTTTTGAGCCCTCCTCAGAATTTGTGGGTGAAAAGGGCTGGCTATCTATGAAATTAACATGGAATTTTTGGGCTATTCTTTAATTTCAGTTGGGGTTTTTATAGCGATGTGTGAAATGCTATTGTCGAATTTTGGCAACTACTTGATGCAATTTTTATAATTTATAGGGAATATAAATCATTCAAATACAAAAGAAACACTAAAAGAAGCTGTAAAAACAAAAGTGACCTAGAAGAATAATCATTACACATGTTGTCCAAACTATTTCAACAAAGAACAAAAACATCATATGAAGTTTGCAACAATTGTAATAAACACAACACTTGCACAGGAATTGAACCCCTAAAATTGGCCTTTCCAACACAAGTGACCTATAACCAACCAAGTTAACATACAATTACAACTACATAAAGAAAAAGAAAAAAAAAAAAAAACCATTGCAATTGGAATCTAAAAAGTTGTTTGGTTTGTAAAACAACCATTGGATTCAACAAAAAGAAAAACACAATAAAAACCTTTTCTTTTTTTTGCTTTAGTAGAAACAAAGTCAATAACTCCAACAAAGCACGTTGCACCTTAACCATCATTGAGGTGTTGCTCTCCACTTCTCAATACATTCAGCATACAAAAAAATTTCCAATGTATACAAATGTTGTGTAAACATGTGCACAATAATCAACAACTGAGTAATGAGTTTATTGCAAAGCTTTGACTTTGTAAAAGTTAGAGTTTAAAAACATTTCTCATTTTCCACATTGCCTACTATCTACACCATGGCCAATTATGCCAATTTCAAATACTCAATGAAACTATAAACCAATATTTGAAATGTTATTACAAGGCACCACATGTAAATTAAAGAATTAATGTCAAAAAGAAAAATTGTATAAGATATTACATTTGACTTCATTGTGAACTTCAACATGTTTTACTGGCAATCAATATCTCTAGCATTCAAAAGTTCATCTACCTTAACCTTTTGTTCATTCACCTTGTGTGTTTAGCTATAGCAAAAAGTCATTTTAACATTTTCAAAATGTTTGGCAAAAGATCCATCACAATCTAGTTGCAACTAGTATTGGGGGTACACAATCCTAAGAACATCCATGACACCATGGGCTAGAAACATAATTTCTAACACACCCCAAAGTCCTTGAAAGACTTAAATGTGATTCTGAAGGTGAAGACAATAAATTAATCAAAAATCAGGTATGATCCCTAGTTTGTAACATTACAAAGGTGAGAGGGGCGTGCTAGAACTCTAAGATGGGGACTAGAATGAACTCACAACTAAGAGTTCAAGATGAGGTTAACTTGCACAACCAAGAAAAAAGGGCGGTTAATGCAAGTTGAATGGACATGGTGCAATGGACTTAATAAGGACAACCTCAAGCACAAGCTTTACATGGCCCTCAACCTATATGGAGGGAAGAGGCACCACTCCCCTCCCTATATATATTTTGTGCCTCTCTTCGCAAGGATTACATCCAAATGTCATTTTTCCTCGAAATTCTCAAAGTCCCAAAACTTTGGAGGCTCATATATTTCTCAAATCAAGTTTTTTTTTAGAGTGTGAGGGCAATAACTTATAGCCCTTGAAAATATTTTTCCAACGATGTATAACAAGCTTCAATTGGACATCATTTGACCCTTGCTTTGAAGGGATTTATGGTCAAAAATCAAATTCCCAATTTGATTATTTTATTCCTATCCCTTCTTTTGATCATAACTTATGCAAAGCAGGTCTAAATGAACAATGCGAAGGCACCTTAAGCATATACACTTCAAGACCTTTTTAAGGGTGTCATGGGGGCCCAATTTGTTATTTGTTTGCCTTTCCAACCTAGGCTCCGAACATTTGCAACTCCCACATGAATACAACTCTCAAAATGGGAGTGCATTTAAGAGTCATTAGGCTTCATCCCTTGCACTCTCCCCCATTTGTGAAAGTGTGTTTCACACCTAAACACACTCTCAACCTCATGGGCCCTTACATGTCATACTTCGTCACAAACCCGATGTTAAAATTGCAACATTAATTAAGAGTGAACTAAAATTAAACTAAAAGTTCGGTAAAAGTTTATTACAAACCATGGATGAACATTCAAATGATTAAACTATGTTGTATTGGCATCCGTGACAAGAGGTGTTTTAATTGGAATAAGATTTGACAATTTGGAGATGATTACATTAAACTAAATAAATAAATAAATAGTTTTGAAACACAATGGCAAAGTGTTGTTTGGTGTGGTGTTTAACTAGTATGATTTCATGCTTTATGGATGGGGGGAATGCCCCTTTGTGAAAAACCTTATTCCTTGTTAAGGTTATGTAATTTTCGTTGCACCATGAGCTTCAATAGAATAATGTAGGTTTAGAAACAAAATGTAGGGGTTAATAATCAAGGATGTGATGAAATGTTCTAGGGATTTCCAAAACGATCAAATGGTAGATTATTTGTGAAATGTTGGGTGTTTTGTTGCCAAGGTTTGATTTTTTTAAGGAAGAAAATACCCATATGATTGGGAGCTCCAAAGGAGGTTATATTTTAGAAAAACCTGGTTTAATGTTGGAATTTGTTTGATAAATTGTTTAGAGTGTTATAATTTTTACCAAAAGGTCAAATTGTGAAGAGATTTGTTTTCAGTTCATTTTTGCAAAAAGTCATGAAACACATTGGGTGGACCATATTGTGGGTTATATTTGATGTCATGGGACTTTACATTTGTACATTAACTTTTGTGTATGTGCTTAAAGGTTATGTCTTGGCTTGATTTTGTGGGAAACAAGTACATGAATGTTGGGGTATAAATCATAAATGAAATTACCACAAAATGACAAATTTAATTCCATGAGAATGGAATTGGAATGATTCAATCCCTAAAGATCCATGAATTAACATTCTATTGAGTACATACTTAGGTGATTAGACAATTTGTTAAGTTGTTAAATTTAAGTAATTCATTGTGTTGCAATTCTTAAAGATTTGGTACAATCATGACCTATTCATTTGGGAATGTGTTGGATTTCATTCTTGATACTTTTTGTTAAACGAACTTTTCCTTATTATCACCACCCCTTTCAACACATGTGATAATTAAAGGTTTTAATGTGTTCCATCAAAGATCCTAATACCTTAAAATTATATTTTTAATGTGATTAAACACAAATCCTAAATTCCTTGTTTGATATATATGCTCAAACAAAGGATTTGAAAATTTTTGGGTATTTTTAAACCACTTACCAAGGCATTTTATATTATGTTTTGAATCATGCTAAACAAATAGATTATTATTTTTTTAATCATAATTTCAATCGTAGTATGTGGCTTTAAAAAACCTCCCAAACCATTCATTGTTGTTGTGATTTTAACAATTATAAAGGCCAATAGTAGAATTCAATTTAGGGTACAATAACATTAGTAGGTGTTTTTACCTTAGTTAGAATGACCAATTGTCATTTGAAGGTTTCAAGCTCCTTGAATAACTCACTCATTTCATCAAAATCTTCAAAAGCTAGGAAGGGGTTGAACATTCTCCAACTTGCATAATTCAACTAAAGTGTTTTTAAATGCATAAGAGGCGAAAAACATACAAATTATAATTTCTTTCAAATCTAAAGCTGAATCAAATCCATAAAAGGTTCCCCCTTTTGGTTTGGTACTGTTTGAACATGAAAACAAACAAATTTGTTTGGTATTTAATTTTGATGTCTAAATTTTTTATTCTAAAATTTTCAATAGGTGAAAAAAATGATTATTAAAAGCACAACTGTTGTCACAAATTTTTTATTGTCCTTGTGGATAGATGCATGGTTCAAAATTGGTAAATGTGAATGAATTAAGCAACTTTCAAATCTAACTATCTTGAAATGTAATTTTTACAATTTTAATCACATTTCTAAAGTTTTCAACATATAGGGTTGATCATTTTTCAAAAAATTGGAAAAATGTATAATACATTTAATTTATGCCAAAGCCACCCATGTACTACAATAGTTATAACAACACGAACAACAAAAATGAATGCAAATTTAAACTGAAGTTGAAACTTGTTTTATGACTAACATTGGAGGAAAAAAAGTTTAAAACTTTGTTTAATGCTAACATATTTTATTAGCGTTAGGTTTTGATCTTATCTTAATCTTACCCCCATTTATAAGGAAATTGCAACTTGTGGCATTGTATTCCTTTTCTTTTGCAAATCATTTTATTGTCTATTGTCTACTACCCAAAGTTACTTCATTAAAAGCTTCCATTTACAACCAAATATATGCTACACCATAAAAACCATCCATCATTGTCATGAACAATTTTTGAGTATCCACCCATACTTGTTATTCACATCTCTTGCGTATTTTTTCTTGCCCATATTGTGCACCTTGTCATTCTTGGACATCATTGATTTCAGAATCATAACATCTTTGACACATTAAACATTGTGCACAACAAGTATACAACTATCACAATGCAACAAAATTGTTTCTATGCATAATACTTTTATTATTTGTTTTAGTTCACATTTATGATATCCAAAGTTACTTCATTAAAAGCTTCCATTTACAACCAAATATATGCTACACCATAAAAACCATCCATCATTGTCATGAACAATTTTTGAGTAACCACCCATACTTGTTAATCACATATCTTGCGTATTTTTTCTTGCCCATATTGTGCACCTTGTCATCCTTGGACATCATTGATTTCAGAATCATAACATCTTTGACACATTAAACATTGTGCACAACAAGTATACAACTATCACAATGCAACAAAATTGTTTCTATGCATAATACTTTTATTATTTGTTTTAGTTCACATTTATGATATCAATTTCATTTGCTTATTGCATATGTTTCAAAATTTTGATATCATTTCATTTTAGGATGCGAGGAAAATAAAGGAGACCAAAATGTTACTTTCATAATCTACTTGTTAAATTGATAAAAAGTAGCAACAAAACCCATCATAAAATAATTATACATTCAATGTTTTTACTTGAATGATCAAAGATAAAATATTTATTCACTATTGTGTATTAAACTTTTTGTTATATATTATAAAATTAGCTTTAAGTAAGGTTTCATAAATGCAAGTAGCTTAATTAGTCTATTTTTTGCAATGTAACAAGTATGAAATAATTTTTTATACATATTTATGACATATTTGAATATAGTATGATATTTACATCCTAACTAAATACATATCTATTTCATTATTTCTTATAATAATAATAAATTTGAACGACATGTTGACCAATCAATTTTAGAAGTATTTGTTCATTACTTTTATTATTTTACAAGTCTTCAAATATTGTATTTAACTTATCATAAACATAATGGAATGCACAATAATTTCATAATGATTTTTTTTTCAAAATATGAATATATTTTCTTATATTTATGTCAAAAATTGTCTCATTTTTTAACTTTTTTTTAATTCAACAACTTTTTGGGCACTCTTTACAATAATAAACCTTTCAACTTTGATTTGTTATGATTTATTTTTTTAACTTCAAATTCTACAATCAATCACATCTTCAAGCATGAGTTACAAACTTTTCTTTTTCAAGTTGTTTTGAAAAGTTATCCATGTTGTTTTCATCTATTGTCTCTAGGTTTATTTTCATTATATTTTCTTTAGAATCCAAACATAGAAAAAAGGTGGAATCTTCTTGGTAAGAAATTGACATGATGTTATTATTATTGGATTGGAAATGGCATTGAAAACCTCAACAAATCAAATTGAATTATGTGACATCATAATGTGGATGAATTAACACATATTATGAAATCATATTTTCATTTTCAATGCAAATAAGATTATTAAAATTTGACAATTGACAATATTTCATAGCAAACCAAAACATTTAAATGAAAACTTGCACATCCCAAAAAAATTTGATCTCAATACATGTGATTTATAAAATCGATCATTTTTTGTTTTGTATTATAATTTAACTTCCTATCATTGTACGATAAATGTGGTGGAACTCACAATTTCTTGAATATTAACCTCAAAACTACATAAACATTCCATAAAAGTTTCTTTAGCTTATGTAGATGTCACTAATTTGGCATAATGTTGATAAATAATCTTGTGTAATGTGAAGGTGTTTCCATGAAATAATATTGTTGAACACGAAGGATCTCATCATTTGTGACATATAAGTGGTTTGTATTGTTCAATGATATGGAATTGTAATGTTAGGTACAATTAGCTACATTCTTGTGTAACTAATGAAAGATGATCTTAATAAATTATAGTCTAAATATTTTTTTAAGTTTTTTTTTTTTTTGAAGGCCACTTTCTTATTTCTCGATAATTTGCATTTTATTTTTTCTAGCATGATTTTTTTTAAAACTTTAATTGGTTACATTGTCTACCTTTCATGTTGGTATGAATATATTGATGATTATGTTTCATTGACATTTATTCCCCTGATACTTACAAAAACATGATGCATACCATAAACCACATTTAGAATGTATTATCAATACATCAATCTATTATAAGAAGGCACACCATAACATATTATATTAATTGTGTCCATTATCAAAATGGCAATTGTGTTTCAGAACATGCAAATATGTGATTTTGTGGGCATTAGGTTGATTGTCCATGTAATATATATATGAATCATTATGATGTGTTTCATTTACTTACATGTTGACACTTAAATTTAAATTAGTAATCAATCATTTCATTACATGGCCTAGTTCTGTGAATATTTTTGGCTAGAATTAAATTTTGAAAAAGTTTATTGAATTACAATAATTGAACCCCAAATTGGATTCGACTTCAGCACGATTTTTTTTCTTCCAACACATTATTTAGCTTGACCTTTAGATTGGCTTTCTTGAAGCCAAGTTGTTCAAGTGCAAAGCATATGGGCTAGAAAGTGTGGAAAGTCAACGTGGAATAATAACCATTAAGTCACCATAACTAAATAGTGGTCAAACCCCATAAAGTCATAAAAGTTCACCTCAAATTCACCAAGTTTACAATAGGCAAGGTGAACATGTTCACATGTATTTTTTGACCAATCAAATGTTTACCTATATCTATAGGGTGGTTTACCAATATTTGAACCATAAGCATATGAAAGTGCATAGATAACATAGTTTGTTAAATGTCACATTGCAACAATTTTAGCTAGGGTAAAGTGTGTATTCTTGAATGCCACTTTTGCATCACCTAATCATGCTTTCATCCTATGGAATTATAAACTTCTTAGAGGCAAGGTTTGCATACTTTTGTTAGGATGTTGAGATATTGTCTCAAAGATTTTAAAAAGGAAAATTCTAAAGTTGTGCAAATTAATCTTTCATATCTAGAGAATAATGGTAAAATTGATGTGTATACCCCATTTGGTATAATGTCAATGAAAAATATAGTACCAATTTCAAGGCAAAATTCATTAATAGAACTTTTGCTTGGCCTAAATACATTGCATGTCAAAAAAATTGGGATCTTCCTTACCATTTGTGCTTTTGAATATGTTTAATTAGGCCAATTATATAAAACTATTTCTTGGGTTGTCCAATAAAAATTGATATTAATTTTAATCAAGTTTGTTCCATCTAAAAATGAATAATCATGCCAAGTGTTGTGACCACGATGATGTTTGGAAAATCTTTTTTGAATGTCCAACGTGAAAGTCAAGATTAAGAAATTTAGAGCTCTTAAATTGGTTGAGGATGTTGAAGAACTTCAAAAGGGATGAATTGATCATCTTGGGCATGGCAACCAAAATGCAAAAGAAACTTGGTTTGAGCTGAAATTTGACATGCAAATCCTTGGGAAGTATTTGCCATTGCAATACACAAAAGAAAATGAGGGTGACCAAGAACTTGATATGCAAGTCCTTGGGGGACTATGTGTTATTGCAATGTAAAAAGTCCATAAATGTAGTTTCATATAACAATGACTTTAGATGTTACTTTTTATTTTACCATGTATAACATGTAAAATATTTTGTTGTTGTTCACTCAACTAGTAGTTTAGTTTTAAAACTTCCATTTAAAAGGAGGGATGGGTGTAACTTCTTTTGATGTTAGGCCAATCAAAGGATGTCTTCAATTTTAAAAACATTACCCACCTTGACAACTAATTAATAGCAATAATAGTAAGATACAACAGGTTGCAATATGTGTGTAGTTGAAGTTATGAACATTGAAGTCAATAGCTATGGATGCATGCCTTCCTCAAAAAATACTATTTAAAATAGCATCCATTTCATTCTATCTATTCATCTAATTGACAACACAAGACTAAATGACATTCAACATTGAAAAAACAACTTTTTGCTTGAAGGAAATATCAAGCCCATGTCTTCCGAGGAACCAAAAAAATTCAACATTGATTACGCCTTTTACTAGTTCCTACTTGAGTTCCATTATCTTATTGTGAGGGCCAAAATAAAGGTTAATGTGGTCAACATTGTGTTAATGGGTCATCATTCGTTTTCACAACTTTTATTTTCAAATTTTCTTACATTAAAATTGATCTTTTTTTTATTAAAACCTTTTTTAAGCATAAAAATTCCTTATAAAAAAAATTTCACAAATGAAAATTTAGAAGTTTAAGTACTGTAATACCTTTACTATTTCAAAATATTTCAAGTGAATTATTATTATTTATTTCACTTTTTCATTTCGGCCTTACAATCACAAATTTCCTAAACATTTGAATGTAGTAAAAGTGAAAAAATAATAATTCAACATATTATTACATATAGGTACTTATGGTAGTTAGGTGGGTACAAATAAGTAACATACATAAATATATATCCACACATTGTTTTCATACTCATGGTGTGTGAGAAACGCTAAGACCAAGGTTTTTTTACAAATTTGTAGTGTAACTACAAATTTGCAGTGTGACATAAATGGTAACAATTTAATGATTTGGTCATTAAAATTGTCACCCAAAGGTAGGCATGCGATGACACTCTCTCCCAAAAAAAATTAAATTGTTTCAATTTGATGATTTGTTATTCATAAATTAAGTCATTTTCATCAAATTTTGAAAGAAAAATTGAGTGGACCAAAATTATTGTTCAAAGTGATCCATAAATTTTGGCACTTTAAAATTAGGTTTTTTGGAACTTTTGGTAAGGTGACTAATATATATTTTTTAATTTCAGATTTTATTATTTTATTTTAGTTATGGCTAAAATGGTAAAGTTATTATGGTAATAGGAATTGGCAAACAAATAACAACCTAATGTTTGATGATTTTTGAAAGCTAGTAGACTTTGGACTTTATATCATTATTTAAGTTCTAATGTTTATGAAGGCGATAAAAAATTCACAAAATTAGCCAAAGTTGGAAAGTTTGATGGATTTTGGATTGTTTATAAAAAATTTGTCATCCAAAGATTTCTTGGTATGAGGTTTGATTTAATATTTTACATCATTATGTCCATATTTTGAAAGATATAATTATTTTTAAAAATCTCATATAACTAATTATTAGTCTCAATTAGGAAAATGACCAATGTGAATGCCAATACATAAGTAAAATACGATTCATTGCCCATGTTGGTGAGTCAATACTACACCTAATATTTTTTAAATTGTCTATTTCATATCAAAAATGATAAATGATGTTTATGTTTGTTTGAATGTTTTTATCAAATTTTGTGCTCATTTTTCATCCTTTTGACAAAGTTAAACTTTTAATGTAAAATATTAATTTATGTAAGAATTTATTTTGTGATTGGAATTTAATTTAATGCAAATAGGGTTATAAGGTGCAAACACAATAAAGTGAGCCATCGTCACTTCCTTGGTGATTGTTTGTTCTTGAAATGTTCTTGAAATATTTTGATAAAGGCTTTTAATTTGTAAAATAATATTACGTTAAGTTTTGTATTGAAATTTTGCCAAAAATATGTCAATTTCAAAGCTTTCAAATGATTTTATAAATCATTTATTGTTTAAAAACATTCGATACAATGTTTATAAGTGTTTTTTTTGCATTTAAAAATATTTTCACATGTTCTTATGATATATTATGAATGTTGATATATAAATAAATCCAACAATTTCAACATCAAAATAAATTATCATCTAAAAATCTAAAAAATCAAGCATTGGTTACATTTGTTGTGACTCCCATTAATGTGATTACATTCTCTAGTTATTTGGTGAGTTTTGAAAGCTTTATCCCCATTATGTGTTTCTCGAGTTTCATCTTTGGTGTTATGAGATTCTAGAACATTGTATGAAGGTGACACATGTTTGAAAAATTTGTTGCCTTCCATTGTTCTTGCATTTGAATACTTTGTAGAAATTTTTGTACACGAGTTTGATTTTGTAACACCAAATGCTGGTTCAATTTATGTGCATGTTTTCATGTGTGTGAGTTTGTTAGTTTGGGTAGTGTTGGGCATTGATCGAGTAGCTCATCACAAAAGTTATGCTATCGAGTTAACACAAATTTCCTATACTAGCACAACATGTTATATGTGTGGAGGTGTATATGACATCAATTAATTAATCAATTTCACTGAGATCCTAAACAAGAGTTTGCTTTTGTGGCAATTCTTGTGTTCTATTTGTGAACATGGGAGCACTATGTTGTTTGAAGCTTGTAATGAGGTTAGAACTTAAAACAATGGGACTAGAACATGACAATGATGGGTTTTGCTCAATGGTGGTGTCCAATTATAGCAGTGAGATCCTCTTGTTGTTGCAATCACATTGAATCCAAATCACAGGTTTAACTCTGCCTACATAGTCAATCAAAAGTTATGGTCCTTCTCAGCCAGAGAGTACGAGGACACAAAGCAAACGGTGGAGTCTTCAAGGACCAAATCCATTAGCAACGTCCCATATAACCTTGAAGTGAACTGGAAAAGATTGAACCTTTCTCAGCATTGGACCAAACCCAAGAAGCAACAAAGGTAAGATCTGGACATTCTCTAATACCAGCCAACTGCCATTGCCTATCCATCAATTCTAATATGGAAATTCTCTCTCCTACCAATGTGGTCACCCAATGTTGACTTTCTGATCTATGCTAGCTTGTCTTTCACTTAGAATGTTCTTCTATGCTAGCTACCATCTACAATGAACCCCTAGACAAGAGATCTGTCTATCATAAGTATCAGTTCTTCAATTTTCCTCCTTGATGATGGATAACGGCAATGGTGGGCGCAAAACAAGATAGAGGGCAGGCCCAATGAAGGGGAATAGTGAAACTGGGAGCAACCAGAACCCCTTGTCCAGCCTGCAAGCATTCACATCACACAATTACTTCTCTATTTCTTCTTTCAAATTCCAAAATAGCTCATGAAAAAAAATCTAAGAGATACACACCAGTATGGAACAGGGATTTGCTTGAGGTCATTTTGGGAAGGAACACTTTGACGACATCAGTGAGAAGCTCACCATTTGCGTGTAGTCATGTCATTGTACACCCAGAATGGAGCCAAGGACGATAGTGTCAAGAAGTCAACAGACATCGTATGTATCTGCCAGTCATCAAAATACAGAACTGACCTGATAAGTTCACAACCTTTAACAATTACTCCTGATTGTCAGGCTTTGATAAGTACAGAAACCCAATTACTGGAAGTTTAGTTTTTCCTTCAGATCAAAGCCAGGGGAACAAGACCATATAAAGGGTGGCTATTTCAAGATTGCTTGCTCCACTGATCTCACTAATATGAATTAAGCCTACATAAAGCTTACTAGAAGTGCTCTGTCAATGATTAAAGTACCTTAGAAGTAAGTAGAAAAGACCTGACAAGTGTCTGGGGTTTCATTATACACATGTGTAAGACCACTCTGTGAATGCAAATATCCTATGAGCCCGCACAGAACAGATGCAGAGAAGGTGGATAGCAACTGGACTAGGATTTAAAAGGTTCACATAGAGGGCAGTTAACATACAAATTTGCTCTCTCTGAAATACTGCAGCATCTCTGTCCAGGCTCCATTGCCAGCAAATGCAGCAGCACCTATTAAACCTACTCCAGACAGAAGGATTCCCTGCACACCAGTAGTATCAGGTCACTGCATAATCTGAACATTATCCAATCCTCCTAACCAAAGTTGAATACAATGCTGGATCTCAAATGTTGACTGGGAATCATATCAATCCACAGGAACTTGGAGACTTGCAGCTTTCACCTGAACTTAGATTAGAGTAAGCCAGAAAAATATACCAGTGAAGACAGTTTATTTTCCAAAAGGTTGAGTGGCCACTTCTGAAGCTCTCCTTTTGCAACCAAAGGAGGTGGTGGCTGCCAAAGCCCAAAATATGGCACCAGGGCAAAGGCTCCAATGCCAAAGGATAGTATTAAGAATGGCCAGACCGGCACAGCCCACTTTTCACTGCCAATCCACTGAATTACTCAGGTTTAAAGCACAGTTGACTGGCATCTTCTTCCCATGTTAGACTATCTTTTTACAAAATCAGATGACATAAGAAGAGAGAGAACATGATGTTAGAGAAAGAAAAAAATATGATTAGCACCTGCGTCCAGAGGGAATGAGAAGACTGGAATATACGAGAGGCCATAGCCCCATTATGTAAAACTCGCACACAAGCACGGTGTTCATTGTGAATCCATCATCCGCCCTCAGTCCCACCAATTTCTCGACAAAATATTGGTCCCTGTACTGAACAGGAATTTGCAGAATGCTGAAAGATCCTCAATGACAAAAAAATCCCTTATGAAAAAACCACCAGTTGGAGTGGAGCTCCACAACTTCCACCTAGTTGCAAATCTATATCGAAACCCGCAAACTATGGACACAGTTTACTGCTAATGGAAAAAACCACATTGACTGGGAGATGTTCAAGTATTTCAATTATATCTCAGAATGCAAAGAGAAAGGAGAAGAAAGGGAAGCAGGCAGAGTGAGAGGAGGAGGAGGAGGAGGAGGAGACGTACAGGAGTCTGACCAGGGGCTAAGACAGTAACATAATAGAGCAGAGCTGCATAGAAGGCAAACACAAGAGCACTCGTTATCCAACCTAGGGCTTCACCACCACCTCCACCACCGTCTCCTCCTCCTCCTCCTCCTCTATCGCTACCTTCGCCATCGTTCCCTTCTCCGGCTACCTACACACATACGCATCAGCAATGCTTCCATTACTACTGAATTTCCTTGCACCTGATGAATATAATCAAAGCCCTGGCGATGCACCTCCGAGAGCACACAGAGAGACACAAGGAGACAGAGACAGAGAGCTTCGAAACTGCAGTTGTTGCACCGCCGCTAGTGTTGGCATTCTTAGCAACGGATTGGAAACCGCCTCCAAGAACTTGTAAAGAGACTACCCAACTAGCGCTTACAAAACTAGAAGTCTGCTTGGAAAAAAAATTGCGAATCGAGGTTGCAATGAGGAGATCTGACCTCGGAATCCGCAGGTTTGAAAACCGATGATGTCTCTGTCCCGAAACTGCGCACAGACCTTCTTTCTCGGCTCTCTTCTTCTCTTCTACTACTACTACTACTACTACTTCCAAGTCCCGCCTGCCCACGCTGCGAAGACGGAAGCTCAAAAGATGCGACACAATGAGCAGCAGCATCACAAGAAGAAGAAGAAGAAGAAAGACGGAATTTTCGTGTCAAGCTGGACACAGTTCGGCGATCAGAAAAGAATTGAGCATAAGCAAGTGTGCACGCCGCTTGACGTTCATAGCTACTGCTGCTCCACGATTTCCAAGATGAACAGGGCCGCAAGGATAATGCAACACGAGAGTAGGAATTGCGAAGCTCCGCTTTGCAAGGGACAACGGCGGAGCCGTTGCAGTGCACCAGGGGCTTCATCATTGTGGAGCGACAACGGGGGACGGCAGGCGGCGGCAGGAGTGCAACCGCCATCGCCATCGCCAACTACAACAAAAGAGAGCTTCACCCACAGAGAAAGCCCACCCATCTGTTGCGCTCACCACACAAGCCACGTTGCAGTCGACGGTTCTTTGGCGGAATCGTAGGAGTTGTCCTATTTCATACGACGATTCGAACTTATCAGAGTTGGATTTTTTTTTGTTGGCCTTGCCTACAAAGGCAAGGATATTGTGTCTAGATTCATTATCGAGTATAGTAGCTTAAGGGATTTTGGCTCTTAGGTGATAAAAGGTCTATTGAAAAATGGCATTTTGGCTTGTGTTGAAACTTGAGATTAGTTATTGAGTTATGATATCTTGAAGGATTTTGGTTTCTTTTAGAGGATGTTTTCAAAGATTAGGTGCATTTTTGCATGGTGAAATATTTGAGTTTCCATAATTCTTCTTTTGTATGTCCAACCCTGGCCCTCACCCTTTGTGCCCAAAGTCTGTTTCTGACCCAGGGGTTCATACCATGTTTCTCTGTGATCATCTTGCCCTGTGCTTGCCATCGTCAAACTGTGCATTTTTGCAGGACTTAAATGTCTCCAAAAATGCTTTGACATCTGCCATCTCTGCCTTCCTCTGTGCCTTATCCCACCTATGCTCAGCAGCCAGGATCTCAATGACACAAGGTGAGGCTCTGTTGGCCGCATCAGTGTCAAGAAAAGCGAACCTTGCTCTCCTTGCAATGAAATCAACAGCTGACTCACAATACTCATTGCGGGCACAATATGCAACCTCTGTCTCCAGGTATGGGTATCCATGTGCCAGCCTCTTGCCCAGCCCTTCCATCTGCGACAGCACTCAGAGGTCACTCTCACAAGCCCATGACTAGAGAACACATATGCAGTTACCTCATAAACCTCATGGCTGCTTAGTCCTCATATGTAAGTTCATCACATTTTAGTGAAAAGACTCACAGATGTGGAATACCAAGTTGATCATCTTCTGGTGCATTACTCACTGTCCAAAACATGTCATTGTAATAGAGAGAGAAACAACTACCAATAGCAGATTTGTTGACCACTAAACATGACAATGCTCAATACTACCCAAACAAAAGTACCCAAGGCTTCTACTGCAATGCATCTACATGGCAAACAAGCTGATGATGTGTTTGTTTCTGTCCATGAAGCCAGCCAGGTCTGTGACAAACACACCTGGGCAATGAGTGCCACATGTGGTGCAAGCCCACCATAAGTCTGGACTAAGTGTTTTGCTGCAGCTGTGTCCATAGGTCCAGGGACAATCTTGCCACCATATGCTCTCTTCATGTGCACATAATTTTGGGCCAGTGAAGTAAAGGAAGAAGGGTTCCAACCATTTGCACCAATTAATGGCAATGCCTGCAGCCAAAACTACGAACTCTTCAACAAGGATACTCCTTCATAAGAAGATTAATTGCAACTTGATCACTGATATGTAAGACACATAAAATGTTTGGATAAGTGGTGGATCCATTTGACTCTTTCTTAAGAACAAGATTGAGACCTATCAGCTGTTACAGCCTACCTATCCTATCTACTCTAAAGAGGAGAGGGAGACAAAAAGGATCCGTGTTATACAACCATTGGTTGGTTGCAGTGAGCCACTCTTGATAGCAACATTGATAGCATCCTCTGCCATACTGACACCAATTTTCACCCTTGTCAGACTACTAAATATGTCCCAACATCCCCACATCATTTCCTTGTGATTTGGCTCCTCCAAGAACTGAGCCCACTGCTTTCCCTAATTGCTCCTCCCAAATAAACAACAAAAACTACACAGTTGCAGCTCCCTGTTGCACTAGCATTAACATTGACCTGTTCTTCTGCATCTCCTTGGGAACACTGACCTTCTATATGTGGTCCACTTGCCACCAGTAACAGTGACTAAACCATCCAGATCAAGGCATACAACATGGTCCCTACTTATTGGTGCTGTGTCTGTACCCTTCACATTAGGGTTAGTGGCCAAAGGCCTTATCCCACTCCAAGCTGACATTACATCAGATGAGTAGTAATCAGGGAGCACAATGCCCCGCTGGAGGAAGAGATCATTTGTGATGCAGATTGTCACCATCTTTCAAACCTCATCACGGAAAGGGCCTGCAGCATTAATAACCACCTTCGCATGGACGTCAAACTCATTTCCTGTCAACTTATTCCGCATGTGAGCACCTACAGAAGAATAGAGAGATCAATTACACATCTTCCCATGTTAACAAAGAGCTTGACAGAGTGACCTGTAAGGGACCTTGGACCTACCAGTAGACTAGCTAGCTCCGAAGATTGAACCAGATGAAAAGTAGCTCCTTTGAGCAATGTCTCTGAGATAGGTAGTCCTTGTCTTTTGTAATAATGAGAGGGCATTGTGATGGAAATAAGGGATGTGCACAGAATGTTCCTACAAGCTGGGAGGAGCACCTTCCTCATTAGAACATGTTGCACTGCATCTGACAACTGTGTATGCACTAGATCAGGGGTCACAACAATACCTGTGACATTGCCTGTAACCTCATCCTTCTTCAAAGAAATGGCTTCAGCATGGTTAAGCACCACAGCTTCTACCAATGCAGCTGTGCATGCAATCGCTACATTCAATTGGGAATCATTCATCTGACCATCATAATACACCACTGCTCCCTTCAGTGTTTTCTAAAGTGCATTCTGCTGTGCAAATGTTGGAAAAGTCTCCATTGCTTCCATTTTAGAAAAATAGCGTGACATATAAAGCAGGTGGCTCCCAGTGACCAGGTCATACAGCTTGAGACCTGCCTGATAGTACAGAAACTCCCACCTGCATAGGTTGTAATAAATCTCAAGTCCCTACAAACAGCTTACGCACTCAAAAGGAAATATTGAGCAATGTTGGTCAATATACATAGTAGCCCTTCTATGCAAGCGGGAAGTGGGTGATGAAAAGCAGGTGCATACCATTCATAACAAGGTGTCATAGTGGGCAGAGCATTGCAAAGTTGAGGGGCATTCGGAAGGATGTGAGCATGCTCTTCCAGAGCATGAAACACAAGCTTCAGCTGTCCATAATCAAACTGCCAGAATGCTTTCTCCAAGTACCTTACACCTGCAATCTCATATACCCAAAAACTGCAACTGAATGAGCAAATTCGAAAATTCGCTGTACACAAATTCTGCACTCCAAATTCAATTCTACACTATTCCTGTGGCGGTCAGTATCTACAGCTTGATTCAAGCTTTTTTTTTTCTACTTGCTTCATGACTTTTGCATGATGCTTGCTTTTGGGGATGCAAAATTCAAAAGAAAGAATGAATCCAGGGACATGCCAAGGACATGCCTCATGCACTAGCTTGGTTGATCTTGAAGAAGTCCCTGCAGAATAATTATCGCGCTCTACTAAGCCCACTCGCAGACCGCGTGTCGCAGCATCCAAAGCCACACAGCAACCAGTTGCACCGCTCCCTACACAGGAAAAAAACACACACATCTAAGCGCGTCAGTCCGTGATGATCAAGCACTGAGTTCTGTTTGGAATCAGAAATCAAGCTACATTCCCAGTTGCTGCGATGGAATCGAAAGGCGTCCCCGACAACCGGCAACAAAGACAATCCATGACCTCAAATCAGGCGCCCTCATTAAAACCTAAACCCTAGAGGCGCTCGATACCCTATGGCAAAGTGGAGTAGTACCGATCACAAGAATGTCGAAGGGAGCAGCAACGCTGCCTCTTGTGTAAGCCTGTCAGGCACCCTCCAGCCCACAGATGTCATGTGATCAGTTATAATCGAGATTTCCCACTTCTGTCTCGCGAGAAAGAGTTGGCACTGCTGTTGCCGCTGTGCGCAGCAGCGGTGAGACTAAGCGCGGCGGCTGCAGCACCCACCACGGCGGTCTGATACGCCAATCGCAGTATCTTGTTGATTCCCACCATCTCCTGGCCCCCGCCGGTCGCTTCTTGCTCCTGGGGGGAGTTTCCTCTTTCAAGCTCCTCTTCCTTCCACGGCCCAATTCGCTACTTGTTCCACCTCGCAGAATCAAACAGAAGGCTGCATCAGGAGGGTGATGGCTGGAAACCAGATCGAAGATGGCCAAGGATGAACAAGCCGGAGCTTCTTCTGCTGCTGCTGCTGCTGCTGAAGAGGAGTGCGCCATCACGAATTTTGCTGCTGTGTGCATTCGCCACCGTCACTCACAATACACGGGGGGACAGACACTGCTGTGCAGCCGTCCGTCGGACGGCAGAACAGAGTTCATTGGAAGCGTCCGACGGAACCAAAAGCCATTGCGGTGGATTGGCTTGGATCTGCCTCCCCGTCCGCTGGACGCTTTTGAAAATCGCTCTCCAAGGAACTCTCTAGATACACTACAGAAATCAAAGGAGATCCTTACGATATTTCATCCACTTGGCTCCTCCCCGCCCCCCAAACACAGTATGCATCCAATTTGCCTCCACGCTACAGTGTATTCATCCACGTGTCCCACGTACTACAAGGTGTTCATCCATTTGGCCCAAATATTAGAAGCTATTCATCTACTTGCCCCAAATGCTACAAGTTAATCATCCAATCGACCCAAATGCTACAAGCTATTCATCCACTTGGGTCGAATGTGCAAAAGCATTCCTCCACTCAGCTAAAATGTACAAGGAATTCATTCACTTTTTGGTCCCAAATGTTATACAAAGTTAGGGCATCTTTCCATTAGGCTGTTGGGATCAGAGGTTTGATGATCATGACATGATGAGAGCAGCTTTTTTCCATTATCTTTTCTAACTACCTACCTGTGCTCACAATCATCTCAGGACTCTACAAGTCAAGCATTGATCAATTGCAAGAGCTCTCTCAGAGCTCTCAGAGCTCTGAGTCAAACTCCGACTCATCATGAAATGACATGTCCTTTTTCTTTCTGAAAAACATGGGTTCCCCAGAGCTCTTAACATGATTAAACTACCTATTTTCAACACACTTGCACCCCCCTCAGTCTGTCTGTCTGTGTGGTTCTGGTTGTCATGGGGTTGGTGCTCCCTGGGCTAACTTGTATATACCGTTTCCTATTAGCAATGGCTCTGTCTATTTGTTCTCCCAAAACACACACACACACACACACACACACACTCAGGGTTTCTTTTTCCAATTTTGTGATCATGGCTATCATCTCAAAAGTGGTTTAGCCAAATTTAGCCACATGTACTTTAATATGGAAGTAGGAAAAAAATCAGAATCTTTCTATACTTTTGGCTACCTACTAAAACTAATAATAAAAATTCTTGTGATTAGTAGAATTTTTTTTCGAAATCTGGTGAATTTGGGCCATTTTTTTTCATGGAAATTCCTTCCTATAGTCGAAATCATATTTTTCAGGTAGGGGGGATGTGGCGAAAATTCGCCAGTGAAAGAAACGCTGCACACACTTGTAGCTTTCCAATGAAATGCATTATTGTCCTTGCAGCAAGAAACAACTTGGCCTTATGTCAATGGCTTTCCATTAGGCTGTTCTGATCAGAGGAGCCTGGTATAAAGACTCTTATAACTTGGCTCAAATGCTATGTTGAGAGGACATTCATGAATTCTCATGTCTTGAAATGTGTTCATATAAAATTGCAACTTCCCACTAAATTATTCCAACTTCTAAAGAGAGATGAAACATGTGTTGCAACAAGCGCTAGACAAGTCTGCTTTTGGGTTTGGGTTGGTGGGCAAAGGAGGCAATCTCGTGGATTGGATCCAAAGTATTTACATTAGAGCATCTCCAATGGCGGACTTGTAAATAGGCAACATGTGAGTAATGTATAGGCCCAAATGTTGGGCCTTGTATTCCAATTAGTGAATTAAAAAATTTGAACCCCCAACAATCAACATGTCATTGTGCTCAGCAAAACCAAATCCAATGTTGTCATTGTCCTTTCAAGAAACTTGTACACACAAATTAGCTTGGTGGTTATTTACAAAGGCTTATGCACCATGAGGCATGAAAACTTATGTGTGCAAAATGTTCATTGGGCTTTTGTGAAGTTTTGCCCACAAGTTTCTTCATCGGATTTTTTAAAGCTTTGCACACATTTTGAAATGGCCCAAGCGTGGAGGTAGTGATTGCTCTCACATTTGCAAGATTACATGGACAAGGAAGAAGGCGAGGAATTATATCTTGCTAGAGCTATGAAGGTGCTTGCATTTTACACCCAACGTCTTCAAAGAAGACACAACGATTCCAAGGTTGGGTGATCAAAAAAATTGCAAAGGGATTGGCATAAGGCCATGTTAGGATCTTTAGAAATTACTTTGAGCTTTCATTGGTGTATGGTGTGGCAATATTTAAACCTCATCACAAAATGATTTGTACACTATGTCCAAAAATCATGAATAGTGTTTTGTGAGTATGCTACATTTTTCTTGCATGATCAAATTGTACAACTCAAACCTTCTTCTCATCAAAAAATGCATTGTTGCATTTCACTAACTTGCTTCTGGAATAGGGGCTGATGAGTATTACAAATGTGGCAAAACCACCATGATTGAATGCCTAAAACAATTCATGCAAGAAATAACAACAATCCTTTGATTAATGTACTGGCAAGAACCTAACAAATTTAACATAAAAGGCAATTCCAATCAATGTATACCAAACATTCCTAAGAATGTTTGCAAATCGTGATTACACGCGTAATAGATGGAAGAACTACCATGTGGGTTGGCAAGGTTAGTTTCAAAATAATGATAGAAATAGACCCCATCATCTTGGAAAAATTATGGACCAATCCTTTTGGATTTGGCACACAATCTTTAAACTTTTTCAAGGGAACAATGACATCAATGTTTTAGACCGGTCACCCATCATTCATAATTCATTGAGTAGGTAGGGAATTTAATTTTGTATTGAATGGGACAACCAACGTTAGATACTATCTCTTGGCATGTACCCATAGTGGTTTTGTTTCATGCAAACTATGCATAAATCACAAAATGCAAAAAAACAAGATTTTGCAAAGATGCAAAAAGGAATGAAGAAGGATTTCAATTTGCCAACATTCAAAATCCTTGTAGTGTATGGCAAATGGATACAATCTACAAGAGCATGATAAATTGTATGATTATGCACAATATGATCATTGAAGATGAAAGGGATAATAATCTTGAACCATTTTACAAATGTTGGTCAATTGAAGCATGGATTGACTTTCCAAACATACATAGAAAACATTAAATTTTTTGAGAATTCACAAACCTATTACAATTTTAAAACAAATTTGGTAAAACATTTGTGGACAATGAAAGGCTTCAACTAATTTGACTGAAATAAAATTGTTCATTATCTTTGCAATCAAAGCATTGTAAATGCATTTTATCTTCTTGAAACTTGTGGCTTGTGAATGATTCTTGAATGGCTATGGAATATGTTTGAATTGTGGCGTTTATGTTTTTAAAATTGTTTATGAAATTTGAAGCAATTGTAGGTGCATGGTTGTAGTGGGGTGTGTTGTCACTGTGGGATGCATTGGTATTAATGTTAGGTATGCACATCATTATGAGTGTTAGGTGCAAAGACCCAAATGTTAATTACATTTTGTTCTCATGAAAAAAATCACATTTTGAAGATAAAAAACACAAGATTCTAAGATGAATGCCTCAAGTGTATCAATAGAGTAGCTATTTACTCATGAAAAAAACCAACAAGTTCCCAAGATGAGTGCAATGTGTGCATCATTACAACAATTTTTTGTTTTCATAAAAAAACCACACCTTCATGAAAAAATCACATGAAATAGTAAGATGAAATTGACAACGTTTATGAAACAATCTCCAAAGACTAATCTCCTCTTTTAAACCACAAAGCCCACATTGATTATTCACAATGCTTAAATATATTTTGCAATTTTAGTTACCAATTGGATTGTGCATTTATCACAATTGTTCTTCAACAACATTACAATATCATTGTAACACATACACAACCTCTTATTGGAAATGCTCTTACTATAATTTTTGCGAGGGAAATATATTTGAACCTACAAATGACCAAATGGACCAAATTGCATTTGGAGTAACATATGACCAACATGGGGTTTTTTTCAATTTTTTTATTGATTTTTTTGGTGAATATCTAAATTTTAGTCTAATTTACATTTTTTTTTCCACAAATTTTTTTTTTTGAAAAGAAATCAGTGGAGACAAACTTTTTATTTAAGATTATTTTATGTAACCAAAATGGTGATCATTGGATGCAATGTTTTTTTTTCAATTTTTTGATGTAAATTGGTTGGCTGCGAATTGTCAAAGTTGTTTGTGTGCTAAGGTGGCATTTTTTTTGAGGGCCAAGGGGTTCCAACTTCTACATAAAGGATATTTTTCTTTAGATGTAGCTATCCTAATTTGTGTATGTTCATAACTTGTTGGCAACAAAAATTTAATGTTGTATGTTCAAGAGGTTAAATCTATTTTCAATATTTAAGCTTAATCATCTATTAGATGTTGAACAATGTAGCATTGTGATGGTAGATGTTTCAACATGGGAAGTTTGTGGCTAATGAATGTGAATAGTTGTCAACCTCTGTTTTGCCATGTTTCATAACCATGCACAACAAAAAAACACTTAAACCATTATGCACTATCTACATCATGGGTTTCTATATTATGTTTGAAGGCATATTTGTGTAATTGAAAACATTTTTTCTTCTTCTCCATTTCCCACTTCTCAACTATACCAACAATCATGTCGCACCTTATGGAAACATATCATTTTTTATTCTACACACGTGCATTGTTAGAGTTCACATGATATGCACCAACAACCACTTTAGGTTTGGCAATTTTGCACAATTTAAAACCTAATTTTTTTGGAACTAACACTTTATATCTCCTTTCAATCTTGGAGCAAACCTTACAACCCATCTATTTTGGTAAACCCTATTAAATTTTAACTTTTTTTTTAACTTTTTTTTTTTTGGTTCATTGACTATGGGTATTGTAGGATATCCAAAAGTGTATGCAACAATTTTTTCACAAACCTTTTCCTTTCCTTTTGAAATGCATTACCAATATAAACAAATGCAATAAGACCCAAGATCACATCAAGTGACATAGTAGGTTTTGTTGCATTTGGAAAATTGAGGTTCACAAATGGTTGCCATAATCGAAAAACAAAACCCTATAATTATTCAAGTATGCACAACAAACATAAACATTGAGATTTTTGCACAATATATTTACATTTTACACAAGATTCAAGTTGCACAACATTTAGAAGAGTTAGCTTTCCAAGAATACATGAAATATTTATAACATTTAAGATTTATAAACAAGTGAAATCAAACTTGGAAAGTGAATGTGATGTCAAGTTGCATTTTAAAACTTCATATTATTACAACTTACCACTTACAACATTATATTCTTCAATAAATCAACATTTAAGAACCCATAAACATATTATGTAATTTTTAAATTATAATAAAAAAGAAATTCAAGTTCATATGTACCTTCAAAAACAAAAAAACATGTCAATATCTTATTGTTACACCATTATAGACATTGAAGAAGCCATGAACATAAAATATTCAATCTTGAATGCAACATTACAAAACAATGCAATCAAAGTAGGAATGGAAATATATACAAAAAATGTTCATGAGTTTTAGAGGCTTGCTTTTAGAAACAAAAGAGTTATGCCCTTGCAACATTTTTTCATTGCACTTTTTACCATTGCAATTCCTTCATTACACCCTTCACCACTATGGTTCCTTTATTGCACTTGTCATTGCAACTTGCCCAATTCAAACATTCAAGACTATTCCTATAAAGGCACAAAAACAAAATATCATCATATTACAATACTAAACATTTAAAGTCCAAGATCTATATTGATGGCATATCTTACTTTTGAACTTTCATTCTAGTGCTAGTGATGGGAAAATGTAAAAAAAGTGATCGTCATCCTTGGGAAGATATAGGATGGTTTAACTAAATCTAACTATCATACTACATTTAGCATTCTATTACAATTATTTTTTCAATAAATGTTTTTTTTTTCCAAAATTAGTTGTTCATAATGCCCAATTTTTTAAAAATTTGTTTGACATTATTATTTACGGTAATTTCCCTAAAGTTTGATGGTGTTTTATGCCTTAATAATGCAAATTTTATTGTCATCAATTTTCCCAATCTACCTATCATAGGAATTTCATGAAAATTTTATTTTTATTATCAAAATGAAAAATTGAAAAAAAAAGTCATCAAGAAAATGCTAAAATGATAAAGGTATTATAAAATATTAAACCAAATATGAAACAAATTTTTTTTAATCATCCTTCTATAAGATTTTTCCACAAACAAAAAACTAAATGTAGCTACTATTTTTTCACTTTTGGCAATCAAAAACCTCCAAAATCACCTCATTTTTTAATTTTTAGTTTCTAGTTTTGATTATGAGAATTTTGGGTGAATTATTCCAATTTAAAAAAAAAATTGCAATTGACATCCATTTTAGTACATTATTCCTCTATAATTGCAATTGACAACATAAATAAAAAGCGAAAACATGTAAATAGATGACTATAGCTCAACTTTGCGGGTGCCCAACTGCCTGAGGGGCAGGGCAGCCACCTTTTTCCTTATCACCTTTTGAGGTTCTTCTTGTTAGATGAAATAGGTAAAGTCTCCAAATTACATGTTGGTAATATTATTATATGGGTCAAGATTTTCAACATAATAATATTATCAACATGTAATTTGGAGAATTTACCTATTTCATCTAACAATATATAATATTTTCATAACATAAATTTTCTATATTATTATAATATTATAATTTTCAACCCTATTTATGTGAGTAAACCATAGGTTTATACCTTGCTCAATATTCAATCTCCTCTATTCAATTGTAGTCACTCTATTTCTTTTAGCATTGCACATGTTTGGGTTCTACTTACAAGAAGATCCTATGGTTGGGTTCCCTATAATAATTGTATAGCCTACCTATTGAAAGTTGTTTTTGAGACTTGAAATGAATTTAGGCATTGATATTTGAACTTGTTTTTGGATTTTGGAGAAGTTTAGACCTCTTAAGTTTTAATTATTAAAAAAAAACTGCTTCACATTATTAGGCTGCATTATATATATATGTAATTCATTCATTCTATTTATTAAAAAAATTGTGAAGTAAGTGGATTGGTGATCATGTATGAGAGGACTTAGTCAAATTTGGCTAGAGGAAGTGGAAAACTTTATGATTCCTCCTATAATTTGGCTACTTGTTACTCTAAATATGGCTATTTTAAATTTGTTTTCATCATAATATATGGTGACTTGGGCCCATTTTCCCCACCTCAAAAAATTCGCTTTGTACTTTGCAAGTGCAAAGTGTTTCATTTTCTGAAATGGCCAATGTCATTTTATTCTTGTGGCACCCATCGATATTAGGAGAATTTTTTAAAAACTAGTTGTGCTTGCCCCCTTACATGCTTAACAAAACCTAAAATCATACATGCATGTTTACTATCTTAAGGCAATAATAAATTCTCATAACATAAAAGGCAACAACAATAAAAAATAATAATAATCAACTAAAAATGAATTTCATTATATTTTTGTTATTACATTTTCATCAAAGCCTTATTGATTGTTTTACATAACATCAAATTAATTTTTTCTAATTTCAAAAAAATAGTTTAACATGAGAATTTTAATTTAATTTTAAATTGAGTTTTTTTATTTTAATCAATTCTTGGATTATTTTTCAAATCAATTTTTTAAGAATCTCATTTTATAAGACACAAAGGAATTGAAGCTAATTATTTGTATAGTTATCAAAAAAAATTCATGTAAAAAAATAGTCATATGACTTGTTTTTTACATTTCATAGTGATATGAAACCTTGTGATACAAAAAGGCGAGAAACAACCCAAAAAAATAAAATGATATAGAGACACGATTAAATCAGTTAACCCAACGTTCATATTTTTTGAGAAGAAACCCAACAAGTAGATGGGTAGACTTCAAAACAACCCATCAATTGGATGGGCGCACCCAAAATCTACACAGGTGCATCCATTAGCTTGGGGCAATATTAAAATTAAAAGTCATCAATTTTTTATGCCATGTAATGCCCTTGGCCATGGGCGTTGCAACAATCAGGCCTTGCATGAAGCCTTGCGCTCTCCCTCAAATGGGCCCTTATGAGGCCCTTATTTCGTTAATGCCCATGAGCTTGGCCATTAGTTGTCCTACACATAACACACTCCGAAGATGATGGCCCTTACGGGCTCAGCCAAGGGACTTGCTAAGGCCGATAATCCGCCCAGGGTAGTCCCTTAGATACTACGATACATTTGGTAGGCCTTAAGGGGGCAAGTTGTTGCAAGATCCCCCAATGAAAAATAGCCACTTGTCACATAACTTCTCTGCCATTTGCTGGAAAAATCATGAGAAATGATGGAACCATTAAGGCCTTAATAATAATAATAATACTAATAATAATAGGAATGACAATAAGTTTTTTTTTTGTTACTAGGAAATTGGAAAGATAATTAGTTATGTTATTATTTTTGTTCCAAATACATTCGTATCTGGATTGTGGTTTCAAAAAATAAAAATAATATATTTTTTGAAAAAATATTTTGTTTGAATTCTTTTGAACCTACCTAAATCAAGGCTTAAACACAAGACCAGGTAGGTAGGTAGGTATGTATGTAGGTACCTAGTGCCTACAAACCTAGATGCTTGTCCTTAACTACATACTTTACTTGTTTTTACCCAAGTAGACGTTGGTAATTAATTGACGTGAGAGAGAGTTACGGCGGGAGAGTTACGACGTGCGCGGCGAGCGTTGCCACAGGAGCGTGTGGGGCGCGCACGGCGATGGTGGTGGCGATGCTGCTGATGGAGAGCAGCACCGTTCTCTTGAGGAATCGGAGGAGGAGCTACTACGGCATGGATGAAGGGCGTGGCGCAGTGCTCTGACGCTGCTGCTGCTGCTGCTGCAGCTGCTGCTTGTGGCGGTGCAAGCAGGAGGATCATGCGGGTGTGGCAAGTTGGATTCGTGTTGTTTCTCTTCTTCTGTTGCTGCTGCTACCCTTGTGGGGAGGCGGCCGCTGTTGCTGTTGCTTCTTCTTCTTCCGGTATTTGGCGTTCTCGCTACCAGACAACTGCATGTACGTGGTTGGGAGTTCCAAACAACAGAATTGTACCTTTCTAGAATTGTTGTAGGAGTTGGGTGGTTACAAGTTTGGGAAGGCATTAAGTCACTCAGTCACTCAGTCAGTCTCTGAGACTGTAGATGTTTGAGTTCGGGTTTTGAACTCTCAGCTGCTGCCATTTGGATTTCATTGCATGATACTCCTTCTTGTTGTTGTTGTCTTCCTGTTGTTGTTCCTTTAGCCATTAGCTTGTTATTAGGTTCCTTTTTCGTAGGAACCCATAGTTACTCTGCAGCTCCTGACGTTGCTTTCCGCCCACAAACACACCACACCCACTCTTGTATATAAGAACTCATGTACCCAAGTATGGGAGGGACGCATGCTTACAGCAACCGACTGGAATCTATCATCATTATCATCGGGGGTCTCAGAGACAGCCACAGTTTGCACTATTGCTTTGTGCCCTAGCTAGTTTAGCAGAGGCCCATCAGGTCTTCTCACCACAATGCTGCAACTGCTCTAACTCTATTAGCTTCAGTTTCAGAGCAAGTATTGCAGCCAGTCATGACGAAGCCTGAAAAGCTTTGGACTAATTCAAGAGTCTTCTTCAACGGTTGTCTTTTTTTGCAGCTGATGCCTTACTTGCATTCAAGAAAGGAGTTGGAGATCCCAATGTGTTAAGGAGCTGGGAAGGCAACCCTTGTTTCTCTGTGTGGAGAGGAATTCGTTGCTCTGGAGACAACAAAGGAAACTTTCATGTTACTTCCTTGTAAGTTTTTTTTTTTTTTTTTTGTGTGGAAGAATTGAATTGCTCCCAGGAAGATTCTCAATCACGAAATGTGGACAACGCGAATCCGGTGGCAGGTAGTTGGGAGAGATGAGGAAAGTTGCTAATGTAAATGGGTTGGATGGAATTTCACATTTGTTGAAAGCTTTCAACGTGTCCAACCGAATTGGACATTTTTGCAGAAAGTTTCCAATGAGTCTGTCTGAATTGGACATTTGTGTAAAGTTTCTTTCCAATGAGTCTGACTCCAAGTGCACATTTGCAGAAAGCTTTCAAACTTGAGACTGAGGGGGTGGATTGCTCCAGAACTTGGTAATCTTACAGGCCTGGTGAATTTGTGAGTGTTTTACACAGATTTTCTCCTTTAGCAAACCCCTTCCCTTTCTTTTTCATTCTCTTCTCTTTTTAAGAATGTCAATGCTGGGAACAATGCTGCTTCCAGCAGAAAGCGTCAATACTGCAATTTTGTGTGTTTGGATGGAAACAACCCCAAGTGCAAGATTTATTTCCCCATCTAGGTGAAGATCTTGTTCTTGATTCTGTAGGTCAGCTACCAGGACTAGAATGTGGAATGGGTGTTTTGTATTGCAGATGGCTTGACAACAACCAGCTGACAGGGTATATACCTGCCAGTTTCAATGCTCTTAAGAATCTGACTTCATTGTAAGTCAGCTTTCCTTTGTCATATTTTGCCTATCTGTAGAGTGCTATATGGCTGATTTCCAAGGATTCTAAAGACCCTGTCAGGTAGTCATCTGAAACATGTATGCTTGGGTGTGATGTTCTAGTGAAGTTTGAAAGATTGGCTAAAGGAACATGGAGGGATATGTTACTGACACAATCTGGTCTGGTTTGGAATTGCATAGGCGACTTGCAAATAATCGTCTGGTTGGAGGCATTCCTTGGAGCATTTCTGCACTTCCTAAATTGCGAGAACTGTCAGTAACATCTTCTTCCATGGCGTCCTACATTTTCTGGTACATGAATTCTTTTGATTTTGTTAGTTTATATCAGGAGCCTTGGTAGTTCTGTGACATGTATTCTGGGTTTGGTTTCATGTTCAGGTCCTTGGAGAATAACCAACTAAGTGGCGCTATACCCTTCAATATTTCTGCATTCAAAGCTGTCAACATAAGGTGCATAGTCTCCATACTCTGAAGTATGCCCACAAAAGACTACAACCCATAATGCCAATGTGAGCTTAACTGCTACATGATATAGAGCATCATGAGTGGCGATATCCAAGGAGCCATTACACATGCTGATGTGTGCCCATTTTGTTGATTCAAGATTCAACTTTTCAGAGCCTTCCATATCAGATTCACCAGAATTTGTGTGTTTTAGAATTTTTTTTTCACTAATAAATCTGTCATTTTGCTGGTGGTGGTCATGCAGAATAGAAGGAAATGCTCAACTTTGCTCACCAACATTGAGTCAAAATCTCTCTGGATGTGTTCTACCTCCAACTCTAGTGATTGGCCCTATTCCTGCAGTTAGTGGGCCAACTGGGAGAGATAGGTCACTTATTGGTGCCATAGCTGGTGGGGTAACTGGTGCTGTGGTACTGGTTGGGACTACTGTTGCCTTGGTATCGCTGTGCTTGCTGCGTGCCAAGAGCTCCCATGCTGACGGCTCAGACTCTGGCTCATCAGAACCTTCTGCTGTTGGTAAGTTCAGAGGACATATGTCTTCTATTCTGTCAAGAAACATGCAAGTATATCCATTCTGTCAGGAAAATTTTCAATAGTTGCATGTACTAGGAATTCAGATGTAGAAGATTATTTTGGAAGGCAAAGTAGAGCTTGCTAACAAAGGATTTGGGAACAGTGGACTGGGTGAAGGGGCCAGATGAACGGAGTGGGGGCATTTTGACTGTAATTGCGGAAACCCAACAAGCAAGACAATTTACACTGGATGAACTGGACCATGCAACCAAGAGATTTAACCCAAGTAATAAGATTGGTGAAGGTGGATTTGGCCCAGTGTACAAAGGCCTACTCAATGATGGCACCATTGTGGCCATCAAGAGGCGCACAGGTGGCCCTCGCATTGAATTTGCTGAAGAGGTATATGAGTCCCTCTTCTTACAGGGTCCAATTTCACTGGCCCTTGTACTGAATTTTCTGAAGAAATATATGCTCCAATCGTACATTTCTCCATGGCTTGGTTTAAGGAAGAAGAGGCAGTGAAACTATGCCTCACTCAGCTCCTGCCTAAGAGCTGGTCCAATGAGGCTGGTGTTTTGTAGACGTAGGTTGCAAGTCTCACTGTTGGTTTTAGGAGTGCTAAACAGTAGTGGAGATTGTACCATCTTGAGCTACAGCTCTATGGATGGCTTCCACAAGCTTATGTGTAATTTGTGACAGTGTTCATATGGGGTACACAGGTCGAGAGACTAGCACAGATCCGACATAGACATTTGGTAAATGTGCTGGGTTTCTGCCAAGAATCTGAGCTTCAGATTCTTGTGTTTGATTATCTTCCCAATGGTAGCATCTGCAATCATCTTTATGGTACCTCCAAAATCACAATTAACTTCCTGCACATCTGTTCATGATCTCCACTAGTTGAGCAGGAATGTTAAATATTGACTTCCGAACTGCCCCAATTGACATTTAATAATTTCCTGATAAGAAATGGATAGTATTATGTAGAGGTTTAGGGTTTAGGGAAGTCAACAGTAGTATGTAGAGATGCTTTGTTTTGGGTTCATGTCATATTTATGCTCTCCAGGTGGAATGTGACTGTAGATGCTAATGGCAAAGGTCTGGGTAAACTTGACTTCAAGCAGAGGTTGTCGATTGCCCTTGGAGCAGCAAAAGGTATCAACATCCCTTTGTGGTTGAGGCAGTAGATGTAAATGTAATTGTGGCAGTGTTCAATTCTGCCAGTATCGAAGCCATTTAGAGTATGTGCAATCTGCCCCTATGATTGCAAGGTTTATGTTACTAAAGAATTGAGAAGGAATAGTTAAGTTGAAGATTTGTGTGTTTAAGAGCTACTGGGAGTGGTTTGGATGCAGGGTTAGAGTGTCTCCACAGCAGAGGTTTTGTACACAAGGATTTCAAAACCAGCAATGTCCTACTGGATGAGAATCTTGTACCTAAGGTCACAGACTTTGGGCTAGCATGCTTGCTTGGAGATGGCCCTGACATGGTCCTCTCCTCTACACCTAATGGCACAAATGGTTTCCTTGATCCTGAGTATAACCCTCCCCCCTCTTCCCTGCTTGCCTGCTCCCTCAACTTGTCTTGTGGATATCTTCATCTGCAATGCAGTGAATACTGCCACAAAAATACTCTAAAGTGGGACCTAGTTTACAATGGGGGGGGCCAGTGGTTTTTGCTAAAGTTGGTTGTTTTGAATGTTTATGAAGGTTCAATACCCTACAAGCATTAACGGAGAAGAGCGATGTATATAGTTATGGTGTATTCTTACTGGAGCTAGTGAGTGGGCGGGAAGCAGTCAACTTCAACAGTCCTGAACCTGAACGGAATCTTGTGGAATGGGTAACTGATTTCTCTGCATGAGTGAGGCTTAGAGTTGATACATTGATCAATAGTGAACTGTGCTGTTTGCTTTTGGGACCTTTCTGATAGTCTTTGTAGGGCAGATGTGAACTAGTTGAGGGGGTTGGGTTTTCCAGTGGAAAAGTAAGGACTGAATACTATTGTAACTTCCTGAATGTTATTCTATTGTTCATGCTGAAGGTTATTGACTCCTGGGTCAGGTTGCAAGGTTTTCAATTGTTTTTCTATGTTTTTTGAAGCTTCAAATTTTGGTGGGGTCATTCAAATAACTTACCGGACTGAACTCTCTCCTTAATAATATTTTACTTTTGGCAATGCAGGGTCGGGTCTTGTTGCACACAGGAAATTTGGCAGCATTTGTGGATGTGACACTTGGTGACAACTTCACTGAAGAAGCTATGCAAAGATTGGTGGAAATTGGATTCAATTGTGTTGACATATCAGGAGAGGGGAGACCATCAATTGTTGAAGTCACAAAAGATGTAGAGGAAATACTGGAGAAAGAAAGAGGGTTGGTTGCTGGCCCAAGTCATGGACACACTACTGTAACTCTAGGGAGTGAACTTTTTGCATAGTTCTTTTGTACCTCAAAGAGCTACTTTACCACAGCATTATTAAGAGTCTTGACTTCAAGGTAGGCAAAGAGATCCACTATTCTTCAGTTTCATGTTTCTGCTATTTAGTCTAGTCTGCTCTTTAGATTGTAAGTTCACAGCTGAAATAAATTGCAAGTGTTTTTTCATGTATGTGTGCTGCTGCTGCTGCTGTTAATGTTGTTGTTTCTGCCTCATTAATTTTTTCCTAGGTTTCCACTCAAATCTATGTACCTGCTAAGCAACTCAAAGCTTGTTATATGCCAGTGCCATTCCTCTTGCATGACAATAGACTATTTTCAGGAAGTCATGTATCCTGCTCTCTGGCAACTAGGAATCTGTTTGGGGATTTGAAGCCAAAAAGGTTGACATTGTTTTGCCGATGACCCTAAAACCCTAACCCTAAACCCTAAAAACCAACCCCCTTTACCTACTTACTTACCCACCCTACCTATCTATCCTCTTATCTTTTTTGAGCTAAACTTTTATTTTTGGATAAAACTTCAATCTTTTCTTCACTAAACTTTTATCTCTTGGCAAAACCTCTATATTTTATTGGCTAAACTTTTATCTTTAGCGAAGAAAAGTTCTGATTAAATTTTTATCTTTTGACAAAATCTTTATCTCTTCTTGGCTAAACCTCTATTTTTTGGAAAGGATTCTATCTTTTTTTTGGCTAAATTTTTATGTCTTGGCAAAAGCTCTCTCTTATTGATTAAACATCTTAATATTTGATGAAACTTCTATCTTCTATTTGTTAAACTTTTATTTCTTAGAAAAATCGCTTTGTTTCTTGGTTAAACTTTTTTCTCTCAACAAAAGTTTTTTATTTTCTTGGTTAAACCTCTATCTTTCAATAAAACTTCTATCTCTTTTTGTTTAAACCTTGGCCTCTTGACAAACTTTTATTTATTTATAGCTAACCTTCGCCTCTTGACAAAACCTCAATTTCTTTTTCTCAAAACCTTTTGCTTGTTGAAAAAACCTATGTACTTCTGAGTTAAACCTTTGTGTCTTGACAAAAACTTATATATTTCTTAGTTAAATCTATACCTTTTGATAAAACCTGTCTTTTCTTGATTAAATTTGTACCTTTTGAAAAAACCTCTATACATCTAACTAAACTTGTACCTCTTGTTAAAACCTCTATTTTTTCTTGGTTAAGCTTTTACCTTTTTTGCAAAACCTCTATTTCTTCTTGGTTAAAATACTTAATGACAACCAAAAAAATCACTTTTTGGCTAAATTTCTACCCTTCAACAAAACCTATTTCTTGGGAACCCAATTAGTACAAGGGAACATAGATATCAATATCCAAAAACCAAGTAAACATTGGATATATAGTATCTTACCAACAACGAGTCATTTCTAATTCATGGTATTGGGTGAATAGATTGATCTTCTTCTACCACACCATCTTGTTGGAAGTGTTTTTCCAAATTTTATTATCCCAAGCACCTCTAAAGGCTTTCGCATAAGCAACCCTACTCCCTTGAATCAATCCTATAATATATTCATCTTTCTTCATCTGCGCCATCACATTTTGGGGGAAGGACCCCACACCCCATGTAAGAATGCCAAAGAGAATGAACAAGTTTGAAGAAGCCAACCTTATTAATGTAAAGCTTTGGTACCTTTAAAATGTGTAATGTATTGTTTTTGAGTTGATCCCATTTGCACGTGGTTTGTTTTTTCATTCAATGAATTGTCGTTTACTCATTGTGATGGAGTCCAACAAAAAAGTTGTTCAAAACACAAGCACCATAGATGAATGGTCTTTGCCCCTTAGTCTTTTATGCCATGTAAATGGCTGAATAGACTTCCCCAATTATGTGGCAAGATCATGCTTGTGACCCAAGTGTCTAAGTAATAAGTACTTGGTTGAATAAGATGCATTATAAGCCCCAACCATGCAAACAAATATGCCTGCAACTTTAGCCCATGCCACCCCCCTCCTTGGCAAATCCAAGTGGCCCATTTGGCTTTGAAGCAACAAACATATATAAAACCCCCTGAAATTACCAAGGTCAACACAATGAAGGTATTGCCCTTAAAGGTGAAGGTTGAATGAAACATGAAAGTCTTACGATCAGACCAATGCTTAAAACATGGGTCAATGAGGGTATTATTAGGCTGAAATTACAAGAAGGCCCCTAAAACATTAGCGTATTATTAGGCTAAAATTACAAAAAGGCCCCTAAAACATTAAGGTATTATAGCCTAAATTGGGGGGGGGGGGGACCCCACCTACCTTCTCACATGAGAGGGAGGGTCAGGCAATGAATTAACATAAATATAGTTTAATTAGTCATTTGGAGGAAGGAGAAAGACTACAATGTGTTGCACTTCTTCCTTTATTGCAAAAGGATCCAATTCATTTGTTGCAACATGCATTGGTTCTTGCATTAATTCAACAGGCAACCCATTTCTTGCAACATGAATTGGTTCTTTCACTTGAACACTTGCACTAATTTGATCTTCTACTATACTATGAATTGACTCATTTGTTGCAACATGAATTGGTTCTTCCATTGGAGCACTTGCACCCACTTGATTTTCTAGCATATTGGAAGATGGTTCATTTGTTACAACATGCATTAGTTCTTCCAAAGCATTTGAAATTACTTCATCCATAATTTCCCCAATTGCTTTCATGGCTAGTGGAACTAGGGACTGCTTCAACCTCTTGCAAGGTGGTATCTTAATCCAAACATTTAGGTGACATCCATCATGACAAATACAATGACAAACAAACAAACAAAACACCAAAAAACATAAAAGGGGGGAACACAAAATAAAATAATTAAAAAAATGAAAGAAAATAAAAAATGAACACATGAACAATAAGACTATATATATATATATATATATAAACAAGAGAAAAATGCAAAAAACACCAAAAGGAAAAAAAAAACAAAAACAACACTCCCCCACATGCCATTGATGGGGATCTTTGAGCTTCCCTACACGTAGCCCTCCCACCTTGTTGCAAACAAACCCCCCCCCCCCCCCCCCCCCCCCCAAAACGCCCCCCTCCAAGCTCCCTTTGTTGATGGTGCCTTTTCAACATGAACACACACAACTACTTGTTGGAGCTAGTTAAAACAATCCAAAAAACACACACTAGTTATTAAAGCTTGTTGAGAAACCCCAAAAACACCCAAAAAGCACACATGGGCTACTAGAATTTGCTGAACAAACCCCAAAACACACACATGTTATTGGATTTTGTTTAAAAAAACCCAAAAACCACACACTAGCTATTGGAATGATGGTCCTTCATCAAGCTCCAACAATGGAAATGTGATGGTAGTAGGAAGGATGGTAGGATGGGGCAAGAAGGGGTAGGTAGGATTACCTATTGGGGGTTAGGGAAGCATGGAGGAAAAAAAAACTCGCCCTAGGTGGAACCCAATAGGTGAGGTTGTGTCTCCCCAGTCCCATTTTTTAGAGTAGTGCATTGGTGGGTGTTGGGACAACTAAACAAGTCGAAATTGACATGTCAAAGTATGACTAATTAATCAATTCAACAAAGGTCACAATTTGATTTTTTTTAATCAATTTTGCTAGTAAAATAATCCATGATTTACAATTGTGCATGTGTCTTATTGTTCTTAAGTTGCATCATAGTTCTTTTGCAACTTCTTTGGTGGAGGCATTAAATCATCAAATAAACCAATTGGAGCTCAAAATGTCCTAGGTTTAAGCAACAAAAAGGGAGGTGAGTGGTTTGAAGACACTGTCAAGCTTGGGTCAATTGCAATTTGTCCATTGCTACTAGCATTGGGACTCAACAAAAAGGCCTTCACTCTAAAATTCGATTGTAACTTCAACAACACCATCAACATAACTATCACAAACACATTGCACAATGCATACAAGCAATAACCTACCACACTATTGCATATAATGTAGCAACAATGCCTTGACCCAACACAATGCCTTACACCTACACCCAAGCAATAAACTCACAGCCCAAAACACACATCCCACAATATGATGTTTATTTGATTCTATGTTTTGGAGTTTGGAAAGCAAGATCACAAAGCTTGAAAACACAATGCATATTGGTGCTTCCAAAACTAATGCAACAAAAACACGTATACCCTAAGGGCCAAGAATGAACATTAAAAAGTCGATGACTTAGCAGTGGGCAATGAAAGATCACAAACCTTGAACTATAAGGGGGTGCAATGTGCTAACTAGAATAGATGACATTTACTTCACTATAACCCTGCATAAAGGATGGCAATAGACGTTTTATAGATAGCCAACATTGCATGCAACGAGCGACATAAGGATCCAATCCACAACCATTCCAAAATCTTGTGTCTATTCTCCCTACCTTTGTTGCAACTTACAAAGCCCAAATTCCAAATGTAATTGCCAAGTTCCAAATTCCAACAATTAACATTGATTTGCAACAATAATAAGATGTTGCCATACATTGAATAAATGCACAAAAACATTGAACTCATACTTGTAATAACAGGGAAATTGAATCAATACATGGTGTAATTGAGGTCCAAGATTGTGCATGACAAACATGGGAGAGCTCAAAAACATTAAGATTTAGGATTTGCCCTTTTAAAATTAAGGTTTAACCTTCAAGATGACAGAGGGTGTCACATTTGCTTGAAAGTTAACATTGATCCTTCAACTTGATAGTGACATTGATATTTGCTATAATCGACTTGCACAATGGATCATTAATGATGATGCATATTACAAAAGTGAATATTAATTAGCAACATATTCAAAAAAAAAAAAATTGAAAATTTTAGGTCTTAGCCTATGCTAAAACAAAAAATGTAAGGTGGTGTGTTTTAGGCTCTAACCCTAAACCTAAATATAAAATAGTCGGTTTTTTCAAAAGAACCTAAAGGATTTATTTTGACAACATGGAGGGCCTAGATGTGAACACCTAGCAAACACTACAAGGCTAAAATCTAATATGGGCTACTAAGTTTTAAGTATAAAAACACGAGCATGTTAATGAGTGTACATGTGTTGTAAATGATGCAATGATTCTAATACCAATTGATTATGGAACTATGACTTCTAGCTATTTCATGTCATGTTTTCCCTTTTAAATCTCTTATGCTTGGAGCATCACCTTTCTTTTGGTAGAAAATTGATAATAAATAGCTTAAAAAAAGGATGATCCCAACCACTTTAGGTAGTTGAGAATCTTGAATTCCTATTTACACATCATACTTCAATTTTTCTTTTGCTACATGTGATTTTGGAGTTATAAATGGCATATATGACTAATCAAGTCCTACATAGGACAATCAAGTCCTTTCATTAGTTGATATCCAACATCAATTTCAAGAACATAACATCATGTATTTTTTATCCACATAGTATATATAGTGGCACTCTGTAACATTCCTCTTTCTCCTCCGCACCCCCCTCCCCCCACCTAATAGAAAGAAAAAAAGATAATCTAGAGTCAAACTTTGTAAATTAGATGTGGTTCAAAGGTATTTAAGGTAACTATCGACATAGTCGAATGTTGGCTTTTGACATTTAAGATGTCAATTGAAATATTAAAAAATAGTCAATACATCATTATCACAATGTTTGCAAGTATGGTAGTCCTTGACATCATTATGGAATCACAAGCAAGTGATTATCACTTAAATAAATGCAAATGGTCAACTAGTAGCAACACAAAGGAAGGCATTGGGTGAAGGTGATGTGGAAGGACAAACCCACAGACCATTCATGGAATCTTGCCCTATGAATTCAAAAACAATTATGTACAACACGAATTTTGGGATCTAGAATAAAGGTTGAAAAATTATGACCTAGCTCATACCTAGCACAAAATGGAAAAACATATATGATGTTCACAAAAAAAAGTACTTGAACTTTCCATTTGAAGAGAAAAAATTCAAGGACCAATTGTGGGAAACATTGAAGGAGTTGGAAACATGGGTGAAAGCACACTGCAATGACCCCCTTTGGGGTGTCACATTGTATTACTTTTTAGGGATGTGCATGTTTGAATGTATCCCACTTCAAAATTTTGGAAGATTTCCATAAGATTTTTGCAT
>OY998158.1:6782334-6927414 GCA_963921925.1 Sphagnum tenellum
GCTTGTGAAGTCAAACCTTTTCATTAGCCTACACATCTGGCTTAAGCCACCTAATGCCATATATCCACATGAAATTTATTGTGCACCTTCAACACAATGGGGTTTACATCATGAGAGAAATTGTGTCATCCAATCCTTTACATAATGAACATGTTCATGCCCATGTAATCCGAATTCTTTGACAAATACTTGAAATAATCATCCATGTGGTTAAAATGGTTATGCTAATCCTAATAGATGTTGGCTACCATAATTTTGATAGATTGTCACATTATATTATGACCATAGGTATTTGATTTTGATGTAGATGAATAGGCATCAATAATTAACAACCATTGTGTTGTTAATTCAAATACAACTTTTTTTTAGTTGTTCAACAAAGTCTTGTGCATCATATTGTTCCAAGTCTTGTATCTTCAACAAGATTTTGTCAATGACCTTGATGCAACTCAAGAAATCCATGATTTCAGTAACCAATGTGGTTCCAACACCATGTCCAAAGCAAACACAAGTTACTTGGATAAATGATAACATATTTGGCCATATGTAATCATAAGTACTAGTGGGTGCCCGTGGCCTTCGGCCACCTTGGTTCATGTTTTAGAAACTTTTAACTTTTTTATTTTTATTTTTATGTATTTTCTATTTTTATTATTGTTTTTTATATATATTTATTTGGATGCAAGTTTGAAGTTTGGAGAAAGAAAACACACCTCATTTTTTTTCAAGTAGGGCTTTTCTTATTTTTTACTCTTTATTTGGTTTTTTCATTTTTGGAATTTTTTCTTTTGTATTTCCTATTGTATTTCCCTTTCCTTGTTTCATTTGTTTCCATTCCTTTTTTATATATTTTTTATTTGTTTCATGTTTTTATTTATTTTTTTTTTATTTTGTCTATCTTCATTTTTTTGTTTTTATGTATTTATTTATGTATTTATGTATTTTCTTTTTTCTTTTAAAAAAGATTATAGTTTTTTAAATATGTTTTATAATGAAAATAATTTTTTTTCTTAAATGTATTTTTGTTTGATTAGATACAGGTCCCCCCCTGCCCTGCCCGGTCCTTCCCCGCCCGTGCCCCCCCCCCCCCCGCCCCCCCCGCCCGTGCTGGACCCCCCATGCTGACCCTCGCCACCCGTGCTTGCCCACCCTGCCCCGTGCTTCACCGGGCTTTCCCTTCCCCCACCCCCCAAAACACTCCACAGGGAACGGGAGCCAATGGGATTACGCCAGAGAGGTAATGAAAGCGAAATGACATCAGAGAAAAAGAAATAAGTAAAAGATAAATAAAAGACAGACACACACACACACACCATGTTGTAATTATATAATAGATACTATTCATTCCTTTATTGGATCTCATTCCAATATATATATATAATTTGTTGATTTTCAATGTTCTATCCATAAGAAATGTGGTAAAAAAAAATGGTCATTATTGCTTGCCACCTATTTTTCATCAAACAAGTCAAAAGTTTGTTAAGAAAAATCAAACATTACAACACAACTCAATATGTGTGGCAAAATTCTCCTTAAAAAAACATGGCCGTAAAATAACAAGTCATAAAAATTAAGAATTAACAAGCATTATAAGATGTAAGTTTTAAAATATTAAAAAGAACCTTGATTTCATTTTGTCTAACAATGACTAAATCATTGATAAAAATTTCTTTCTATACATTCAATGATAGTTGTATATGTGTTCGACATTGAATTGAGTTGTTTCATGCATTACATGGGATATAAACATAATGGTTTCAAATTTTGATAAGACTGAACATGGTACAAGGGAATTTGTCAATTTGTGAATGGTGGAATAATTTGATAATAAAAAATACACCCCATGAATATTTCAAAATCCAATTATTCATATAGGGACATCAATTCTTTTTTACAAGCCATAAGAGTGTCAATGTCTTTTGGGATATCAAAACACGACAACACACAATTTTTTTAAAAAAAACCAAAAACCTTTCCAAATCTTAAAGACAAATAGAATTATGGAATCATCACTTATACATCTTTTAAAAAATTGTATAAGTAAGTTACATCATGGATTTGATTATTTTCAATAACACTTCTATTGAAGCGACCTAATGAAATCCTTAGTTTTAGATGTTTAAATCAAATAAGAGCAAAAAATGAATATTTCAGTTTTGCAACATTGAATAACAAATAGTCATAAAAAGTTAAAAAAACCAGTTGTGCGAACATATTGTAGGTTTCTATCATGTAAAAACTTCAAACTTGCAAAGAAAACATACAATTTCAAATTCAAAACGCAATGCAAAAAACAAGTGGAAAATATGACTTCAAAAGTATTTTATCAGATCTCCCAACATCAAAATCATAGAATTACAACAATTGACGATACATGTTGACTACCCAAGTTTCCCCATATGAAACCTTTAAAGTGGAAAAAAAACAACGAAAATCCCCAAAAGTTAGGGGAATCCCAAAAATCTTTTTAAACCTCATAATAAATCATATTTAGAAATCTTTATATGATGTCAATCTAATCGACTAACTTTCCAATTTTAAAATCTACATTTAAAAAATTCATAATACATTTTTTATCAGTAGTTGTTTCTAACAACGATGTCAAATAACAATTTCTAGTAGGGATTTTTGGTAATAGTTTTTGGTAACAATTTCTCGTAGCAATTTCCAATAGTGATTTTTAGTATCACTTTTCAATAACATATTTTTGGTAGCACTTTTCAATAACACTTTCCGGTAACAAAATTTTTATAGCACTTTTCAATAGTGGTTTTTGATGATAATTTTTTGTATTGGTTTTTGGTAGTCAAAATTGTTATTGACAATTCTTGTTTTAAACATCTTAATATTTTTTTACACCTTTTAACAAATTCTCCTTTTCAACCAAGGAAATATTATTTCATACTAAATCAAACCCCCTAATAATACTTGTAGGCTTGCCAATTTGTTATCTTTGTCTTAAATAACAATAAATTAATTTAAGGACCAAATTCATAGATTCAAAACACAACACAACAATAAATGTTTGGTTTGCAATATTAACAAGAAATATATATCATTATTCGGCTCCTTACATTGCAATTTTTCATCACCCTTATTAAGTTGAATACTTGATGGTACCATTTTAGGGAAAATGACTAGAAAAGAGTATCATGTGTTACCATATCAAGCTTCATACATCTATCATTGTTTACAATTATATATATATATATATATATATATTACCAATTATTATATTGAACCCAAACATATGATCCAAAATTGATTCATTTGCTACTTGTAGAAATTCAAACCAAAAAACATAAAGAAATATGCAAAGTTTAACAAAATAAACACATTTACTCCACACAATTTTGGAGTCATAAAAACAATGAATCAGATGTTCAAATTTACATTAAAAATATTACCCCCAAACAACAAATAGCCATAACCCATTTCAAATTAACATATTATTTTAAGGTCTATTGATATACCTTGTTTTTTCCATGCCCAAATAAACCTAAAAAATATTTGTGTGTAGAAACATTGAAATATTATGGAATGTTTTCTCGATGGATTTTGTAGTTTTTGTAACATAGTTTGATTATACATGTTGTTTATGATGCATATTACAAACATTACAAGAAATAACACAAACTATTTAGTATGTAAATGTTATGATACTTGGGTAAGTCCATGGTAAAACAAGCCACATCCAACTCCTTTTCCAAAAGCAAAGGAGTAAATAATTGACATTGAAGGGTGACATGACGAGCAACCATCACACAAAATCTATACTTGAATTTTACAAAAACTAAAATAAAATTCAAGGGTTATGGGAATTAAGCATGTAGAGGGAGAATTTTACAATTTATTTTTATTTGAATCCAAATAATGATTTGCATTATTATGAAAATTTCCCCAAAAAGATAGATCGAATTTTAGAATTCTTATTTGATATATTCAAGATTTCAAGAGTTGTTACGTGTGTTAAATTAATCATTTCTCACCCTTGAATGTTGATAGAAGTAATTTGTACTTTTATATGTCAGTTTTTAGTGTATATTACATCACAATGCATACATTGTGCATTAAAAATATTGAATCTTAAGTTGAGATGAAAATTTACAAATGTGTTATTGAGGACCAATTAGACTTGTAGTGGCTCATTTTATCACATACTTACCCACTTTCAACAATTTTTGTCTAGCATGTTGAATATATTTGTGTAGATTTGAATTTTTTGTTTTTTTTATTTATGAAACATCAAAATTGTTTTTCTTTTCTTCATGCTTCTTTTAATGCACAACACAATGAAAAATTACATCACCACATAATGCATATGTAGGCCAATTCCACACAAATGCATCATGCATGGTCACATTTTCTTGCTTGAAGTTCAAGAAATGTTTTTTAATAATTAATTTACAAGGTTGACCTGAAAGCCTATGAGTGCCATTAAATGATCTCATGTAATTGAAAATTGTTGGCACCACAAGTTAGCAATGTCAAATCTTCAAACTTGTCTAATGTGAAATTGGTCAAGATTTTTAAACAAGTTAGGTGTGATTCAAATTGTCGTGAACATGTCTTTAGGACATTGCATGTGGTGTGCCAATATGTTGATTTTAAGGTTTCAACATCAACAGCAAGGTGGACCAATAGGGTCTACCCACCTTTGATTACAACAAGCCACTATTGATGAACCAAAAATCCAAAATGAATTTGAAGTGATTATCCACACATGATTGATTTATTGAGAAGAACTTCAAATGCTCTTGGAGCACAAAAGTTTGAAAAGAACTTGAATCTTGTTAAATCTACAATCAAGTTACAATTATTCACAAAATGGCCCACAACTTATCTTTTCTTACTTAGAAAATTTTAAAGGGTAATCCTTCCCATCTTTCTTGTTGGGTTCAATTTTTGTAAGGTGTACCATTTAGGATGAAGTGCATGTAGCCATGGACATGGTTCTTAATTTTATCCTACATTTTGATTCCCATACATATTAATGAATAAAAATTTGTCAATTTTTGAAATATGATAGTTTATACCATTTTATAGCTAGAAACATCAACATTAGTCACTTTGTGTCCATGTTAATGATGAATAAAGACTAAGAAATAATATAAGAAGGGATATGAAAGGGTGATTATGTGACAAAAAATTTGGTACATTTTGAGAAACTTGAACCTTGTTTTCAAGGAACAATGTTTCAATCTTTCTTCTTGTTTTGCATTTTTTTCTAGCTCCAACATTGTTCCTATGATTCTTAATAGTAGCTTGGTAGGTGAGCTAACAAATTCTACAAGTAACTCACACCTTAAGGATTAAGGGTTGAACCTTTTACTTTTACTAGAACTAGAAAGTGAATACATTCAAAATTCCTTGCAAAGTTGGAATGCTAGCTCAATGAAGAGCAACACCAACAAAATATTAGTTTTTTTTGTTGATTCCATGAGGCTGATTCCATTATGTAAGAACTACAATTAAACAATTAAATGACTTTGGCATGTCATTTTCAATTCTAGAAGTTCAATTTTCAGGTTATAGACTTGTGTCTTCATCTTATGAATTATCTTATATCCTATATGTCCATTGAGAAAATTCTTATTATTTACCTTGTCTTTTGGAATTTTGAAGTTCGATTATAGGCTTGATGATGTGTAGTTGTCACCTAACATTAGAAAATGGTATTTGGATGGCAATCTTGCAACCCAAGAATTAGGACTTGATTACATGAATGTGTAAAGTTTTTTCAATTTTCAAGTTCGCCTAATTATATGGGTAAGTGAAGAATAAGGGCTAACACCTTTCTACCCTCATGTGAAACCCCATGAATTAATTTTTTCCAATTGTTTTGGCCCACTAATATCTTGGAAAGGCAATGTGTCATCATTAACATTTATGCCACCAAAAAGTTGGAAGGAGACAAGAATGGAAGGGTGAACTAAACTAGGTTTACCATGCTTGAACTTAGGGTTTTCATTGAAGTTTTGAATTTCATGGCCTTCGAAGAGGTACACACTAAGGTTTAATGGTCTAAGTTCATTGATATTTCCCCCAACCCTTCCATTATGGATCATATGATTAGGTGTGGGTTTGAATTTTTTTAAAATGTATTCATTTCGTTAATAACAACTTAGTTGTCGCATATATAGACGATCATTCTTATGAAAACATTTTTAAAAATTAAATGTGAGAACATAATCAAATATATAATGTTTGATCCTTTTTAGCGTAAATGGAAATTAAACATAAAACAAACATCGATATATTAAATTTTAGAACACTATTTATTTAAATGATCAATATGAAGATGTAAATTCACTTTGTGACAATAATATTGAACAACCACATGTTAAAGATGCATTTAATATTTTCTTAAAAATGTAAATAAATGCAAATAGATGTTTATTCTTACAAAAATAGATGCAAATAGATGAAATATTAAATTTATTGCTTTTCTTGGTTAATGCCAAGGTAACACATATGTGTATAGTTTCAACTTTTGCATCTTGTGATCATAATATATCAAAATTAAAATGCAAAAGTAAAGTATGAACATTGTATTTACCAAGAAATTTCAAACATTTTTGTTACTTACTTTTTCTATACTTTGTATGCAACTTATTATAAACTCAATGGAATCAACAATGGTTTGACAATAAGATTTGAAAATGTTTTGATTTTACTTTCTTGCATTTATGTTCAACATATGATTTTTTGAAAGTGCATTTGTTGAAGATTTTTTTTAATAGTACTTGACTATGTTTTCACCCTTCAAATGATTAGATGAGCTATATAATGAATTTTGTGGGCGATTATAGAATGTAGAACATAATTTGTGTGTTGATAAAATGATGAAAAATATTGAAAAATATTCACCCATGCAACAACACATGAAAATTAGACCTTGCTAGTATGAAATGAATATTTGGTGTTTGGTGAATGCTAAGTCCAAGTATGTGTAAAAATTTTAAGTTTATTGTGATGCATGTCATGAAAATATAAATCATCTAATTGGATATATGATTATCATTGAGTTGATAGATGATTAGAAAACAAGAATCACATTGTCACATGTGATAAGTTTTTGTCTAGCCTCACATTGTTTAAAGGTATTCTGCAAGTCGGGGTGCATGCCACATTTGGAATTGTAGCACCAATTGTAAGGGGTGGCCTAGTGTTTTGACTATTGATCCAAAGAGAGAATTAAGAGCACAACACTAAAGATTCACACATTTTTCATTTATTTCTTGAAAATAAAATTCAAAAATATAGACTTAAAATCATTTTGTACATAAAGCCACAAGGTCATTATATGTACATAGAAACCACATGTTCAACAAAAAAAATTCCAATCACACTCACTAGACTTGGCATGCTTGGACTTGTTATCATTTTTATTTAGGGTTCAATTTGTTAAGATCTATTAAATTTTGTTGTCATGTCATCATCTTTTTGTACTCCTTTTCATACTTTTTAGTAGTCTTGTTTCACTGAACATGAACATAAAGTGAATGATATGGTGGTTTCAAATATCATATTTCAAAATATGGCAAATTTTAATGTGCAAGGGAATCAAAACATAGGGTATATAACTAAGGATTGCATTCAAGATTGCCTTTACTTTGTCATTGGTGGTACACTTTATTTTTTTTGAATTTTATAAGTATTTTCATATAAAATACATTAAAATATAAAGATAACACATTAGAAAAAAAATCAATAATCCTGCAAAATGTATCATTTAATTTTCCTCATGTTGAATAATTCATGCCATATTATCCCCACCTATTACCATCGCATACCAACAAAATATGGGAAAAATGGCCTCCCCCCCCCCAAAAAAAAATAAAAATTATCATAATAAATACATTTTTTGTGTTTTGGTACAAAGGGGAATTCATTGTTCTTGATCACATTCACAAAATATCCAAAATATTTGTTTGCCTCAAAAAGGATGAAAATCAACAAGTTTTTTGTAAACTTTTTTTGGATGGTCAATTTCAATGTTCCATTACTTGTTCATTTCAATTCCTTTTTGGACAATTTTTTCCTCTCATGATTCAAACGCATGTGCTTTAATTTACCACCACACTTTTATGGTAAATGGAGCACAACATCTTAGTCCAAGTCTCCAAAAACTTTCATTTTTGAAATTGCCCAAAACAAAAAAAATGAAAACTTGTAATAGTGGCAATTTTCCATTTCTCATCCAAATTTCAAATTTTTCATTAAAGCATTTAGCTTGAAGTCTTGTTCAATTTCATTGAGTTAAAATTTCAAAACATATGTATGACTTTGAAAAATATTGGGGGGGGGGGGGGCGGGGGGGGCGCAGTTCATTCATTTTTTGAATTGGGCTTATTTTGGTCAAAATTCAATTAAGGGTTAAAGCTAGAATCAAATCATTTTTCAACACTAACTATCCATGACCCTTTTTCATTTGATGTCACATGTTTAATGAGTTATGTTATTTTTTTTTTGTTACAATTATGCAATGCAAAGTGTTAGTTATAGACAAGCTTTTAATTACTTGGACGTCAAATTTTTTAAAGATGGATTTACAATGCACATTGTGACAATTTGAATGTCATGTGGATTGGAGGGTTGGAAATACTCATAAGGATCATGAGTTTATGGACATAGTTTTTTCAAAACAAACATTTGTAAATTGAAGAATGGTTGGTGAATTCAAAAAGTATGAAGATAACAAAAAGGATTTATTTCAAGGGTATTTACAATTGTTAAAAGTTTCATGACATATGAAAAAACATCTTGAAATATTGTTTGAGAATTGACAAAAAGAAAGTAAATTAAATTTTGACAACCTTATTTAATTTTTGAAGTTAACAAAAGGTGCATGATAATGAGTTGTTCAAGTTGTGTATTGATGTGTTTTAAAGAAGTAAAGGTGAAAACTTTGAAGTGTGTCTAAGAAAATATTTTAAATATTGTATTAATAATGTGCTTTAAACATTTGCGAATTGGTTATACTTATTTTTCAATTTCTTAAAATGTCCAATATCACATCAATTTGAACAACATATAAAACATCAAATGAAATTATTAATGCATTAATGAAAAATTTCTTATCTTAAAAATATTAGTAGAAACTCAGTCATTCTTGAGTTGAGTGACCTAAACTTAAGAGTTCCAAAGATATTGTAAAAGGATAAAAGATTTCAAGAGTGTTGTAGGCACAAGTTCATTAATGGACAAGTTCAATTTTTATAAGAATTAACGCATTTAGCAGATTATTTATCAAAATTGAGGCAACAAGTGAAATGCAAGTAAAAAAATATTGTATGAAATTATGGCAAGTGTTACATGGAAAAGATGACATGTTCAAAAATTACATATCTAACAAAACTTATGAAAATGGATCAATTTGTAATTACGTTTAAATCAAGAAATCATTGAAAGGTAAATATTTGATGGAATTCATCATGGAGTAGATGTTAAACCAAATGTTTCAATTGTTATACAACCCAAAAAAGAAAAGAGGTAAAAGATTTGTTTATAGTTAAATGTTCAAACCATTAATAAATGGGTCATCATTTAAGAGAAGAGACATAATTCAAGTTAATGTCCAAATTAAAATAAAATAAAATGTGAGTTCTTTCATTTGAATTCACTACTAAAAAAGTAAGTCAATTTACAATTGAAATTATGAGTGAAAAACACAAGAAAATTTTGAGAAATATGGGGAGAACTTTTAAACTTTTAAAGTTGTGTTCAACATTATGCCACAAACCAAATGTGATACACCCCCAAGCTCTTTGATGGATTCAACAGCGAATCCAAAAATGACGACAACGAAAGAAGGAGTTGTGACGCACTTTTTGGTTCGTAGCACTTTGGGGCTAGAAGGGCATTGTTGGAACTTTGGGATGAAGACTAAGAAGATTGACAAAAAAATTAATTACTTACATGGACCTACATAAACCAAACAACAAGTTGGTTAAGGTGTAATTGAAACACTTTTGATGCACGGACGAGCCATGAACAAACATAGATTCATAAAATTCAGCATGCTCACATTTGGGGAAAGCCATCATTTTCCCTTTTATAATATTTTTTGTGCCTAGCCATGAGGCCAGCACTCAAATGTCATTTTGTCGTGAAACTTTAAAATGAGAATCCTGAAATTTTCAAAATTGAAATTCTTATAACTTTGGAGGCCCATAACTTTGTGTGCACACCTCTAATTGAGATGAGGTTTGAAGCAAGGTTGTAGCCCTTGTCAAGAGCTTTTTAATGGTATGTGACACAACACCTGCACATAATAAAGAAATCGGCACAATTCTTGATTTTTAATGGTCAAACTTTTCTTTTGACCATAACTTTTGTTTTAAACACTTCAATAGGTCATGCGAGCGCACTTTAAACATTTACATTCTAAGAGATTTCCAATGATATAAGGAAATCTTCAATCCAATGGGTTTTGACCTTGTAATCATTTTTTGAAAATTCGAAAGCCTATCCGAAATTAAACTTATAAAATGAAAACTCATTTGAAAGTGTGCAAGTTCATTCTCTCACAACCTCCCACATTCCTAAAAGGATGAAATGTGACTTTAAGACTTCACTTTTGATCCACACCTTTGTAAGTCCTTACTTTGATCACAAACCCAAGGTTAAAGTTTTGACAAAATGATAAGCAAAATCTTCAAGAGAATAATATTTAATAATGGTTCACCAACATGCAAAGTTAAAATGCTCCTCAATTCCAATAGACAATTCTCAACTACTCTTTTAAAGAAACCTCCATGTGTGCTAGTGTCACTTAATGTTAATGTCTTGCAAAATGAATTGGTTGTGTTCTGTACACATGGGGGGATTATTTAGAAATCTCACTAAGCTATGAAACAACAAAGCACTATGTGCACAAGATGACAATATTGGTTTTGGAAGCAGGGAAGAGATGGTGTGCAGGTTGTTGCAACTTAGAACAACATGACTACATACCTCCTGAACTGGTGTGATGTCCGTTTGGGCATACTCTGTCAATGGCAGGATGCACCTCTCAGATGACACACATGTGAGGAATTCCTTCAACTTTCACACACCCACAGTATTCACAATAGTGGACTGAGAAACCTGTGTGTGCACCAAGAGGGTGACATCTGTAAGCTGACACAAATGGGGTGGGAGATCATAAGCCAGCATAGGACGTTGCACTGATGCCTGCAGTGTAGAATTAACAACCTGCACAGAACAAACAGAAGAGTTTTTCTTTATGCTTCTAAAAGCCATGATGCTCTTGAACAGAGTAGAATGAAGGCCAACGTGCTCAAGATGTCCTTGTGGCCAGTAGAGAACAAGGCTGTTCACTGCAGGTAAACATCCAAGGGGCCCTGCACAAGTGTGCCAAAGCTCCAAGCCAAAATTAAAACCACCCCTTACTGTCCTAACATTACCGAGCAGATAATGGCTTACCATAAAAGCCACCTACCCATGACACTACCTTCAACCATCAAGCTTCCCCAATGCCACCACTACCTATATCCAAAACATGTCTCTCTCCAGTGGCCTCTTTCACCACTTCAAGTGCAAATTAACAGCCAGGAGAGCTAATGCCTACCACCATGAGCCTCTTTGGCCTGCCAGAATGCAAAAAGTAGCACACCAAAAGACATAACGAAAGGATCTTTAACTCCGGATTTTGACAGTGACAATCCTCCATGAACCCAAGCCCTAACTGAAAGTGCTAGCTACCTGGTTACCAATCACAACCCTGAGTTCCACTTGAAATAAAGCTCAACACAAGAACCAAATATATACATGACTTCTGAATGGGCGATGAATATGGATACTCTTTGGACCTCAAAAGTTGCCTCCCACCAGCCTTGGGGCAGGTACCTCAAATCCTGGAAGGTTTGAAAGATTGGCCCTTCTCCTATACTGAACCCACCACATATGTTACTGACTTGTTTTCCACAGCAGTGATATTTGTAAGAGCAGGGTACTGACAACTGGAACAATACCTTCCAGTAATACCCAGATGTGGTAGACACCAGCACACTAATCATCAGGAGATACTCAAAAGAACCTGACACAAAATAAACTCTCTTAAACACACGGCTCCAATGCTGTACCATGTATTGATTCCCAATCAAATGGATATCTCTCCTATACAAATCAATAAACATTGCCCAATCTAAGCAGATCCCAGATGAAAGCATGGCTACAGACCATAAAGCTCAATTGCAAAGGGAAATCTTATTTTAATTGACCCAATGTTTGCATTGGCTTCATGTAGTGGAAGTACCTCAGATTTGTAAAGGGCGAGATGCACATCTCTATGGAAACTGCTTTCTACCAACCAAATCTCAGATGATACTATGCAGCCCAAATCAATTCAAGCAATGTGTATTGTACAAATTATATGTAGATAGGTAACATGGCCATTTCACAGCAAGTTGGCCATGCAGCCTAATGGGGAAAGGGCAATCAATTAATGCCTCAAACAATCAGCAGGTAAAGAGAAGAATCTAGGAAGATAAAAGAGTTCTGTGCATAGATATCACAACTTGCGTCGTTGGATTTTTGAAGGATGTGTGGGATAGAAGCTATCAATGTCAATAGCCTGCAAAATGTCTCCAACTTTGGACAAGTAGGAGGAATGTCCCTTCACTATCTCTGTCACATCTACCTGCCAATCATCACCAACCCTGGTATCTGTTAGTGATGCAAATGACTGGTTCTGCTAGTCACATCCAAATGTTCATCATGACATTTCTTTGAAACCACCTGTCACCCCTGAACAGCAGCTAACAGAGATGTTCCACACTCCTGCACTTTTTTAGTTACACTGGATTTCAATAGGCACAATTACAATATACTGACATACAATGTAAAGTAAAGCACATGTATGTATCTACAACACCATAACACTACGAAATCAAAAAGCTGAAACTCACATTTTCAATGCCAGGGATGTTCACTGCTTGTAGGCCTGCTAGCCCTTGTGTAAGAAAGCTGCAAGGATCATATACACATTAGTTACCACCAATATGCAGAGACTGTTGGACCACAGATTTGATCTCTGAAACAATGCACTATCTTACTCTTTGATCCATTGGCTCCTCAAAAGAAATATTCTTTCTATCTAGCTTTTCCTTTCTTTTAAGCAATTTACCAAGGTGACGTCAACCTCAACTGAAGTGACCTATCATATACTGACACACAATGTAAAGCACACATCCAAAGTATCTCAACCAAGAACAATATAAAAATAGACTTACGTTGCTCGATAGATTACCCCAAGCATCCAATCATTTGTTGAGTATCCATTAATGAAACGTCCTGCCACAACCTGATTTCCCCATCCCGCCAGAAGAAAATTCCAGAATACATATAGGAGGTACTAACTCACAAATTACTGTTCAACAACTTCAACAAGAGACCAACCTTTTTTGAAAGTCACAATTTCAACAAGTCAAAGTGAGTTTAACTAGTGTTGGTCATTTGAGATGGGTTTTGCTAGAAGGTCTCAGCACTGGAAAAGGCCTTCTTAAAAGCATTACTAATGACTCACTGGTGTACACAATCAGTTTCAAAATTAATTTTTTTGATAATCATCTAAAGGGCACCTTGCGCACTGTCTGCCACTGACGTGTGTTCAAAACAAGAGGTGCTCCAAGCAGTACCACCCGCTCCACAATGCCACCTGTCCACCCCTCAATTGACGTCATCTCAAACATTCAAGAATCCTGTACTGCCTACCAACTGCATTCAGCTTGAAACTAATCTCCAAAGGTCTCTTTCTTCACAAAATTTCAAGTCTCAGTGCTGTACATTGCTCCCTCATGTTCCTGAGAAAAGGGTGTGTGAATAGACTTTCACTGATTCCATTTGGTTTCTGAGTACATTGGGTTTTATGAATGGGATCTTGAGCTGTCAACTGCACATTATATTATTTGTCCATAGACTGCATCTTCTTTGTTTTGTCTTTACTTCTTACCACAAGTACTCTTAGTCGGTATGTGTAGTCCCTGAAATGTTGGCTCTACACTCAAGATGGCTGTCCAATATCAAAAATTTACACATGCTAATTTGATCTCTTGAACATCCAGAAACATTATCAAACATTCTAAACAATTACCAGTATCTCCTCTCTTTGCTAGCTCTTCCAAGCATGCAAAAACTACACGAGCACCCAAGGAGAACCCTATGAGTGTCACCGGCCTGCCATCAAGCACAATTTCAGTACGAGAAACCACCAAAAGCACACATGAAAAGATCTTACTGGGATTTTGCCACAGGCATATATCAAGCTGATTTCACTGCCTTATTCTCACTCATCAAGTTACTTGCACATACTGGTACTGATAAGTCAGTTTTTGCAATCCTGCTCTGCATAGAAAGAGCCTAATTCAAGGAAATCAGCCCCTGTATCTGTTGTGAGTACTGATGCAATGGGGTGGAAAATATGGATTTGAGGATAGTCATCATGCCCATCACCCAAGTATGACCAACCCTAATCCAGCAAACTGATTAGAATATGTACTCAAGACAAAACAAAAGGGTAGAAAAGGACAACAACAAAGGTTCTGCTTATGGGGGTATGTTATATGAGATAAACAACATGGTAGAGAAGGGCAATGACAAAGGTTCTGATTATGACGTACCGACTGCCTTGACCACCTTTTAATAGAACATCTGCCAGTACCTTGCCAGCCTTGTCTGATCTGTAGTCCAAAGTCCAAACAGATGCACCAAATCTTGTCAAATCTCACACTTGATACTATCATTCCAAACATGATTGATAAGCTCAGCACTGGCACAATCATACATCCAGCAAACCAAACAAGCAACTAATCTCCATTCAACCTCCAAAAGGCTGGGATCCAGAGGTTGCAGAGACCTTCTGGTCAATTATCACTAATAATGAGGTATGAAACAGCTTATGTTCATCCTGGCAGAAAATGGATGAGCCACAAGAACTCCAAAGTCAAGGATGAGTGATACATCCCTCTGTGACTGAGTGTGCAAGATTACTAGCGGAGGATTGCCTAACCTGTTAAGAGCAAGAGTCCATTTGCTATCAATGAAGTCAGTGGCACCAAGTAATGTGGCCGGCCAAGCCAGTGCAGTAAGAAGGCTACTCAATACAGTCAACATGGCTCCTCGCTTCATCATCTCTTTTGCAACACCTGCAAGTACAACCCACACAAAAACACACAAGATTGTCATGACTACATGTTTGCAGTGACAAGATAGACTATTCTTCTCCCGATCTACAGTGGATGTCATCTCAAAAGTCAATTCAGCTGTACAGAACTTTGGCCTAAAACTGGATTTCCAACAGTATTTACACTAAAACCCTTGCATTGTTCTCAAGAGAAGTCACATTAAGGGTCAAAAAAGTGCAGTGCGTACTTAAATTTATAAAATATAGCACAACATGACATAGCAATCCCAAGCACTAAATGCTAAAATCACTTACTCGAGGCAAGCCAGTCTTGTATTGCAGTACTGACAGCGATTACATGTTTTGACTCCCAGCAAAGTGCGTACCTTCATTCCACAACCCCCCTTAATCAGAAGTCGATCCAAGCTCTTTAGCAGTGGTCCAGTTCTAACCATGTCAGTAGGTGAATCTGTTCTCAAAGAAGGTCCTGAAATAGTGAATAACTGGTAGAGACAGCAGACCTCTCTAGATCGCCATCTGGTCCTTCCCAGGGACGGATAAAATCTTGCCGTTTGAAAGCAATGCCCGACACCATAATTGCAACAGCCAATCGCTGAACCCCAAAGAAGATGCCATCCCACCATCAGTTCTATCACACCAGGTCATGGTCATATTAGTAAGAATGGAAAAGTTATCAACCCAGAGAAACAGAATAATGCCAGATGATAAGCTAGAGCAAGTCATGAGAGAGCACAGACTCACTCCTTGTTGGTGGTTTTCCCCAATTGGTACAAACAGAAACTCCTCAACACCACCAATTCTACGGGCCATCTTGTATCCTGTGAGGCCAGCCCCCGCAGCTGCAAAAGCAACTTCTGTGTATTGAATTCTACTTTAGGAAAGTTCTTATAAAAAATGAGGGTACATCCTCCCCAATGATCAAATGCCAATTTGTTCATCACTGTTGCTCAAGTCCACTGAAGTTATGTGCAACATCTACATCATGCACATGCTGCACACCTCCCTTACCTCCAAAAGAAGCAGCAACAGCAACAGAACCCATAGTTGTGCCTGTCAGTGCTGCCACTGTAGCTAGACCACCAGCTCCTAAAGCAGGAACTGCTGTTCCTATGGTTGCCATAGCTGCTGCAAGTGCAGGTGCTGCAAGGCCTGGCAGTCCCATCCTGCATTGTCAGAGATATTGCGAAGAGCATTAACATAGAAAACTACATTAAGGTCATATTTCTGTCATGTTTCATGCTCATATGCTGATGACACATCATACCATTATCTGTGCTACTCCTGCATTGAGTACCTCCAGTGATTGCTAAGAGTGTGCCTCCTGTTACAGCTGCTGCACCAATTACGCCCCCTCTTTTTAGATTTCGCCACTTTCTTCTCACAGCTTCATTGTCATCAGCCTGTGTCTGTGCTCTCTCTTGAGCATCCAAGGCCATATAAGCCACCATTATTTCCATGCCAGCCTGAAAGAGCCTCCCCCCATGTCCATCAGGCTCCAGAGTTATATGAGTTTGCAATACTCACATGTGAGTTGTTGACACTGTAATTATGATACAATGTGTTGAACCATAATAAGGAGCTGTATCTGAGCCATTTCTAAACTCCCATTGTAATGCAGAGTGGTTTCTACATTGCATGTCAAGCACAGAAAAGGTTCCATGCATGTGTGCCAAGTTTCAGCAGCTTACAGTCGGTTAACATTGAAATTGAAGCTGACAACATTTTCAGGGCTCATTGGAGTACTTATAAAACAGGACTCACCACCTTTCTCCAGCTAATGTCAAGCCAGAGTGCAAGCAATCGGATTGCCACCCGTTGGCGTGCATCATAGCCCACACTTAGCACTGAACTCTCAGCATTCTCTTCTGGAAAGTCAGTCACACAGGCTGCCAACAGCTCATGCAACACAGCCATCTTTCGTTGCTTTGTCTTAAGCCTCACTTCAACCAATCTGCTGTCTTCTCCATCATTTGGTGAACTGCTCTCAGAGTGGCTCCTCTCCATCCCCATACTCTTCCAAAAAAGATGACCTGCTCCCAGAAGGCTTCACATATCTGAATATATATATACTCTCTTCCACTTCACAACTATTATTCCCATCAACTGAACACCAATGTTCATATCAACATCAAACGATTAATGCACTGGGACAGTTGTCAGTGGCCTTACCCTATAAGCAGACAACACAGCCCAGGCATCCCAGCTCCCAGAATGATATGTGATGGCTACCAAACAAGATCTTAAATGCCAGTGGAGCCCTAGTTATGGTCAAGACGTCTGGCTGTAATAAGCCCAACTAGCAGCCTTCACCTATTACATAACTGTCAATTAAGCACATCTATTTCTAGCAGTGCTTGAGTTGGCTCTTCTCATCTTCCTATTGAGGATAACAGAAAGGATTACACCAAGCATGAATGCTCAACAATGGCACACTTGACAGCCATAGTTGATGAAAACAAAAACCTTCATAGGTAGAAACTTTTAATTGGAATAGACCATCTACCACCATCTTCCTTTCCAACTGGGTCTCAAACAAAGAAGAATGCATAGTTGCATTGTACCTACAGTGCTGCTTAAGTGACCATTGGTAGATGTCCCATAGCTCGTAGAAACAGCATCCACATCTTCTGTGGAAGCAACCTCAGTTTGGTCACATGAAGACAATTCATTCTCCTCTTCAGAGAGCATCCGGAGAAACTGCATTATAGACTCAGGAAATTTGAGCAAAAACATAAACCAGTGTCCTTTGCCAAGTCACTTCTTCCTTAGTCCCAAGCAAAGACTGCATCTGCCTGTCACTTTGTAAACCAAGTATGACAACCCCTGAATTAACATTTACATTGAGACTGGCAATACTCTCAACCTCATGCCCATTCCAATTTCAGATTTCTTAGTGTCCAGTAATAAGTTGTTTTCATTTAGGAGGAAGGCATGCACAAATCAAAACTAAATTTTGAAGGAAGAAAGAATCACCGATCCAATATGGTGCTTGGCATCCTGTGAGACAGACATGACCTCAAGGCCAACCCATGCTTTCTCCTCAATCCTCAAGCACCTGTGTCATCCAATTCACTGAGTGTCAAGATTATGATCCATTATCGGCTGTGACAACATAATCTCCTACATTTTGGCTGTTGAATGACAATTATATAGGCACTGTCACTGTGACAAAATCTCTTACAAGGTATCTCCAGCTGTGTGTCAAGCATCAATCACAAATGTGCCTCCTGAAAGGCCATTGCTTGGTACATTTTCCCTCCAAACAATTGTCTGACCATTTGCAAGAAGGCAAGTGATAAAGAACAACTCATCAACATCTGGCTGATAGCACAAAGACTAAAAATGGTAGGAGACCCTCAGAAGCACAATCCCAAGAAAACTTGTGTTGAGTAAGAGATTTCTGGTTCCTATCAAATCCAGTAAATATCCATAAGTATGAAGTGTGTGGGAATCATCTATTCTTGAATTCTGATTCATGGGCAATGTGAATTAGAGAATTCAAGGGGATATGAGAAATCCCAAACAACAAAAGTGGCAAGAATCTGTACCTGAGTCTGTCTGGGGAGCTCTAAGATCTAAATAGAAATTTAAAACAGAAACCAGTGAAATAGGAGGGACCTGAAAACATGGCGCAGCAAGAATCTCTCCATAGAAGTCCATGGAATCTCATTTTCAAGTGTGAAAGATGATGTGAAATGTGCATCATCAGGATCAATATCTAAAGTTACTCCAAGGCCAGATGGCAATGAGTACTGTTGCATCTGTGCTTGAGTAAGGGCCAGAGCCAAAAGTCCCCCCGCAGCATACCGATGAATATAGCTCAATTCTGCCATAGTCAGTGTTAATAGCCTGCTTTGATGACTCAATTCCTCCACCACTTTGATTTATTGTCCTCTCTTCACCTGCAAAACCTGGTGGCAATCACAGAACAGTGACAAATTGTACTACCAATATCCACCTGTCTGTGGTGAAGTCCTGTGCCACTGCTCTAAGATAAGAAAGATCTATGACTAGGTCATCTCCATGACATGCATAGAATCACCCCTGAAGCATTAAAGATCTGCTTACCTACAATGTAAGGGCATTAAGCATACATGTGTGAACCAATTAACAGAGAATCCCTGCAAAGTGAGGATTAATTTATTGACAAGCCAAGTCTTCACCTAACCCAAACCCTCTATCCTAAACCCTTCCTCCTCTGTGTTCACAACTCCATGTTCCTCATGGCTGTGACTTCTGTTATCAAAACTTTAGGAGAAAAAAAGAATGCAGGCAGAGCAGCAGAAACCTTAAGTTTCCCACATCAAAGAATCAGGCTCGTTCAATTTGAACCATTATCCTCCTAGGAGTACATTGTTACCAAAGCTCAATAGCCAAAGCAGAGCCCGTCATAGCAAATTCAAGCATGTCTCAACAGGCTGAAGTCTACACGTGAGACAATCTGCATGCCCTGCTGCTGCTGCTGCTGCTGCAAGAAAGAATCCAGCGGGACAACAACTGTGCAATTGACCTAGCAAAAATTGGCAAGCAAGGGACAGCCCTAACCCTAAACAGATGCCTGTAACCTCCAAAGTTACTCGGAGCCTGGAGATCCACAATTCCAAACAAATCACAACATTACTGGGTAAATTAAATTCACCGCAAATATTCTTCATGGTCCAAATTCCTGGTTGAGGATCCAGCTACAAAACAGGGAAACCCCAAACATGGCTGAAAGTTGGGAACCATACGTACCCCGGAGACAAGAAGAACAAGAAGAAGACTTGCTACCCAATTGGTGTTTGATCAAATGTTTGCGATCCTCGGCAGCAGCAACAGATGGCGATCTCGTATCATGGCCCATAATCCATCAACTCTTTCTCATGTCGATTGTAAAGAAGAGGAAGAAGATCTGTTTTCCGTGTCTCCGTCTTTCTCCCTTCTCTCTCTCTCTCACAACGCCTGGTTCCAGGTCTAATTTATTTATTCTAATTATTTATTTATTTATTTATTTATTTTCACCATCGCTAATTTTGAAGAAGCTTGGTGTCCTATACAGAGTTTTTCTTTTTCTTTTTCGAATGGACCAAATTCGCCATATTTTGAAGAAGAAAAGAAGTTGAAATCGCCGTATTTTAATCCATAGGTTCTTGAACTTCATACAGTACTAGTGGGTGCCCGTGACTTTCGGCCACTCTAAAGTCCCCCGGTTTCTTTAAACTTGGTTCATGTTTTAGTTTTTTTTAGAAACTTTTAACTTTTTTATTTTTTTATCTTTATGTGTGTTCTATTTTTATTATTATTTTGTATAATGAAAATAAAATGTTTCTTTTCCACTTATATATATATATTTATTTATTTGGATGCAAGTTTGAAGTTTGGAGAAAGAAGACACACCTCATTCTTTTTCAAGTAGGGTTTTTTTTCAATATTTATAAGTTTTTTTTTTTATTATTTACTCTTTATTTGGTTTCTTCATTTTTGGAGATTTTTTTCTTTTAAACTTATTTCACTGTATTTCCCTTTCCTTGTTTCATTTGTTTCCATTCCTTTTTTATAGTTTTTGCATTTTTACTTTTTTTTTTGTTTATGTTTGTTTCATGTTTTTATTTTTTTAATTCTTATGTTGTCTATCTTCATTTTTTTCCTAATTTTATGTGTTTATTTATTTATTTATTTTGTTTCTATTTTTTCTTTTAAAAAATCTAATTTTTAAATATGTTATATAATGAAAAAAAAAAATTTAAATTTGTTTTTTTGTTTGATTAGATGCAAGTCCTCGGGTTTTTCCAAGGATTTCTTTAATAGAAATGGTACTTCGCGCGGCTCATCTTGCGCGGCCCCCTGCAGCGGCTGCCTTGGACACCTTACCCTGGCGCAACCCCCCGCAGCGGCTGCCTTGGACACCCTGCCCTGGCGCGGCCCCTCGTAGCGGCTGCCTTGGACACCCTGCCCTGGCGCGGCCCCCCGCAACAGCTGCCCTGGACACCTTGCCCTGCCCTGTTTGTCACTACCTCCACAGGGAACGGGAACGGGCAGTGACTGGAAGAATCTTCCAAGCACTGCCCAATTTTTGTTCACACAGACAGACACCACAATGTTTACTTTAATATATAAGATAGTTCTAAAACAAAAATTAAAATTCGTCACTTTGTAAAAAATATTTTGGAAAACTAATTTTCTGTTTGCAAATTTTCTTTTTTTTAAAATTAAAAGTTAGAAAAAATAAAATAAAAATAATTACCATAGTTACCTACAATATGAAAGGGTGTTTGAGATATATATTTTTTCATATATTTGATGATATTGTTAAGATTTGCAAAAATGTATTTATGGATGATTGATTGTCATTTGAGTGACATCACACAATTGAAAAAATAAACATCAATAAGAACATGTAGAGAAAACAATGGTGATCAAGATTTAGCCAAATTTGGCTATAAACCAAATATGAAATATAAATCAACCTTTTATATTTATGGTTACACATTGAAAACCAATTGAAGAAATCTGATGATATATTCATTAATTTAATTATTTCTCTCATTTCAACAATTGAAACCCTCCAAAATCATTTGATTTTTGAATTTTTTTGAGTTTCATTTTTTGGGCGAAATTTCACCAATAATTAAGGCTTTAACTCTCCACCACCCTAAGAGCATGTCCAACCACACCTCTTTATTTGGGCCTTTATTAATGTTTAGAATATCTACCATAAAATGTTAATTGTTCCATCGTTTATCCATAATTTAAACATGGAAAAAATGTAAAATACAAAGTGAGAGCTCACCTTAGTACCTTTTTAGGTTTGGCATTCTTTTTTTAAATTATTTTTGTAAATGCCAATTTTTAAAAAAATTATATGCTTGAAATGTTCAAATTACAAGGGACAACAAAATACAAAAATTGGTGAAACCTTGAATCTTCTTGCTCTAGGCCAATCCACCATTGTAGAATAATATTCAATAATTTATATTTATTTCTTATCTTGTAATTTGGTGGAACATTATCTTTCTTAATTTTTTATATATATATATAAGAGGTTTCATAAAACTTAAGCTAAAAGTTTATAATACATAAAACTTGTCAAAGAAACTATTTATAAAAAATTTCAAAACAATGAAAATAAAACTTGCATGACAAATTTGTGTGTTTTGGAAGTTCATATCACCAAAAGTGAATTTGAAAACACACATTTAATTAGGTTAACCCAACTTATCATTAATTGCTTGAAATTTAACTCAATAGTTAAATCAAAACACTTGACAATTAGCATGTGTTACTATTCACCAAACATATAGATGATTTCAAGATGAATTAATATGCTTGTTGGATTGCGTTTATCCATGACTAGGCTTATATATCTCATTAATCACAATAGCCCTAGGGTTAGTTGCACCCCTAGAGGTATACTATGTTGTAATGTAATAAAATTACAACAAATTACAAGATAAGAATGTATTACATTACAACAAATTTTTGTGTTTGTATTAAAGGTGCATGTAAAGTATATTAGACATATAATAAAATTATATTTGTGCATATATTGTGTATATATTGTGCATACATATGTATAATGTCCATCTATTGAATTTGGAAATTTCTATTTAAATTTTGAAAATTATTATTTCAATTTGAAAATTGATATTTCAATTTTTATTTTTTTATTTTGAATTTTTTTAAATCTGAAATTTGATATTTCAATTCTTTTTTTAAAAAAATTAATTTGATTTTTTAATTGAATACAAAAAATTACATTTCAATTATCAATAATTATATTTAAATTCATAAAAAATATTGAAGCTCAAAATGGATATTTGAATTTCGAAAATGATATTTGATAGTAATAAAATAGTAGTTCAATTCTGAAAATTACCAATTGAATCTAAAAATTAGTATTTGAATTTTAAAAATTAATATCTTGGTTCTAAAAATGTTTATTAAATCTAAAAATGGATATTATTACAACAATTAATATTAAAAAGGTTTTTTGTTCTAAGTAAAATTATTATTATTATTATTAACTATAACAAGTGATATAGTAATAACAAAATAGTTAGCCTAAGTGCCATGTGGCCTAGGTGGTTCAGGCATAAGTGCCATGTATACTATGTTAATTAATATTTAAGCTACATTAATTAATAAATAGTAAGTCAGATTAATAAATAGTTGTTAGGTAATGCTAGATAATAATTTGTAAATAATAAGTAAGTTTATACCCATTAGGTTAAGGGACATATTAATTAGTATATAATACTTTTAAAAATAGGTTAGGTAGGTAGGTAAATAGTAGGTAAATAGATAAATAATTATGTAATTGTTAGTAGACTTAACAAGTAGTACATCTAAAAATTGTGATTAATTTGCAACTAGGTTATGATTTATATGTTTATCCCATATCATTTCTCTTTCATTTCAAATTTTTAAACCATATATAAAAAGGTGGATTAAAACCACAAAAACCATTAAAATGGAAGTACCATTTGTGATGAACTAATAAAAGAAACTCAGCCTTGAAAGTTAAACCAAAAATCAAATAAGATTTAACATAGGTGCCACATGGCATAAACCACGTAAGTGCATTGTGGCATAACCAATTGCATGTGACATGTGATTTAATTTAACCTAGATACCACATGCGATAACTTAGCCTAATGTCACATGGCCTAATTTATCCTAGGCCCTGAATGGCATGACTTAACCTAGGTGCCGTGTGGTTTCACGAATCATAAATGCCACATAACCCAACCTATCTACCTACCTATAGCTACAAGTCAAAACGCACTCCAAGGAGCCACAAGCTTTACTTTATATTAGGACTACATGTTCTTTTTCCCATAATAAATTTTTCATATGAATGATTTTTTGATTTTTTTTTGCAACTTCTAGAAAATGATACAAATTCCCTAATCAGTCCAAAAGAATTATTAATCATTTTTTAATAAATATGAATTTGTAAAAATGTATAGAATCCCTGCAAACTCCATGTTTCATCTTGAAAAATGATAATAATTTGAAATCGTATTTAAAAACTTTTATTTTTGAAAGCTGAATTTAATCTTATATATTTTTACAACAGTGTGTCTGTCTGTCTGTCCGTCCGACGACGGTTCCGCGTTTTAATGGATCGACGGAATCGGCCCGGACAGTCGGATTCCGAGAACGGGATCTGGCCCGGACAGTCGGATTCCGAAAACGGGAACCGGCCCGAACGGTCCGATCCGGTATGTATAAAAGAACCTGCAATTGGGGGGTCTTGAAAATGTGACGAACCAGGTCTGGAACTGGACCCGAGGGTCTATAAACTTTTGTACTGGAAATGGGGGGTCCTGAAAATGTGACGAACAGGGTCTGGAACTGGACCCGAAGGTCTATAAACTTTTGTAAGCATTGAACCGGAACCGGAGGTTCTTTCAGACTGGGAAAAAAGGTTAGAACCTAGACCGGAGGTTTTCTTGAACAAAAAGAACTAAGAACCGGCCAGCACTGGAAATTGGCACCCGCAGATGAATGTGGATGAAAGGAATAGATGAAACATGCAGGTGACCGACACGTGTGGATGAAACTCTCAGAAATGCCAGGATCTGTTCCCTTTCTCCGCGCACGAAATCTGTGCTCTAACCCTAACTCTTCTCCCGCCATCGCTCCCCGAGCAGAACAGAACTACAGGAGTGCTTTGCTTCACAGTGGCCTTCGGCCTCGGGCACCCACTAGTAACATAAACTACAACTTTGTTCAATACATCATTGTACATTATACCACATTTATACATGGTAAAAAACAATCTTGAAATTATAGATTTTCAAATGTACATATTTCAAATTTTCAAAGTTTTAAAATTCCACATTTTTGAATTGTGAATGTTCTTTTAATTTGTCTAATAGCTCATTATCATTTCATATTTTTTACCATCAATTTAGTTTTATTACATGAATCCTTTAAAAGTGCTTTGTAAAAATGTTCTTTTCTAATGATAAATGTTTTCAATTTTAAAAGTATTTAATTAAACCAAAACCTAAAATTGAACCAAATGGATTTTTAATTTGAGTTTTTTGACATTCATGTATGTTACAAGGGAATAATGTGTCATGATTACCATGGTTTCAATAAATAAATAAATCTTTAATATTGTATGACAAAACATGACATTTGACACCTTTTGTGGTTCCTTTGAATGTGTTTTGAACCCTGCCTGGGATTATTTACCCACCAACCTATTTCACAAGTTACCACGTGGTAATTTTTGATAGGTTACCAAAATAATTATAATTATAATCACATATTTGTGACACATAAATTGTATTCATATGATTTGGTATATATATATATTTGTTGATCATAAATTTCATCCAAAATTTTATGATGTCATCGTTGACATTGTTTTGCTTACAACTAATTGACATTTGCAACTTGTTTTAGATCTAACTAATGCAAACATAGTTGCAAAATATCACTTGTGACAAAAAATAATAAAAAACATTAATTGCATAATTTGACTTTTCTTTTAATGTTTGTGTAGTTTACAAATATTATTAAACATAGACAAATTCCCATAAAAAGCCTTAATTTGGGGTCTAAAAGGCCTTGACTTGTGTCAACTTATGAAAGACCCTAACACAACCATTTTTAAATGCTAGATCAACTAGCCCAATCATGTTCAAATTTTGCATCCCTAACAATGTGATATTGTTCAATAAGGAATGGTAACAACCACATATTATTGACATTGCCACCAAGTTGGAATATCATTCTTGCAATATCATAACATGACACATTGAGGTTTGCCTAGTCTATAAGTCCTTCTCCACATAATGGTACCATTGTATTTAAATGCCAAATTGTAGCACCACAATTATATCATAATTAATGCCTCTAAAAAACTCCAATAAACATGTTCCATCGTCAAGGATATTACACTTAATAACATTAGTATCTAGTGGGTTCAATTTCAATGACCCATTACTAGTGTCCACGAATAATTACGTGTTTGGTGATAGTAAAATGTAACAAGCTTGATGAATGTAATGATTGGCCCAATGCTTATAATTTTGATAATGTGCCCCATGATGGTATGGAGTCAAATGTAACTCTTGGATGAGCAAGTTCCCACCTATCATTAACATTACCAATTCACCACTAGGGGCAAAGTAAACCCATCCTTGAATGGAACCACTAAAAATGTCATACACCAAAATTTTGAAATCCACCAAAATTTAGAACATAAAATTCAATAAAAAATAATATTTCAAATTTCATATCTAAAGATTACCCAAGTCATGTAAAAATTTGAAACTTCAATTGGATTTATAATATTATTAAATTTAATGTTCCAAATTAGTGATTAAAGAAAAAGTTTCAAAAAAGAAACAATTGGGGTTCTTTTGTTTAGGAACATAAAACTTGGAACATTTATTTGATCTTTTCTATTGCTTTTAATTTATAGGAAGCTTTAATAATTTTTAAATTTTTTTTTAATAGATAGCACATATAGAATCAACCATAAGTTTTTTGAGCAATTTTTGAAAATTAAGACTCAAAATTCACTAAAACAAGTTGTGCCATTTGTAGTTGACCCCCTTGCTATTGGATGCATTTGGTTGTTGCATGTAATTCAAGCGGGTTGCATATGCAACTCCATTTGAATTTTAGATGATTTTGGTCACTTTTGTAACTATGGTGTGACTAGTTATTTTTTCATCCTTTGAAATGGATGACTTTTACATTTTGATTTGTGCAAATATGTTATTATGTATATATATATATATATATGTTTTGTTTCGTACAAATATGCTATTATATATACAATATCGTACATATATTTGGTTTTGTACAAATACACTACCAAATAACTTGAACTCCAAACCTCAATTTTGTTTTATTTGCCTAAAACAAACAATGATGCCCTTCACTTAAAAAGAACATATCTTGTTCATTTCAAAACCAATTTGAATGATTTTTGTGACTTTGGATGCATTAGGTGGAGGATTACAACAAAAAAATTAAGTCCTAGAAATAATGGAATAAGGTCCAAATATTTGTAACTCTTTATTTGCTTCTCTACCCTTGTTGGATCCTAAGTTGTAATTCGAATGCAACTATATTTTTTATCCCATATTGGATATCATAGCTTTGAAGTTTGGAAACTATTTATGTCTAGGTGCATTAGTTCAATGAATAAGTGGCAATTGGAATGAACCAAAAAGATGTGTGACCCTAAAGGTTAAACCAAAATTTTCTTAAAGGAAAATTATGAACTTAAAAAAAAAAAAAAAACCTACATAGTTTTTGAAGCCCATTCATTTATTTACCTACTTATTTAAGCCTACTTATCCACCTACCCTAACTTATTTATTTACCTAACTACTTACCTAGGTGCCACGTGTCAACATAATATAAGACCTATATTGAGCAATTTAAAGTTGTTTAATTAATTTAAATAAGAAATGTCAAAATGGGCTTGAATGCCACATGTTTTTAAATGATTGGCTTGAAAATGGACATGTGTCATAAAAAAGATTTTTAATTAGTTGCATATGTAGTTGCATATGCAACTTGTTGTACGAATATGAATGGATGAAAAATATGTATAATATGTTTACCATATGTACAATATGTTGCATGCAACTAGATGTTGAATATGATTATATTTATTCAACTAAGGCAAAAATCAATTACATGTGTCACATGCAACTGAAAATTTCTTGCATATGATAGTTGCAAAATACATTTTTTATTAATGATTCTTGAAAGGCCATTGCATTCATGTTTACAAATGCAATAAAACCCTTCAATCAACAATTTGGGCCATACCCTAGTGATTATAGTTAATAAACTTAAAAAGAAGTTTTTATAAATGGTGTAACTCGATATTTAATGATAAGGGTGTAAACATACAAAAATAGACCAAAAATGTGTATGTTGCAAGTGGAAAATACAAAATTATCAACTTTGAAGCATAGAAAGTAGAACCTAATATTTAAAAAACAAAAAAATACATGAATGTATGTAGGATGGTATGGATATGTTTTTAAAGCTTAAGATTTTGTGTTTCCTTTTTTTTCAACCTACTTTCATTTCATTTTTCAAATTTATGTTATTGTCCCATATTGCACAAAGTAACATAAAAGTATATTAATTAATTATCATTTGACCAAAAAATTCATATGTCCTACTTTCAGATTGTTAGAAGATTGTTTTGACATATTATATGCAAGTATTAATGTTTGGGTTCATGTAGAAAATCATGTTTTAGACACATAATCCTATTAATTTGGAAAACCATTTTTTAAAGGCTTCACATTATCATAATTGAAGTATTTGAGTTTCAAAAAATATATATCAATATGCATGATAACTCAAACATCAATATCACAAGATTTGAATAATTTGATTTTGAAAATTTATTAGACATTAACTTGTGATAAATAAATAAAATGATGAAAATAATAGAATACATGAAATATGACCATATATGGTTATTTAATATAATGAATACATTTTAAAAATTTTAACATTGCTAAAAGCCTTAAAATTCAAAAATGAAAATTCTATTTTTCACCTACTTTTATTTTTTGAGCAAGGATCACCAATTAGCCTACTTTAGCATGCTTATGCCCATAAAAGGTTTTTTTTTTTAAGAACACATGTTAGGAACATTTTTGGAAGAGTAATCTTTTATTTGTGTATAACTTGTGTAAGTGTTTACCATTGTTCCATAGTGTATGCATAGGTGGGGGACAAAAAGCCCATGTGGTGCAAGTCAATAGTGAAAATCACAATTTTAAATAATAAAACTTTATAATTAAATTAAATTGGGCCCACCTTTTCTTGAATTTTAGTAAGTTGGTTCATGTGGTACCATTTAAGGATGGTTTGCCCAACTTCATCATAATTGTGGAATATGTTACCTTTTAACAATTCAAAACCATGGAAAATGTTCAAAAATTCAATCAACATAACTGATTTGTTCAATTTTTTAAATGCCCCCATAAGTTTTACTAGCATCAAAGCTTTATGATTGTCCTTTGTATGTCATCTTAATTGGTAGTACGTGGCTTCTTCCCCAAAAATTAAAGTAATCCCTAAGGGGTATACAATTGTCCTGCAACAAATACATCATAGAACATAACATGTGCAACCACCATTCAAGCTTGAATTGTGGTATAATTTATTAGTTTATCGGTATTGACTTAGATCACAACCTCCTATTTGGTTAATCTTCAAATTTTCCCTAACCCACTCATTGATACATTATGATTTGGTACAAGCATGGCTAGATGTTGACATTGGTCTATCTAAAACACTCCATTGTCATTTTTCCAACATCAAATGTTGAACACCTAAATGTAGCAAAACATTTAAAGGTTGGTACCATCATGCCAATACCCCATTTAACTAGAAAACCGTTACTTTATTACACACTACCACCACACCAAGGACAACACCTACTTTATCAATGGTTAAAATACATTAGGAGTTGCTAAAGTTAGGCAACAACCATGTGCCAATATGAAGTTTTGTTCATCTTTATTCAATTAACCTTAAAAATATTATGTGGGTTGTCAAAATTGGATTTTTATTTGACATAGTCACCATTCATGGCATTATCCTCATCCTCACATAATGTGATCGTTAAACAAAACACAACTATTGATTGAGCATTGGGAATAATGAGTGTTTTGGTGGAAAACAATGGTGCATGATATACCATTGTCGTCACCCCCAACAAATTGTTTGGTGCCCTTATTCCAATAGTGGAATTAAACTTCTTACTTTATGTGATCAATACAATACTGAAAATTAACTTTTATAAAGTTGAAATTATATTTGTTAACATAAATGGTAAGCAAACCTAATGTTGAACCTCCCTACTTTGAAGATTTAATATTTCATCAACACCTTGTGATTCTGATGTTTGAGTACTAATTTTTGTCACTAATGCAACCATCAAAAACATTTCAATTAAATTTAAAACTTTAACATGGTTTCCACTTACACATGATCTTTTAAAATATCTAGCATAAGTTCATTTGGGGCCAATGGACTTGAAAACTCAATTCTTTGATTTTCCTTGAAACAAACACATTAGATTTCACCTATGTTGCCATATTCAATGCCATGATTGTCACTATAGCTTCTAAGCATGTGAATATTATCTCCATAATGTTGGTTTGACACATAGTTGGCTTATTGGATGACCCCTTATTGGTTACCCCCTTACCCTTTTGATTTTTTTCAAAACCTTGATTATTTCCTAGCATTGACTCTTTGTGATTGACCTTGCCATAATTTTTAATGTAATGCAAAACAATGATTGCATCATGCCCATAAACTTTACAATGGGAACATGTTTGGCTTTGTTTAAGGTTGGAAGTGGTGGTTTAATATGGATTAAGGCAATCTTTTTATGATGAGGCCCATCACATCTCCAACATTTTTTTTGTCCCCCTTGCTCATAGGAATATGATGCTTGGAAACACAACTTTGTTCTAGTTTAGCCCCCTTGGCATTTTGTGGCATAACCTTATATGGTTGGTCACATTGTTATTGAGTTGACAATGTTGATGATGTCATGGCCTAGGATATTTTAAGATACTTTTGGCAATATCATGGCCTAGGATATTTTGGGACTAGTATGGTTCAGGGTTATAAAAGGAGATGTTCTAGGGAACAACTCTTCACCAGATCAACACCAATTGATGAATCAATAAAACTTGTCTTGTCTTGTAATTCTCCACTTGTTTGTAGCCGGTCCATAACAGTTTGATATGCTCATTCTTCTTATTTGTTTGTTTTGTTGTTTTAGTAAGTAGCTAGAAGTATTTTGAAGTGAAACTTGGAAAGGTTATAGAAGACAATAGGTTGCTTCTATTCTCAAAGTTTCAAAAGAAAAGGATATGTTTTGTGAGAGTTATGAACTTTTGAAAACTCTGTGTCAGATCTGGTTTTTTGGTCATATCTCCTTTGTTTAAGCTTTTTTGGGTCTGCAGCTTTGTGATCTTATGATCATATAAGAATATATATGTGAGAGAAATTTCATGCCATTTCGATTTGTATTGAGAGAGATCCAAGCATCTGAAGTTTCGGTCTCAGTTTTGAAGTCAGTTTTTTTTTAAAGTGATATCTCTTTGTGGTCATCATCAATAGGGCTGAAATTTTGAGAGAAGGTAATAGACATAGTTGTTCATGTTTCACCAAAATTTTAGAGCGATCCAAGGTCATATGTGAGCAGTGGAGCAAATACAACTTGGGAGATCTTGAAGGAAGGAGTTTGAAGATTGGGAAGCACAAATACATTATTAAAACCTTCGTACAAAAGTGTGAGAACTACCACCATGGAAAATTCAGAATCAAACATCGATCTCATTCAAATCCTCGCCGCCTTTCAGCACCTTCAACAAAAAAATGCCGTGTTTAGAGACTTGGTGACCCGCCTATAGAATCAGCCACCACCTCCTGCCCCAGTACTTCTTGCTTTTGCAATGGTCGCCCTAGAGCCCCAGATCAGTCTGCCAGAAAAGTTTGATGGAACACGTTTCAAATTTTGAGGCTTTGCTAGCCAAGTACGCCTGATCATGCAATTACACCCCCGTCGATATTTTGATGACACCACTCGTGTAGGATTCGTTGGAACCCTACTCACTGGGACAGCTGCAGCATGGTTTGCTCCCATCCTGAAGACATCATCCCCTCTCCTACAAGATTTCAACGCCTTTATGGCGGAATTTGAAGCAGTGTTTAGGGATAGTGACAAGGCCAGGACTTCAGCCAACAAGATTCGTCGCCTCCAACAAGGGACACTTTCAGCCATCGTCTACGCCTCAGAATTCAGGCAGCTTGCCTGCGAAGTCAATTGGGGAGAAGCTGCCTTGATTGATTAGTTTCGCTGTGGGCTTCGTGATGATGTTCAAGATCTTTTGTTGATACTCACAGACCTTTCTTCCTTCAGTGAAGCCATCACCCAGGCAATTCGGTGCGATAATCGTCTGTTCGAACGTCGCCAGGAGAAGAAAGTCACCTCTAACGCCCAGCTTTGGAACAATCGGCCTACTACGCTTGCCTTAGTTCCCCAAACAACACCAAATGCCCGACCTGCCTCTTTTGGACCTACCCCGATGCAGATCGACGCAGCTAAGTTTAAACCTTTGACAGAAGCCGAGAAACTTTGCCGAAGGACAAACAACTTGTGTCTTTATTGTGGCAACCTAGGGCACATAGCTCGCCAGTGCCCTCAAAAGCTTGTCAAACTTCAAGTACAAGCTGTGGAAACTCCCCAAGAGTTGGAAAATAAGAACATCCAGTCACAGTAGGAGCCGTGCGACTATTTCTCACCCAACACCACTTTTGCAAAGGCTCATGTTCCGTTGTTGGTCCCAGTCCCAGTTTCACTCAGCATGTGGACATCATTTGTATTTCAGAAGACATACCACAAGTGTCAGCATTGGTGGACTCCGGCGCCATTTTTTCTTTCATCGACCAAACATTTGTCACCCAACACAACATCCCTATGGTCAAGAAGTCAACCCCTTTTTCGGTAAAGGTTATTGATGGGAGAACCATTGCTTCTGGTGCAATCACACACGAGACAACCCCTCTAGAACTCTGTATCGGCAAGCACACGGAGAAGATTGTTCTCAACATCATCTCCACCCCTCACCATCCTATCATCCTTGGTCTGCTTTGGCTAGAAGCGCATAATCTTATCATTGATTGGCGATCTAGAACCCTCACCTTCAGCGCACAAAGGTGCACCTCTCAAGAACCCCATGCTCAGAAAAACGCTTTGTCTAGTCCTGCTAAGAACCTTGTGGTCAAGAACCCAAAGCGGGTCGGAACCAATTCCAGTTTTCTCAAGTCTGTTATGTCAAGTCCTGCAATCAAGAACCCCCCGGTGGTTAGAACTAAACCTTGTCCTGTCAAAAATCTTGTCAAGAATCCTGCCCAGAAAACCAACCCTGTCCGGATCTTCGTTGATGGAGCTGTCCCTTTCTGTCGGGCTGCTAAGAATCTTCAAGTCTTCGCCATCCATGTCAACCCAGCCAACAGCAAAAACCCCCAATCAGAACCAACACCTGTTAAACTTCCCGAGAAGTACAAGGATTTTGTTGATGTCTTTGAAAAGATTAATGTTGATCAGCTCCCCGCCCATAGTCCATATGATTGCCCGATTGATCTATAAGAAGGACACTCACCACCCTTTGGTCCTATCTATGGCCTATCGGAACCGGAATTCCAAGCCTTGCGTGATTACCTTACTGAAACCTTGCCAAGGGGTTCATTCAGCATTCCAAGTCTCCAGCCGGCGCCCCAATTCTGTTTGTCAAGAAGAAGGATGGTTCCCTTCGACTCTGTGTGGATTATCGTGGACTCAACATGATAACTAAAAAGAATCGATATCCCTTGCCCTTGATTTCAGGCCTCTTAGATCGGCTACATACCGGGAAGATCTTCACCAAGCTTGACCTCCGTGGAGCCTACAACTTACTCAGGATTCGTCCTGGTGATGAATGGAAGACAGCTTTCCGCACTCGCTATGGCCATTTTGAATACACGGTCATGCCCTTCGGCCTCACCAATGCACCCGCAGACTTTCAGCATCTGATGAATGATATCTTCCGGGAGTACATGGACGAATTTGTCATGGTCTATTTGGATGACATTTTGATCTTTTCCAAGGACCAGGAAACCCACGATAAACATGTATGATTGGTGCTTGCAACGCTCCGACAGCATGGCTTATACGCCAAGATGGAAAAATGTGAATTTGACAAATCTTCAGTGGCGTTCCTCGGCTACGTGATCTCTCCAGATGGCATTTTCATGGACAAGTCAAAGGTCGAGACCATCCAGTGTTGGGCTACTCCATCTTCGGTCACCGGTCAAGGACGTTCAACGCTTCCTGGGGTTTGCCAACTTCTATCGTCGGTTTATCAAAGGCTACTCCAAGATCACAACACCGTTAACAACCCTGACTTGCAAAGACAAGCCCTTCTCGTGGAATCCAACGGCTCAGGCTGCTTTTAATACTCTCAAGATGGCATTCACCTCTGCACCCATTTCGATACATCCTGATCCTACCAAGCCATTCATTGTGGAAACGGATGCTTCAAATTTTGCCTTGGGAGTTATTCTATCTCAATTTGGAATATATGGGTTGTTGCATCCAGTTGTTTTCTATTCACGGAAACTAACCAGTGCCGAAATCAACTATCAGGTCTACGATAAGGAACTCCTAGCAATCATCATGGCATTCGAACAGTGGTGACCGTATCTTGCTGGAGCTCAACATCGAATACAAGTTCTGGCAGATCACAAGAATCTCCTTTATTTCACAACTACTTGAACCTTGAATCGTCGCCAGGCACGCTGGTCTATCTTCCTAGCTGATTTCGACTTTGAAATTCAGTATCAACCCGGCACCTAGCAAAGGAAAGCTGACGCACTATCTCGTCGTTCAGAATATGAACTTCGAGCGGGGGATGAGGCCTACGGCCAGCAGAACCAAACTTTATTCAACCCCGAGCAATTTCAAGTTGCAGCAATAATCAGCACCCTCCCAGACTCAAACCTTGTCAGGGACATTAAGATGGCAACTGAGGAAGACACCTGGGCTACCAACATCAAGAAGGAACTCCAAGAACGATCAAGGAACCCAAATCGTGATGATCTGGATCAATTTGAGCAGCAAGACGGACTTCTCCCTCAAAATAACTTGATTTATGTACCCGAAGGACTTCTACGCCTAAAAATCCTAAGAGAATGCCACGACAACACCCTGACGGGTCACTTTGGAATGGCATGGATTCACGAACTAGTGTCAAGGAATTATTGGTGGCCCAAAATGAACAAGCTGCTACGGGAGTATGTCAAGTCTTGTGATACATGTGCTCGATCCAAGGCTCCCAGGCATCGCCCGTTTGGACTCCTACAGCCCTTGCCGATTCCTAGCCGACCTTGGGGATCTATTACAATGGACTTCATCACGGACCTTCCTATTGTCAAAGTCAAGAATTCAATACTGGTTGTGGTCGATCAACTCACCAAAATGGCCCATTTCACCCCTTGTTCCAAGTCAATCACGGTAGAAGAGACAGCTCAGTTAATTCTGGACGAAATTGTTCGACTGCATGGACTCCTTAAGGAAATTGTGTTCGACAGAGGTCCTCAGTTTGCGTCCAAATTTTGGCGTCGCTTATTCGAGCTTCTTGGAGTTGACATTCGGTTATCTTCAGCTTTCCACCCTGAGACAGATGGACAAATCGAACGAACAAACCAGATACTCGAGCAATACCTTCGTTGCACTGTGAACTACCGGCAGGACAACTGGTTGGACCTACTATCTCAAGCAGAGTTTGCTTATAACAACATAACGCATGCATCGACTAGGATCAGTCTATTCTTTGCCAATTACGGTTTTCATCCTAGGTTCAGCCTTGAAATTCCTGGGGAGTGTAGTGTCGTGACGTACGATGTCATAAGGATGTAAATACGCAGTAAATTCTACTAAACAAAAAGACTAAAGCCAGTCAAAGGTATAAGCTAATCAACTAAAAAGAAATGCATGCACACACACACATATATACAATGCACGAGGGAGGCTGAGATGAAATTTTCATGTATCCCCCCCTAAACCTGAGCCGAGAAAAGCATGGCATGGTCTGAGTAGGAATCAAGGTGTTGTAGGAAAACATGATGGACAGTACCAATTACCAGCGGGAATTTGAGTGAGTTCCGGCTTGAGGCAGAAAAGATGGTATCCACCATTACAGTTGTCGCAAAGCAACATTTGATTAGCATCGTCCGTCTTCTGACATACCTGACATGGATAATCAAGTGGAGGAATCCAAGTCGATGTGATGATGGTAGGATCCAAGTTCGGTAGGTGGCAGGGCGCACAATTTTTGGAATGATCCCGAATTGTGCGTCCGTTAGCTCCTTGTAGCTCCAACACACCTGAAGGTCTGATCGCCTTAATCCTCAGGATAGTGCAACCGAAAGAAGTGTCTAGAGTGTCATTTGGTTGCCGCTGGAGATATACAAAATCACCAACATCAAATTGTCTCACCTTAGGTTTGTAACTGCCACCTCGTGTGTGTGCATACCGTAAGGTGTCTTGATGTTGTGCAATGGACAGGTTTTCCATGGCCATGGGCATAACCCTCCTGAATAGAGTAGCCTTTTCTGCAATGACCCTAGCTCAAGTGGTTGGGGAGTCCAAGTCCACAACCTGGTCCATTTGAGCAGCAATGGAAGAGGGTGGAATGGGATGTCTCCCAAAAAGTAAAAAGTAAGGAGAGAAATGAGATAAAGAGGCATGTTTGGACATCATGTAACCCATGGCAATGTATGGGAGGGCTAGGTCCCAATCCTCTTGTTCTTAGTGAGGCAAATCTTCTGAAGTCCTTTTTTGCATGTTTGAACCATCCTTTCTGCAAGGCCATCAGCTTGGGGATGATCTCTTGAGGTCCAACGATGGTCAATGAGAGCATGGTCAAGTAGGTCTTGGAATTCTCCCCTGAATTTTGATCCTTGATCAGTAAGGCACTCAGCACAAGCCCCAAACCTACTTAGAACCTGTTGTAAGAAGGCTTGGCTAGTGCTGTGTGATGATTTGTCCGATAACGCAACAAGCTCAATCCACTTTGAAAAATGTTCAATCATAATCATGATGTAAACATTACCCCTGGAGGTTTGTGGTAATTCTCAAGCTAAATCACATGACCAACGATAGAACATGCCCTGAATAGGGAGTGGAGAAAGCGTGAGCTGTCGAGAGGAGAAAGAAGTTCTCACTCTATCACATTGTTCACACCTAGCAATGATCTCTCGGACTTGGGCATACATACCTCTCCAATGGTAATGAGGAGCAAGAAGGCTATAAGTCTGCTTAATTCCAAAGTGTCCAAGCTCTGAGTGTATTTTTTGAATAAGACCTGGCCGTTCATGGGGTGGTGGAACCACTCTGTTGCTTTGTGGTAAGCATCGGACGAGGTGATTGTCCCTCCATGAATAGCGTTTAGACCGCTGTTGTATGCGATCTCGCTGACTCGATGTAACTTGGAGAGGGTATTCCCCATGTTGAAGAAACCTTAGAATGTCCAAGTCCTCCCATATATCGAGAATGGGATGTTCAACCAGGTTACATTGCAGTAGTGCAAGATAACTAGATGCCTCAGATACAGGTACTATTGGAATCTGGTCAAAATCTTGCATGGCTTCTGAAAAATCTTCAAAGGTAGTGAGGGGTCTTCGTGACATGTTATCCGCATTCTGATGTGTAATACCAGGTCGGTGAATAACCTTGAACTCATATTCTTGAAGTATAAGCGCCCAACGAACTAACTTACCAGTAGGCTTATCATTGGTCATCAACCACTTGATAGGCTGGTGGTCAGTACATAAAGTGAAATTGGTGCCATAAAGATAGGGCCTGAAATGTATGACAGCCCATACAACAGCAAGGCACTCCCCCTCGTATGAGGAGTAGTTGCTCTCAGCCTTGTTGTTGCTTCGAGATGCATAGGCGATAACATATTCCTTGCCTTCCTCATCAAGTTGGCCAAGAATAGCTCCAATACCAAGAGCACTCCAGTCAGTGTGTAGAATGAAAACCTTGTTGAAATCAGGTCTTCTCAGAATGGGGAACTTTGAAAGCTTTTCCTTGAGTGTGTTGAAAGCTTCCTGAGCTTCATCACTCCATGTCCAAGCAACATCCTTCTTTAACAATGCATAGAGAGGATGAGCAATAGTACTAAAATCTTGGACATAAATTCTGTAGTAATTACATAGTCCGATGAAGCTCCTCAACGTGTGAACATAAGTAGGATTGGGCATCTCCAAAATGGCTACTACTTTGGCCCAATGAGCCATAATACCATTTGGTAAAATTCTATGTCCAAGGTAGATTACTGAGGTGACAGCAAACTCACATTTTTTAGGATGGATCTTCATGTTGACTTCGTGGAGCCTCTTGAATAACTCCTCAAGATGAGCGAAATGCTGCAGGAGTCCCTTGCTATGCACTAGGACGTCATCTATGTAGCACTTCAGGAAATTTGCCCCTTCAAGAACATGGTCCATGACTCGTTGAAAGAAGATAGGTGCATTCTTCAATCCAAAAGGCATCACAAGCCATTCCCATAGCTTGTTGCTTCCATGGAATGTTGTTATCTTGCAATCTTTCGCAGCGAGCACAATCTGGTTGAAACCTTGCCTCAGATCCACAATTGTGAAGATGTTTGAATCTCCAATGCTATCAAACAATTCTTCAAGGATGGGCATGGGGTACCTAACTTGAGGTGTAACTAGTTTCAAAGGCCTATAGTCCCCGCACATCTTATTCTAAGTCCATAATCCAGCTGAATCTTTCTTTGCTGACATTATTGTAGTAGCAACAAAATCAGAACTTGATGGCTGGATGAGACCGGCTTCATGGAGCTCTTTACATCTTTCATCTACCAATTCCCATTCATGTTTGCTCAACCTATGCCTCCTTCGATAGACAAGTGTTTCATCTGTAAGGTCTATATAAAAAATTGCATGGTCTTACACCTACCTAAGTCTTTCATTGAGAATGCAAACACATTCTCATACTTAATTAGCAAGTTTGTGACTTGGTCTTTCTCCTTCTTGGTGAGCTGGTTCTCCATAATGAAAGGGTAGTTGGAAACACCTGGAATGGAGTTAGAAAGTGTGTTTGAAGAACCTGGTGTATTGGGTTCTCCATTATCCAATTGCGTAGATTCGTAGAGGGTTGTAATTATTCTCCAGAAGTTGATGTACCTCTAGGTGTATTGGACATAACTTGAGTCAAATTACATGGTACCTCCTCCCCCCCAACACTGAGAATGAAATGTAGAGTGTTGAAGATAGGCAAGTGTACTTGGTCGGGGTGCCATGTGGATGCATCGCTGGAACTGCAAGTTGATTGAATCAGTGTTGGTGTTGTGTACATTTGAAAGAGTACACAAGTTACCAACAACCAGGTAAGGGAATTTAGGTCCATGCCTCTCCCTTGTAAAACATTACGCTCCAATCTAGTCACCTTAGTGTGACTAGTAGTGCCAGCTTGGAACCCCATAGCCCTTTCTCTTTCTTCTGGGCTTGGTTCATCCCAAGTGGCTGAAGCATGACGATACACCAAGCTTGGTCCATTTCCTTGAAAAGCATGTGAACCTGGGAAGGAGACAAAGGTGGGCCAAGCACCTCTTGGTTTTCCTATTGTGTTTGCAGGAAACCAAGGAGGTTTTTCTTGCCTTGTAACTGGTTGGCAACAACTTTGCTCATCCAATATATGAGAAACTTGTAAGTTAGGATCTTTGATAATGTATTGCAGAGCTAGTTGGAGAACTGATAGTGGTGCCAAGTTGGTCCACCAATTGCGCAGCCAGTGCGCATAGGAACCACATTGTGCCCCATCAAGTAGGAGCGGCTCTCCAAGGTAATGTTTGACCAGTGTGTAGTGTTCCTGGACTTTCTCCCTCTGATCAAGCTGAGGAGTGTTCTCAATTACATAACCAAGTGTAGGAGAAATGGATTTAGCCCAGGTGATCAATCGTATCATGTCCGTGAAAAGACCAGATCTTGTGTCACTCAAGCCTTCTCCAAATCCAGCTGCTGAAAATCCTTGACACTCCCAACCTGAAATGATGAGGTCGACAGGGCCAAGTAATTCTATATGCTTATTCTGAAATAGTTGTATGTCAGAGGGCAAAAATGTGAAACTAGCCTTCCATGCAGTGGTTGCAAATTGTTGTGGAAATCTTCTTGTGAACTCCTTCATTCTTGATGCCGCCACTTGCCTTGCAATAGGATCAATGTCTATGTAGAAATACCTCCAAACCACCATCCCTGATTGCAGTAGGGCTTCGAGACCTGTACCAATACCACTAAAGAGCTCTAGTAATGTAATCCCTTCCTTAGGTGGTGTCCAAGTGACTAGCTGACGAAGTAATGGCATAATTAGTTTGCCATGGCTCTCCATGCTTTCAAAACTAGACAAAGCTTTGACCAAAGGCTGGTGGGCTACCTTGAACCTTTGTAAAACCTCTAGTCCATGTTGAATGTCAGTAGGAACCACCCTCAAGCTTTCAGTAGCTTGAGCGTAAGCTATCTCCTCCTCATCTCCTTCTATCCATTCGTGGCTACCTTGTTGGATGTAGGAAATGGTGTGTGCTTCCTTGAGCATACAATGGTGAGCCATAGAACTATGGTTCCCATGCAAATGAAGGGGTATGTATCCCAAGTGGTGGCCATCGGTCTCGCAATCCACTCGGTAATATGCATGTACAAACTAGTTGTCAATTGTGAAACCTGGTGGAAACAGGGCCTCTTGCCCAATGAGCACATCATAACTGGTGGCATTGGTGACTAAACATCTGACCTGTAAGCAAAGCTCCTGATCTGTACCTTCATTGAACTTAAGTGTAATCAAATCCAAACTTTCCCCAAGTACCTCCTCTACGCTCCCGCTAGCAGTGCGAATCTGCCACATAGATTTTCGTAGATTGGAGTCAAGCATGCCCTTCTTCTTAGCGAATTGAACTCCAAGAATCACTGGTTGGCACCTGTGTCAAGAAGTACCACTCTAGGTGTATGCCCTCCCACTTGGATTATTGGCATGGTATTGTCGACAATGGCAACTCCAGTGGCAATGGAAGTTCTCTCACTAGGCACCACCTTCGGAAATGAATGAGAGACTTTGTGGAGAGAATGGCTATCCACAACACCTTTATTAAGTAACAAATCCACAAGTGAGGTGTTCTGAATTCCTTTCTGATATGTGAATGTAGAATCAGAGGTAGGAAAGCCCACTAGTTTAGCCATGTTAGAACTAGTGACTAGATCATGAACGTCATCTGCAACACGTGAGCCAATCGAATGTCTCTCCAAGGTGTTGGATGAACCTTTGTAGCATGTGGTTCAGGGATTGGTAAAGGACCTGATGTAGTGTTCAAGGTATCCTCTAAGATTACAATTATGTCCTTGATGCTTAGCTTCAAATCTTGAAAACTAAACAATGGTGTACTCACAAGCTTTTGTGCCACTTCATGCATTTGAAGTTGGCATTCCATAAGCTGATCAATGGAAAATTGTGTGTTTTCCTGATGTACATGTATTCCTCGGACACGAGAATATTTGATGCCCTAATAGCTTGTGGTGTAGTAGTCTCCTCCCCCCTCGCCAACAAGGTGCGTTCTTCTTCCATGTTGAGAGGACGAAAAGATTGTGGCATGATTGCTCAAGCTCCTCTAGCCTTGGTAATAGGACTTGAACCAGATGCAAGTCCATCAGTCTGAATTACCTGCCTAGTGGCAGAAACTCTAGGTGCCACACTAGCTTCTTGTGCCGCGACATAGGAAGGACAGAAAGAAGTAGAAAATTCTGGTGTGAGAGTAGAGTTGTGTGGAGTGGAAAGAACATACTCCCTAACCATGGCATCATGTGGAAGGCCATAGAACGATCTAGGAGGTCCCTCGTGTGATCCTGAACCTTGTACAGGTTGGGCATGGCTAGCTGGTTGGGAGGACTTGCCTTTTAGATTAGCAAGTTGAGCCCTCAATGATTCGAGTTCATTTTGTAAAGTCTGAACTTGAATGGCATGGGCTTGAAGCACCTCCCTCTTGTCAGCATTGTGCTCCTTCTTCTTAGTATTCTTGTTGGAATTGCCCTTGGTGGGCAAAGCCTGAGTGGAAGGCTGAGGTGCCTTGGCTTTTGGTTGAGGGACAGCAAAAGATGTTGGCAGATTTTGCCGTTGTAATCGGAGTTGGCTTCCGCTTTGGGAACTTGGCAAAATAGACAGATTCCTGATGTCCCTCTTTCCCACAATAATCACAAAAGAGATCCTCGGAAGGAATGTTGCACTCACTAGCTTTATGGCAGGATTGCCACAGTAGTTGCAAGAAGGTAGGATGGGTGTAGCCGAGTGCACCGCTTTAGTCCTTAAAGAAGAATGTGTTGATCTGGTTGGCGCAGCTAGTGGAAGCTGAGGCCTTGAACGTGATGGAGGCCTCATAGTATTGGCCTCATAGTGTGCATGGGCCAATTCCAACTTTTCTGAAATGTTGTACACATCCAGCAAAGTATACGAGTCTCCAAATTCTACAAAGACCCGTTGGAGAACTTGCGCATGTAGTGTTGGAGTACCTTCCAACAAACGAAGATACCGATGGGCAGGTTCCAAGTCAGTGATGCTATGGGTATCCTCTTTGAGTTTGAGAAGCCTCCTATAGAGCATCTTTAGGGTTTCATCCTTCTGCAGAGAGAAAGTAGTAAGTTGCAGAATTTTTTCAGAACTCTTGACTGGAAATTCCAACTCAAAAATTCGAAAGAATGCTTCCATTGGATCAGCAAAAGTTGGTGCATTGATGGTGGGAGGAATGTTTGCGGTAGCAACAATGAGTTGTTGAGGAGAAAGGACTACTGAAGTAGGTACCGGGTTTGGATTGTTGGGCACAGTCCCATGATGTGTAATTGCAGCTTGTAGTGTAGCTTGAGAAGCGATGGCGATGGCTGTGGCGTAAGCTGGATTGGGAAATCTGAATGATTCCCAAAATCCTTGGAGAATGTTGCTTGTAGACATCCAATGCCTCGTAATGCACATAACAAGCCAATTGTTTGAATGCAAACGCCTCAGTGTAATTAGCGCCATACTTAAGCTCCAATTCACAAACCACAGTTGAGAAAGTTGCCTTGAACTCTCTCAAAGAAATGGTGCCTGGCCTTCCGTTGAACTTCTCAATCCTTCCAGAAGAACTGTTGACCTCCATGGTGTATGTGGGTGTAGAAGTCACAGCTTGCAATGGAATATACGATGATGGTGTGAAAGTAGGTGCAGCAACAAGCGTACCCCACTGATTAACCCCTCCAAATGGACTTTGATGTACTGTTGATGTGGTGTAACCTGAACCTGAATTCCTAATAGGAGTAGTACTAGATGATGATGGTGTTGTGGATGCTTGATGGTACTGTCGTGAAGATCGTGAACTCAAAGATATTGGTTCAAAGGGTTGTGTGTTACTTCGTAACTCATACCTTGGTTCTAGATGAGTAGTACTACTTTCATCATCCAAGGACATGGTGTTGTCCCATGCCCCAAATTTTTGTGATAGTACATAGCACTAACTACAAAATTCTAACACAACGTACAATTTGAAAAATACCATGTGTTGTTGTGAATGACGCAGGACGCAGGGCACAGGACAGCAGGACCATATGACGACAATGCGCAGGAAACAAGATCAACGGACGAAAATCGGCAGCGTAACGTCAGAGGTCACCATGCTGCAGCTCACTCGTGAGCTTTGTGGCGGTGGCGATGGCAACGTGGAGCTGCAGCGGTGCAAGCTCGCGTTGTTACAACACTGCAAGCTCGTGATGTTGCAGCACTACAAGCTCGCGACGCTGCAGCTCGTGTCATGACAGTGCTACGACACTGTTGCAGCACGTGTCGCGAGAGCGTTGCAGCGCTGTTGCAGCACGCATTACGACAACGCTGCTGTAGCTCACGTCGCTGCGGCACTGTTGCAGCAGGCGCTGCGGCGCTGTTGTTGTGGCGCTGTTGCAGCTCGCAACAACGACAAAAAGCAGCGCACTATGCAACGATGGCAAGTGGTTCTAGTGCTCGCGACAATGGCATGCAGGGCTACGCTGCTCTGCAGTGATGGCAGGTGGCCAGCGCCGAAATTTTTGTTTTTTTGTTTTGTTTTTTTACTCGACAGTTTCAAAGAGAGAACGAGAGCAAGACAAAGAGAAAAGAGACAGGGCTTCGAAACCTGTTTCCCGGCTCTATTGGTTGGCAAGCTCCTTCCTGTCAACTCCCTCCTTCAACGTCAACTCCCTTTAGCGGCAGTAGCAACACTAGCACCCTCCGACAGCAACAGCACACTAGCAGCCTCTGGTAATAACAGCACTAGTAGCACCAACAACACTAGAAGTAGCAACAATAACTTTTAAAAAACTCAAGAACTTACAAGCAAAAGAAATCTGTGGCTTTCAACATGAAGCACATAAAGTGTAGTTTTTCTAAAATTGAAATGTATTGCAAAGAAGTAGTGAAAGCGTATGTAAACGGTGGCCATGTAGTGACTACCGTGAGCATCTAGAAAATCCCAGTAAACTATGGAGGCAACTCTCAAAACAAGGAATTCTAGAAAAACTAAGAAGAGAAAGAAAGGGTTGGACCTTTTATACCGTCGCCAACAACTGAAACCCTAAGTACCTAATGGCATACAGTCGCCTAAGACCGTGCATTAACCCTCAAAGCGCACATGGGCATGCCCGTAATTGGCCATCATGTATGAGGCCATGTACGGGCATGACAATAGAGTTGATTTAATTATCACCTCCAAATACAACTCACAAAAATGTTAATAACAAGGTTATAACCTAAATCCTCCAATTAAATATTTATATTTATTATTGGATTTAGACCTAGGAAGTTAAATGGACCTACAATGCATGAACAAATTGGATAGTGGCCTTGTCCTTCATGGGCATTAACTAAAACAATTATTTGATTATTAAGACTAATTGCTTAAGCTAGGGAAGACGTGTAGTCTTTCACCCCAAAGATCTAATAAAATAATATGCACAAGTGTGGGGAATGATCAATCCATGAATTACCAAGCAAGTCATAGATTTCCCCACACTCCCTACCTTACAACGATTTATGAATAATATTATAACAACAACAATGAACTAAAAACACAACTTTAAACAAGATGCTCAAAATTTATGACATAATTCAAAAGTTGACAATGTGGCATACCTCAAATGTTGATGGCAGGACATGATGCCACTTGTGAGTTACATGAATGGGTCATTTTAGCACAAGCATCGAGATGCCAAAAATTGGGTTTGTGCACATGAACATTTCCTTGCACCCATAAAAACCCTTACAAATATTTTTATTTCTAGATGGGTTGAATTTTTTGTTCACCACACATGTAAACATCCTTTCAAAAACCCAATGGGACAAATAACACCCCAATTTGACAACATATGGCAAAAATATGAAGGAAACTCCCAATTAATTCCAAGATTAATTTAAAATAAATAAAATTTTATTTCATTGTTCGATTGAAAGGTAAAAAATATCTAAAATTCCCATTTCAAAAATTGTTCCATCATTAGCCCTATTCAATGACAAACTTGGGTGAAAATGGGATGGATGGATGAAAAATCCAAATTATAGATGAAGAAAACCAACATGTGGATGAAAAGTGATTTAAAAAAAAGAAGTCTACTATCATGTGACAAGTTTGGATTGGTCTTAAACGTATACCTTCTTAAAGGTTAAGTTCAAAAAATTACCCCAAAAAATGAAAAACAAATAGGGGAGGCCCATATTGGACTCCCCTCCCCACTTATCCTGAATTTGACCCAAAGCTAGCGAGAGCCTAAGCTTGTGCTGGGCTTGGGAGGATTGAAAGCTCCTTTTAGAGCTTAGGCTCCCTCCGCGCAGCCCCCGCTAAATTTGACTTTAACAAAACCGTCAATAACCGGCTTGCTAGTAGCGTCCTTGGCGATTTGTGGGAGACGACAGATTGGGGTGTGTAAGATTTGGAAAGAACATGTTCAAAACGGCAGAATTGCAAGTGATAATTATAGTGAAGCCGATTAGAGTGGGCAGCAAGGGGGGGCGAAGGGGAGGAAGGCTACTAAGTCTAAAAGGGAAGACGGTGTTACATCTCCAATAGAAAAGCTTGCTTGCATGACCAAATGTAGGAAAAGTTGCAATCAATCCGGGTTCGACAACCGCTATATTTTTATACCACAATAGTCATGAGACCACAAGCTTCTCACCACGTGTGCTACTATCGCAGATGCTATGTGCATGAAGCGCATTTTCTTCTTGTGCAATATAAAGTACTAAAAAATCCCATCATCACAAAAGTCCACACTCTCTAGCCTAAGTCTGGAAATACTCCACTTCACAATTTCCACCATATCCATATAGATAGTAGATATCCAAATCGCATAAGGGAGATGTCTCTTACAGACAATACAGATTTTACCACACATAATCTGTGAAACTCACCCACAACTCTATATTCTTCACATGGGTTTCCACGAGTTTTTTAAATGTTTGTTTTGATTATTTTTTTGGTGAATGGTTTTGTTGTTCTCCAACATTACATCTTCAAGCAAAATATTTTGCCACAATCTTTGATACTTGAATTGCACTGGCACTTAGGTCGCAATAAAAGCTTTCTTTTTACACTCATGCATCACTATTGTTTTGTTCAATTTCTCAGCATTCAGCACCATCTATCATCTTCCTGTTATTTTAATGTAAAATCCTCTTAGAATGTTTTTGTGTTGTAACTGGAGGTCACATTATAATAGTAGTGCACAATTATTCCTCCACTTGAGGAGCAGCTGTTCTGTTTTAATGGCAGGCTTTACCAAAAAAAGCATAAAACCTCACTTTCTGAAAGTTGCATCAATTTTTACACACAAAGCCTGCAGGCAAGAGAGTTACTGAAATTGGACATGCACTCAGCTTTCACCTTACACATCCTTAGTAGGTAATATGCCCTTGCCCTCAGCTGCTCTCCTTTACCCTACCATTTCAGCTATAATTCTTCTAAGTATTCATAAAGATTGCTCGCCTAACTTGACAAACAGGAATAGAACTAACCCAACATGAACACACACACACACACACACACACACACACTCACTCACTTGGCTATTTTCATAACAAGTATATATATGGTTCTGAACACCATTCACGGCCACAATTTTCAATGGTTATAAGAAAAAGTTTTTATAAGAGCACAACTCAGATTGATCCTACAGCTAGCCAGTCCAAGCTTGGCCCTTGGCTCCTATGTGCAACAACAAATCTTCTTCACCAAATGCCCGGCAGCCATGTGAGGAAAAAAAAGGGAGGGGGGGGGAACTAACAGTGAATGTGAATCCCAAAAAACAGCTAGCTTGTAGAAGTGCTCAAAGATGTCCTATAGAGAGTCACAGCTGAGCCATGGAGCTGGAACAAGGCCTCTTTAGATGATCTGATCTCTTGTTTGCCTTGCTAAAAAAAGCTCCAGGGGTTCAATAACCAAGCTCTAGCTTTGGTCTAAATCTCAGAGGGAGCCAAAAAAAAGAGAGTTGTAGCTGGGAAGTGATTTGTATGCTGAACAAAGGGGCCAAGGGTAACAGACAGAGTGAAAGCTAATAAAAACTGGACCCATAATCTGTCTCTAGATGTTGCAAGCTTGAGAAAAGAGAGATAGATCTGGTTGATTTCCAGAGCAATTTCTTTCCAAAAAAAGCTTGTGCCAAAAACCCATACCATGTGAGTTGGGACGTTTGGTAATTCTCGGCTTTCCAAAAAAAGGTGTGCAAAAATCCATAAGATAGAGTGCACAATCCTGGAAGAAAGCTTCAAGACTAGTCCACCACAGTCCTCCTCCAAGTCAAGTCTCCTCCAAAAAAGCTGGCTGCATGCTGGAGAATCAGATCCAAAATGGTGCTTCAGGGCGTGCCTTCAAATCCAGTGTGTAAAAGGCAATCATTGATTGATATACTCCCCATTTGAAGGAGCTCTAGAAATGTGGCAAAAAACACACACACAAACTGAAATATGACATAGTGCAGGTAAAAAATAATGGAGGTCCAGCTGGTCCTTTGTAGTAGGTAGGCCTGCAATAAGTCGATCTTCTTTGTGAGCATTCACAAATTTATGATGCTGATGGTGAGAGAGTGACAGTTGACGATCTACTCCTCCTCCTCAGTGATAATTCCATGCTGAAGAAAGAGAGCTCTAATCAACCACCCATATATGATCAAACTTATTTCAAGTTGAGGAAGCTTGGAGATCCAAAAAGTACTATTGACACTGAATGAGTCCTCCAAAACGCAAGCACTTGAAATTTATACTTGAAAAAAAAACACGCACACACAGTTCACTGTACATAAAGTTGCTTCATGGTGCTGGGGAGACGCTGGCCAGTTGAAAAAAGTCTTGATCTGTTCTCTTTGTGAGAGATCTCATGAAAACAAAACCCAAAAACCCAAAGGTAAATTGTCACAATCCTGGCTCGGCACTGGTCCCGTTCAGTCGTCTAGCGTTCGGTACAGTGCTTGGAGACAGCGGACAATGTCATCACTACTTGTCTCACAACCCTCCTCCATCTATCAAGAGTCATAAGACATGTGGTGGTTACATGATGCTTACAGTATGCAGCTCAAAGGATCTCCTCCAGGTCTGTAGAGATCTCTTGTAGCAGAAGAAGAAATGGGTAGTGCAGTATTATTGTGGAAGTACAAGAAAAAGAGAAAAATTGCTGGATCATAGTAGAAGCTTGAGCCTACCAGGTGGTGGACATACCTGTACACTGCAAGTAAGGTCAATTGAGGTTGATGAGAAAGACAGCATGTTAGCATGAAGGATGACAAGCTTGAGTCTCTCCAATTCGGCAAGGCATTTAACAAGTAATCCCTTCCTCTTGTCACAATGCATGCGGATCATAATATTTCTATCTACAGCACGGGCCTCAATCTCCGGAACTGGACCATCATCTTCTTCATCAATGACTTCTGCTTCAACCTTATGATCAGCTCCTGCAGGTGGCACTGCTGCTGCTGTTCCCTGCATGCCAGTCTTGTCCGCAATGGCCACAGCCAAGGGTTTCTTTGAACTGGAAAGTGAGCGAACCCGTTTCTTCGGCATTTGCTCCTCAATACTCCTCAATTTTTCTTGCAGTGTCTTTACGTACTTGATCGCATCCCCAAGTACTGAAGCCTTGTCCATCTGTGACAGTCGATCAATCATGTTAAAACCCTAGTCCCTTATGATCTCCCAGAGATGTACAACAGAGATCGCCTAGTTGCTCTCAATGATGATGTGCATAGAGACCTGGAGTGAACTGGAGTTCTCACCAGCAGCAAAATGGTACAGTACTAGAAACATGAGTAGAAACGAAGGTAGACTTTTTACATGATCTACCTAGAGATATGTTTACCTTCTTGAGGCCTGGGACAACAGCAGAGAGTGCAATGAAACGCTGGCTGAGCTTCTCTCGTCGCTTGCGTTCTGCCATGATGTGGTCTTGGGTGTGACCTGAATTTTTAGTCACACTAGGGGCGACAGCAGGAGCAAGGGGAACTGTGACAGTGGCTGTGGGTGCCATTCCTCCATGGTGCATCTTTGAATGCTCCATGGGGCCCCCGAGCTGTTGCAGCTGCTGCTCTGGTTTCCGCTTGCAGCCACGAATGGATTCTGTAGGAGACAGGGGGCTCAATCCACTAAGGCCTTCCAAAGAGAATACGTCAGTGTTGCAGCTCTCTTGCACACCTGAGGCAGGTGAGCTTCCTCTCATGTCAACATGATCAGAAGCCGGCGCAGTTCTAACCTGAGCACCCACAACCTCCTCTTGCATACTATAGGGCACAGACATGACACCACCATCAAGACTGTTCCGGGACATCATGCACTGCTGCTGGTCCTGGCTCAGGTGTACTTGTTGCCGCTGTTGATGCTGTTGCTGCCGCTGCATATCGAAAGAACGGTTATTGTTTCCAGGTGGTTGACTATGAAAGCTGGCAGATGTCATGATCATGGACTGTGCAGAACCTGCTGTAATGGCCTGATGATGTATCTGTTGATGGCTAAGGGCTGAATCCCAGGAGTTAGGCTTGAACGTTTTGGGAGGTCGCTGCTCAAGACCTAACTGTCCATGATGATGATCCGAAGAAGACGAAGCTGCAAACCCTGCTGCTGCGCCATGAGAGTTTGAGACAGTACTATTACCACCGATGCAGTAGCTTGCGGGCATCTTTTGAATCTCTTTCTGCTTCAAGCTTTCCAGAGATGAGAGTAGGTCATAGTTCGCATTTTGTGCCGCCACTATGCTCGAACACTGTTCCGAAGTCAAATGGAACAATGGATCCAGCTGTCTCGCCAACACAGGATCCTCCATGCCCTGTTTTGCACAGAAAAAAATTAGCCGCCATGATGTCTAAAGAGAAGAGACGCAGTTGAATAATGAAGCTCTTTCTACTGAAAAGGACTGCTGGCAACCGACGGAGTAAGAACGGCATGCATAGCATTAACTTAGTACCAGTTCCGATAGCCACTGCATTGTCGTAGTAAGCGGATACGCCACTTCCATTCCCAGTGCAGCTAGAGGAACCACCGGAAACTTAGCGTCGTCTACCGCAATCCGGCAGGATCTCAAACCTGTGCACGAACATGGGACAACAGCGAGCTTTGTTATGGAACAAAAAAATGGCATAATGACTAGGACTTCTGTCTTGCGAGAAGACCTGACTTGCAAGCTTGTCAGATAAGCGCTCCATCTCGCAAGGTCGTGATCCTCAAATGTCGAATTGAAATGCGAATCCAGCTTGAATCCTCAAACTCCGTCATGTCTTCTCTACAGATCCTCAAAGACGGCACAACTAAGTCATCATGTTCATTCTGCTCATGCTGCATCATGAGTGTTTCTGCCGTGAACTACAACTGGACGATGATTACGTGATCCAGGGAGCCAAAGCCAGATTTACTACTACTAGCAAGCCAAGAACTACCAGTAGTGCACACCGTTGAAAAAAAGAAAACAGTAGTCGAAAACCGAAAAATAGATTCAGATTCAAGCACGAAGTGTATCAAGAAGTCAAAAAATGTACAAGCGCACGAATCTCAGACTGGTCCAGAAACGAAAGATCTCCCCTTGTGAAGTCAAAGAAAACGGATACAATCACACACTAAGAAGTTGAACTCGTATCAATATTGGACATAAAAAACACACACACACACACACACACACACACACACCTGTGTTTTTAAAGCATAGATATACATATCTTACCCCGACTGTACGAACATGATGGAAACAAACAAGCATCACATAGACAACAAAAAAAAATTGGTACACAAAAGCGAAAAAACAAAGAAAGGTAGTGTAAAAAAACCGAGATACCTGCGTTGGCGAGAAGTGCAGATCGGCTGAGAGCAGGAGCAGGAGCAGCAGGAGAAGGAGCGCCGCAATCAGGATTCGTGACGGGAAGCGCCACAGCTCTAGAGAAAGTGAGGAGAGCCCCAAGGAATATAAGAGCAGCGATGGATGGGAAGGGAAGGGAAGGGAATCAAAAAGGGAGGACGGGTTTGGGGGATGGACATTGCTGCTTGCAGCAGCACGGACACTGCAAGAAAACAGGGAACCAAAACAAGGGACCCACCGCAAAGCTCGCTCCTGGGCTTCGGTGCCCTCCTCCCAGCCAGGGAATGGGGAGCGACCGGCAACCGGAAACCGGATACCCGACACCGGTACGGTCTCCTCTGCCGCGCTCCCCTTGCCTGCCGGTCGTCTAGGGTCCACTGGCAACTACCGGTGACCCACGTGCAATTTGTCAAAAAACCCATTTAATTGGTGACTTTGTCAATGTGATCACAGCGGCGGGCCCTGGAGCGTATGCAGTACCAGTCACCGGCGTAACCGGTTTTGCGGCAGGCCTAGTACTGTCTCGTAGGGTATTTAAGTCGATGCGCGGGGCAATCTTCCGCCGTATATTACGGTGGTTCTTTTCACACTAGCGGAGGAAGATCCATGTAAATGTAGAAAGGCCCAGAAAGCCCAAAGAAATAATAGGCCAGATTGATCTAGTGCCCACCAATGATGAATGGATGGATGATAAATGGTCACGAAACAGTTCTCGTTCTCAGTTGGGTTTTCCAGTTCCTTAACTAACAATTGTGGTTACTTCAGTTGCCTTCCTACATATTACTCTCTACCCTATTATTATAATTAATTATGGTGCATTCACACTTGATGTTAAAAATCAATGTTAAATGAAAATCTAGGTGGCATCCTAGGTGGCACCCAATGTTAAACGGGTGATTATTGCCTTAGCTAACAATTGTGGTTACTTCAGTTGCCTTCCTACATACTATACTCTTACCTATTATAATTGATGGTGCATTCACACTTGATGTTAAATCGATGTTAAATCAATGTTCAATGAAAGTCTAGGTGGCAGACTAGTATGGTGTTAAGGGACTCAACACTAGGGTCCCTAACACCAAGTGTAAACACACCATATTAGAGTCGGTTCCTTTGATTCTTTTGAGAACCGTGCTTTATGAATTGTAAGGACCACACAACACTGGAAAAGCCCTTTGGAAAGTAAGTGGAAAAAAGCCTAGGTCAAGTCCAAGATGCCATTGGAAGAGCAAAAGAAAATGGTGGCCCTTGGATGGATGGATGAGTGGGGCCTAAGTTGCGGTAGAGGAATAGGGCCACTCTGAGTGCTTTGATTGGCCAGCCAGCCAAAATGTTTGGCCCAGAGGTCACATTTCAAATACTCTCAATTCATTCTCTCTAATATTTTGTTGTTCATGGATGAGGACACAATGACGTCGGATGAACTAGCACCTACACTCATACATTCACCTTCTTGAGTGAGGTCTCAACTTAGGTTGGAAAATGCTTTAGACTAGGAGTGAGGGCTCATTATGGGAATTTTTGAGCACTTCTTGGCTCATTGTTTGACCTCAAGAGTTATTAATAAAATATTATTTGTTTGGGGCCAATGAGTTTATTTGTAAAGCTATTAAGGTCAAAAGTAGGGAACTAGTGTTCAACCCCTTTGTGTGCTTTCATTTCATTTTATTTTATTTTGTTGACATGATTTTTTTTCTTGTCTTCACTTCTTTTCTCAAGAATGAGAACTTACATTTGACACACCCTTTTCATGCAACACTCTTAACATTTTTCACATTTGGAACACCAAAATTAGAAACTCCCTTTATCATTCCCAAACAAGCACCAAAGCTCAAAAAAAACCAAGGAAAATGAAGAAAGAGAAGATATAGAAGGTAGATAATTTGGTAATCAAACATGTAAAAAGTAAGAGAGAAAGGGCACATCTATCATTTTTTTGGTTGTGAGGTCTTAAAATAAATTGGGACCCATCTTTGGACACACCCATAGCCATTTAGATCAACTCATTTGGTGGAGACACAACAAAGAGATGCCTCCCCAAAATAGAGGAGGGGGGGGGGGAATCAATTGGTTTTTTGAAAAAATATCAACAAACACATGCCATCCTATTGGCCAAACGCTTTTCATCCTATGAAACAAATGTCAACATTGGAAAATTAAATAAGATTTGACCCTTGTTCGAATTGGATGAAAATGAAATCCGTTGAATGTTCATCATACATCATTGGCAAAGATCAATTCTCACAAAAAGTTGAGAAATTTTACAATTATACCAAAAAAAAAATTGTTTGTCTAAACTTAAAATTCAAGTAGTGTGCCAAATTCTTAAATAGGCGGATTTGGTGTTCTCACCAAAGGGGCAATTTCCTTCCATATAAGTAATCTGAGTGTTCCATTTTAATTGTGCAAACATGATTGTTGGTTGGAACTTGTCATTGGTGCATGTGATAAGTTGGCCATTTTTTCTTTTCATAAATTTCCTCCCCACCTCATGTTCACATGTTTGTTTGCTATGAGGTTTGTCTTTTTCATATTTTGTTAAATATAACATTTCACTATGTTTTTATGATGTGTTGTGGACGTGATGGTGTTCTTTTGATGACATTTTGTGCAATTCACAATGCAAGTGGTCTTCATCCCCTTGTTATTTGTTTATCTTTCACCCACCCCCCTTCATGTGTCCATCGTTGTTTTTGTCCTCTTATTTTGTAAAAGCCGAATCTTATAACTTGTAGGTGTTTGCCATGTAGGGTGTCAAACAACCCCTTAACGAGCTTTGTCTGACAACATTTCAGTGCACAAACCCCATCATTGAAGTCCCACATGGCACATCTAGGCTCACCACCTATCATCATCGACAAAACATTTAAATTTGACACCGTCGATTGCATTTTTTTGGATTTATGTCATTCCATTGTCGACTACATCTTTCCAAGTTTCTACATTGTAGAGAAATATAGTTATTATGCGCGTGATTGAATTTGAAAATTGGCTAAAAATAGTTGATTTCTAAATGAAGGTTCTACAAAAAAAGGTTTTGTGGAACGTTAAATGTGGTAGTAGTTTTCATGGAGCACAAAACTACTTTCACATAAATTGTTTTGCAAATGATGTATTGTTGTCAATAAAACGTACCAAATCACAAGTTTTTGGAGAGGACGATGGAAGGTGGTGCAATAATAGTTGAAGTATTGAACTTCAGTCCTTCATTGCATTATTGTCATTTGAGGGTATAAGGTTTGAAGAAAGCACACAAACTTCAAGCTGATAAAAACTTCGATTTCAATGTCAATGAATGTTACACCAACTATTGTTATTCCTAATGCGACAGATATTGGACTTACCATTAGTATCAAAAATTCCAAACTCGAATGTGGTTTTTATTCTTGAAAAAAAGATTGGTTCTAATGCAATAGAATTAGATGACACAACAAGAGGTAAAAGGGATGTTGTAGCAACACATGCAAGCATGGAAGGAGACCATAAACACTTATTACATGAGGTGTTGCTAATATACACACAAGAAGATCCTTACCTTATTAGCCTTCTTGGTTGAGAGAAGTACATTGACATCATTAAGAAAGCTCCAACAAGATGGGTGGAGGGGGTATGTATCCATCTCCCCATTGTGTTTTTTGTATGAAATGTTGTTGGCACAAGATTATGGTTTAGAAAATTCAATTAACATGTATTTGTATGTTTTCTTTTACCCCATATGTTTTAGGTTTACAAAAATGTTATGGTGGGTTTTGGCCTAACCCTAAAACCTAAACCTAATATTTCATCTATGTTCTTGTATGTTTTTTTTTCTTTTTGTTTATGTGATCTATGAACTAGTTTTTAGGTCATTTCATTCCACAACAACTATCTTTTGTTGTTTTATTGCATAAAGTCAAAAATTCTACCATTTTTAAAGGATTGATTGTTGATTAAAGATTATGAACTCACAATTAAAAAGATATTCTTATAATGTTTTATTTTATTAGTTACAATGAAAGTACAAATATAATGTTAACAATTGGGGTTTATGATGCTATTGATGATAAAGATGAATTGGAATAGGCCTTGAACATGCATTATAGTGTTCAATGATTACGGGAGTTTAAAGCCACATGGTTGATCGTATTTGATTTGCATCATTGATGAAGGGTATCCATGTTTCTACCATTTTTAATTTTTGCCATTGTCTGATTTGAATGTTTTACATTGGCTATATGTGAAGCTAGAATTATGTGATTTTTTGTTTAGGTGTTTAGAGGTCTGGAAAAGAACAACCGCATATACAAATCTTCTATATATGTAGCAAAGTAGACACCATTGCATTGCATTATATCTTGAGGACAATTATGAAAAACTTGCCTTGGAAGCACATTTTTATGTGAAATGCCTTGACATGCCAATTGGAAACAAACCATCCTTCTAATGCACCTATTGCAATAAGCGTTTGAAAGAAAAAAACACTCATAATTATCACTGAATGAAGATGTAGTGTCCCAAATACAAAAGGTAGGCACTGTTGAAAATGTACCCCAGATGGACAAAAGTTGAAACAAAAAAAATCACACAATTGGGGGAGAAGTTTAGGAAGAGTTTGCCTAAGAAATTGAAGCTTACACGTGTAGATGAAATAAAAAACCCATCCAAAAAGTTTGCATTTTCATTTAAACAGGGGGAAACAACTAATATGCCTCCTCCAAAGGCTATACCTCCTAAGCATACAAAGGTTCTTGAACTAAGTAGTGATGATAATTTTTTATCAAGACCAATCCACATTACCACATTCTACCAACATCTTTGGATTGCCATGTTTTTCACATTGTGTGATTATTTAGGTGTAATGTCTTTTAGATTTTGGTTTTGATTTTTATCTTGGGTTTTTATAATGTAGTTGTATTTGCATGTGTCATGGCTTGAATCTCGCCAAAATTTCTTATTAGATATGTTTTTAACTTGAAACCATGGGTATGGAATCACAATATGTATCACTAGCCATTTTATGCAAAGGTTGGGAAGATGTAATAGAAGGCCACAAACAACATATAAAAAAGGCCTCCAATTAGAAAACCCAAATTTGTCAATGAAAGGAACATGGCTAATGCACATTTGTCCTTGTTCCCAACACCCGTTGCCTTATGAATAAGGGTTGCAACTCATTAAACCAAAGTTGAAATTAAGACAAAGGCAAAAATCCATGCTGAGACTTTCATAGTGCAAAGTTCTTATGAATTGCCTACACCTCCACCAAAAGTTAAAATAAAAAAAGCTTTATGTTATATTATCTAAAACAAACACATTCATTGGCAAAATAATTCTATAAGGTCTTGAGGAGACAACATCTTTTGTCATGAAGATGGAAACGAATGGCACATTGAATAGTGCATTTGTGTCTGCATTCGGACAATGGTACTTATTTCCACCAATAAGTACATTTTTCTCTACTTAAATTTTTTTTAAAATGTTTTTTGTTCCTTTTCAATGATTTTTTACTAATTCCAATTTGTTATTGTAGATTAGTGGTGGGATTAAAAGGACAAATCAAATTTCCAAGGTCATCGAACAATCTTCATATGCATGGAAATCAAAACAAGGTGGGGATTCAACCATGTTGCGTTCTGCGAAGATGAAATTTTTGCAAGAATACCTACAATACTTGAAGTTGAAAGAGTATGATGTTAAGAAATTGGAGGCTATGAAAACCTTATAGAAGAAAAAAGAATATTATGTCCAATTTGACACCAATTTGATAAACAAATTCAAGTTGAAGAATGAACAAAATGGGGATGGTCGCCCATGTGTTCACTCTTGAAGCAATATCCTCTATAGTTAGTCCTCAATGCCCATGGGAACACACCCCACAAGAGTTGCAAAACATCCTTGCAAAACTAAAAAAAGAATCACATCATTTTTCATTGCAAAAAGAATGCATGCACATAATAAAAACATTCAAATGTTTTTGTCAAAGTACATTTGGGAGACTACACATCCCATTGGCTCATCCCAACAAAGGTTTGAGCCCTTGCATGATCCTCCATTATTATCAAAAAGTAAAGGCACAGTGTACATCTAACCATTGTTGTCCAAGATGTGTTGGACCTTGGGTTTATTTGGATGTCATGAAATAGGTGCTTACTAATGCATCTTTTTGAGGGAGGAAATAAATATGGGCTAGGTTTTCCTTGGCAAACCAAACATTGAAAATGACTTATCATTGCATGAGAAGCAAAAGAAATGTACACATTAGCTAGCAAATTATTTGGACTACCAAGTCCAAATGTTGTCCTCCAAGTTAGGCCATGCTGATCATGTTAAGAAAAACAATGTCCAAGTTATGGTTGCAACTCCAATACCAGAAGAACACAATTACTAATCAGTTATGTCTTTGTCTTCTTTTAGCTTATTTGTTATGTAATGAAAGGTTTAAAATCAGTTTCTAACAACTAACATTCTTATGAAGTTTCTTGTAGTAACGGAAACATTATCATGTTTCATGAATCAAGTAGTTCCATGAACTCAATCCCTTATTGATGAACTCTTCTCTAAACATCATCACAATTTGGAACATAACACCAAACAATATCCAACATTGCAATTGTTTCACAAAACATTAATGAAGTTATTCCTATCTAATATCTTAAACTTGTGTTGGATATTGATTTACAAAGATATGTAAACAACCCAAGCCTAGTAACACCATTCGTGTCATCATTCATTTTTGTAACCCTTATGGGTTCAAGAGGATACCTTGCCTTTCTTTGGGATTGTGACCTCCAGGCCAATTGTCTCAAGGCCATGTACAACTAATAACAAACCTCAATGCCGTTATTCAAGACAACAATCCAAGTGTAATGGTATCTACCACTGGTACTAATGAGGTTTATGTGCAACAACAAATATGCAAAAAACACTGCAAAATAGTTCCATCATCAAACTTCAAGTGGTGAAAATGACAAGTACATGTTCTATATCCTATTGTGTATGTTTTATATTAGTTGTCGACTGGGTACACATTGTCATGCAATGTTTTGGAATGTTTTTCCCATGTTTGTTGATAACCTCCAATCAAACAAGGGATTTTTAATGTTATGCATTCTAATTTAGCTAGAACAATTGATAATGCTTTTGGTGGCATGTGTAGCATGTTGGCAATAGTGGTTTAAAACCTTCATTGGGAACAAAGGTGGGACAATTGATTCTACTTTATCTTTCATTTTGGGTAGTGATTATTTTACACTCAAATTCAATGTAGATATTAAATTATTGGACAACAAAAGGGCCGTTTTGTCTACATGTGCCATGGACTTTTTAGGCTTTGGTATATGCACACCCACCTCACAGATAGGGCCACATACATAACACACCCACATTATTGGGACATTGTTAGAAATTGGACAAAACATAGTGGCGAGTCCCAAAAGAGTGTTTTCAATTTTTTGAAAAAATAATCTCATGTGCATGTACTAATGATAGCAAGGTTGTAGTTCCCTTGCATGATGCCAACCATTGGAGTGTTGTTGTTATGAGTAGTGATAATCTAATTCACTATGACCCTTTGAGTTCTACAAACTTAATTTTGTTGGCCACATTGCATTGATTTTAGCAAAGGTTTGGGTTGCCATGCAAAGAAATTTGACATGCAAAAAAAAATGGAAGCAAACTGCAACAAAGAATAGTCGACATTGGGTTCATGGACCACTTCAAGAATTTGAATAGGAGTTTGGATTTTATGTCATAATATTCATTATTTAATTTTATGATTGCATGAACATGGATGATGTATCTCCCACCATGGTGTGTTTATTTAAACTCATAAACACGAGCTTCAAGATTTGTATGTCTATTATGTCATATTTACATCCTTCATTATGGGTTATGTTGGTTGCAAGTTACCCCCAATAACTTCTTGAAGGATGAAGCAATTCAAACTCGTTGTACATTAGTGGAAGTGGTCAAGGAAACTATTGAAGCATCTACAATTGGATGCATTAAATGGGTGATCAATTTGGAAGAGCCGACTTAGATAACACAAGTTTAGACACAATTGAGTCTAGAAATGTTTATATGTTACAAAAGTGAATCAAGAACAAAATGCTAGAGTGTTGCTCAAATCCCCTTGACATGGTAGGCCAACTATTATTCTATTTTTTGCAAGTAGGTAGAAGGTTTGAACCCTAAACATGTTTTTATATCATACTATGTCATGTCAATGGAACATGCATTTTTAACATGATATGCAAACCAATTGTGGATAATATTTTAGTGCAAACCATATGTAAACAATATTTTGGTGGTAGTTGGTGTATTAAGGTTTTTTGTCATGTGATGAAATGAAATGAGTTAAAATATAATGTGTACATGTTTTCTATCGGACTATGTCATGTCAATGGAACATGCATTTTTTAGAAGGACACACAAACCTTACGTGAACAATATTCTAGTGGAAGTAGGTGTACTATGGTATTATTTCTTCGAATGAAATGAAACATGTGAAGTTCTAGATTGCAATGTTTGGTGCATTAGTGCTTAGTGTTTATGGGTTTTGGTTGCCTACATCATAGAAGGTAATCGACTGACAAAACGTTTGTCTTTTAACGTTGATTACATACATGTAAATGAATAGTTGCATTAAAGGTTGGTGTCAATGTTTGATGTTGGATTAACCCCAAAAGCATAGATAGTAGTAAAATATGTCCCACCATTTATTATGTTGTAATTTATAATTCAAATTGAAAACCTAGAAAGCAAGATGGTGTGAAAATAATAAACACCAATAAAAACTAATACAAATAATACTTGACATTGGGTTCATGGATGGTGTGAAAGTAGCAAACACCAATAAGAAGTGATAGAGATTTCAAGGGGTACAAAATGCAAATTTGAGTGAAAAGCTTTTGCAAAATTTGGAAATTTGAAGACTATCCTAAACACATTCATCACATCCTAATTATTTATCAATCGCAGGACTTCAGAGCATGGTTACCAAATATGCTTATATGTGGGTAAACTTTTTTGTTTTGTCCCTAACATGATTTCCTTTAGGAGCAAGCTCTTTAGTAATCCTCTATGCCTTTTCAATGAATTGTCGCCATCGGTAATTGGAAACAATGGTGTAAAGTCGGGGTGTTGAGTTCCAGCAATTCCTCTTGCTAACAAATCTTGCTGTTTACTTTGTAAAACCTTCAAATCTGAAAGCAAATGCAATTGTAAGGTGGGGACCTTCATGGTAGTGTTTTTAATACCAATGAACATGTCATCAATTAAGTCAACTTAATTTGCATGTGTGGTCGACTAATTTGGGATTTCAATGGTCCCCATTATTTCAATTGGTTGTAAAATCACATATTTGTCTTTGTTTTTGAAAACCAAACAACCATCTCCTAATCCTTAAAGGTTTGTGAGTGGTAGGTGCACCCCATGGTATGTACCCACATCTCAAACAACTGCACCATTAGGAACATCTAGATGCAGAATTTTGAATATTTTCATGAAAAGTTTACAGATAATCCTTTGATTGTACATGAGGATAATCACATTGTGGCCATTTTGAATTTGGAACATGTATGGTCCACATTTTGGGTCTATGGTTCATGGATGCAAAGAATGCAATGTTTGGATAAATTAGGGCATTTAAATTAGGTATATTTTGAGCTCTCAGCACAACACTTACCACAATGCCTTTTTGTTTTTTGTTTTTAACATACATGAAGATCTTGCATTGGCCATCGTACCAATAGTGCGTTAGCACATCTCCCACAAGGTGATAAATAGATCAATCCATTTTGTGCCTAATCAATCATTCTTTTGAATTGAATAGAATTTGTTTAATGTTTGTGTGGTAAAATTCAATTGATGCGTCGGTGTCTTGGCCTGCATGTGGAATGTTGTGATTTCTAACACACCACATGGTCGCCTTATGCAACCAATGTTTTTTAAGGTACTTCATGAAGTAGGTAGCATTGGGGTATTTTGTTGTTAATAACTGAATTTGTTCATTTGCCCATGTAATCGCATCAGCGTCAATAGGGCATCCACAAAGAATACATATTTTCACCAAGAGTAGATAAAAAATTTGCATTATTTTATGGTATTTAATTAATTTTTACTGCATTTTCTACCCATGTTTTTCACATGTGGCACAAACATAGAAACACTTTGGCTCCACCCCAATATGTTTTTGCAATATATATATATATATATATATATATATATCAAGTAGTGAGAATAACTGTCAAATCAAAGTTAATAACAAATGCATGGAAAGTATACAACAAATGGTTATATGTTACTAAAACATCATTAACTTACATGTTGAATTGAATTAACATATAACTAAAAATGGAAGGTAGCAAATGTTGTTCACAATTGGGGTGGTCTATGCAAAAGTTTATTTGTAAGATTTTAATTAAGCCATTACAAACATCTTGAAAGGAGGTACCAATGGACATACAAATTGCATTGTCTTCATGAAAGACATGTTTTGTGAAAAGGTTTACATACCTAAAATCATTTATTTTGATTTAAGCATTGTCGACAATTATGACATTAGGCATCCAATTCTCTAACAAACATTGGGACAACACATGTAGAACATGTGAAGGTCGTTTTCGCCATCTTTTCCAATGATAATGAACACAATTTGTATTCCATTTTCCCACTCATCAAACACCATGTTGATGTAAAGGAGGTACTGCAACCAACAAAAGTTTAAGGTCATGAACACATGACAAGTAGGTTATATTTATACAAAACTTAACTTGTAGACAAAGTAATGGATGAAATGTACCCGATTATGGTTTGTGCCAAATGTTGCATCAAAAGATATCGAATTCTTGTGTCCAAACTTTGTCATCATTTTTGCTTGCCAAGGGGTTTGGATGCCAAGTGTGAATGCGGTATCATCTTGGCTTGGCAAGTTCAAAATAATAGAAAATTGAATTTGAGTTATCCATAACCCACATTTGTGCACATTCACTAGATCCTCAAGATGTTTTTACCATGATTCATCTATTATTTTCCTTGATAAATTTCTAACAAGATGGTAGAACAAATGTGTCTTGTGTTATGGGCTCACTTTTCAAACCTTTTTTCTCGCATATGTCTTATGATGAGCCATGACTTGTGCAGGAGAAAGCCCTTGCCAAAGGAGCCCCATCAAGTGAGCTTTCATACTATTGGACAATTATGAACCAAATGCATGTCAATATCCAACGATAAGTTTACCATGGCAAACCTCACCTTGGTTGTTTTTATGCTTTGGATTGAGGTATATCAATTGACATAGGTTTGGGTCTAGGTATGGTTGTTTTGTTATGAAAGATTTTTGACAATTGCGTTTGATTGACATACCAACCAATGTCTTGGAGATTTTATTGTTCATTTTTGCACCTTGGTTGGATTTTGGGAACTCCAACAAAAACAAATTTTCCTTTTTCCTCTTCAATGTATCCTTTTGCTTGCAATGTTTTCATTTTTGTTTTGTGGACAACAAATTCTACATATCCTCTAAAATCTTTTTTGTTTTGTCTTTTGGCCCAAAGTTATAATTGAACCTAAAAAACATGGACATTGGATGTGAGGTTAGAACTTAGATATTGACATTAATTTGCTACAATTATGGTCAAGAATGGTTGGGGTATGCATGTCATTTGCTAACATGTACACAAGTGAAGCACTATTTGCTCAAGGGTGTGTAAGAGTGTCTAGGGTGGAGGATCAAACATGGTCTTTTGTTCTATTGAACTTGCATGGGAAATTTTCATTGTCTTGTTCACCGTCCACAAAATCTTGCAAGTGGTCCTACAAAACCATTGCAATTTCACTATGGGTATACAAGCCTCCTCCATGTGTTACATGAGGCAACTATTGTGTGTCAGACTTTTGAAATGGCCCAAGAAGAGGTTGTTGCATAGTTGTTTTCAATGCCTCAAACAAGTCCTTTTTCCAACTAACAATAGAAGTTTCATGCCCCATGTTTGTGAGTCCTAAATGAGTCGACATAATTGTAACATCATGGCTTGGGGAATGAAAAATCATTCCCATCAAAACAAGGGGTGAAGGTGGTGGTGTGCCAAGTGGGCCTATGAGATTTTGACCACCATTAAATTACATACAAACATCAAAATACAAGTAACCAGAAGCTTGCATACAAGTTCATAGCTTGAAGTCCAAGGTTGGTACCTATGTTTTATACATCATCCATAAGATATTTGTCTTCTTAGCTTGCCATAGCCACAATTATCCAAATCTATGACAATTGAAAAATTGTAATGTTATTTGCCAAAATTGGAGAAGACAACCTTGGCTAAACAATGCATTTCATACTAATAAGACCTTTGCATGTTAGTTCAAACGCAACTGGCAAAGATACACGGGGTGAATAACAAGGTTTGGGCAAATTGACCCATAGAACACAAACTTCTCTAAATCTACTATACATCTCAAGTAATAAAAACAATAGCAAGGGCAACCTAAATGAAATGCATGTATGGAAGAAACCATCTTCTTAAATTTCAACAATACCTTGTTAGACTTGAAAACAACAAAACAATGTAGTCTTGTTTACAATAGTTGCTTGAAGAAAAAAACATGTGAATCTTTAAATTGATGTCTACATTGAATGCAAGGTTGCAACGTGGAGCTAAAATGGTTGGTTGTGGTTGTCTTGGAAACCTCATCTAGAAATCAATTTATTTTAACCAATTTTCAAATTTGCTCCTATGCAAAACAATTGCTGCTATCTAGAGTGTAGGAACTCGGAGATACACAATCAATGGTGGGATGGAAAAAATCCAAAGAGATGCCATCAAGGGTGTTGGGTTTAGATGTTTTATTAATGGTGATAGGAGGTAGATGCGCCATGTGGCAACTTTGATGGTGGGGTATGCACACTAAAATGCCGCCATATAGAACTTATTAGGGGGTGTTTAACATCTTGCGTTTGTCATGGTTTTTGTCCTTTTACATAGTATAACTTAAATCCTAAAACTCATGGGTGTTCATAATGGTTTTCATGTTCTTATTTATAAAACCCAAACCTTTTTGCCTTACATTATAATTGTTTTCATCTTTGAACTTGTAAAAGTCAACTTCAATATGCATTCATTGTTTTCATCCTTATGCTTGTAGGATTTAGCTCTTCTTGAGCACATGATGTTCATTTTCATCTTTCAACACAAGACCCAACTCTTCTTGAATGCGTGTTGTTATTTTTCCTTAAACTTCTAAAGCTATTAAAGCTTTTTTTTCGTTCATGGTCATTGTGATTATTGTGCTTGAAAGAACCAACTTCAAGCATCTTTTGTCTTTGTCAACGTTTTTGTCCTTGAACTTTGTAAAGCTTGACCTCCCTTCCCCTATTTGTCCTTGTCCTTGAGCTTTGCAAAGTTGAGATCCCCTTTTCCCCTTTTATTGTCTTGTCCCAAGTGAGGTTTGTAAAGCCCAACACCCCCTTTTTTTATCATTTTCGTCCTTGAACTTTACTAAACCCCCTTCTTTTTTATTATCGTTATCCTTGAACTTTGCAAAACTTGACACACCCACTCCCCCCTTCTATTCATATTAATCCTTTTGTTTTGCAAAACCCAACCACCCCCTTTATCATCTTCATTATTTTGTTTTGCAAAACCTAACACCCCAACCCTTGTCACATTCATTTTATTCGTCCTCATCTTGTTTAAAACCCAAACCCATATGTTTGATTATGTTTCTCTCTTCCCCCCCCCCCCCCCCCCCCTCCCCCCCTTTCCCCTTAGTACAATTGGATGTTCTTATGTCCTTTTGTTTACATTTAAGCGAAACCTTTGCACCTTTCCCTTGTCTTTCTTTATTTTTAATGTAAATAAATGTTCATTAAATGATGGGCCTATAAAATGGCTACATCGTTCAAATAAAACCTATCCTTTGGCTTTCATATTGTAATTGTAGATTAAACTAAATTGAAATTTGTTTTTGCATGTTTTTAGACTAACCTTTGAATTGTTTTTCAATCATAGAAAGGGAATCAACAACACGCTTAGGATTTTTTATCCTCCTCTCCTTCTTCTATTGTGCTCTAATTTTTTCAAGTGCCTCCTTGTCCATGGTTTCTTGTCATAAAATATTTGAATATTCATTGGATGTTATTACACGTGATTGATTTTTACTGTTTGTTTGCCTTGTAGACATATGTGGCAAGGACAACATGCAAGACACAAAGTCTTTTAGGTGTTTAAGTTTATGATAAAATGACCCATTGCAAATGTAATCATTCCTAAATAACATGTTTGTAAATTTTCAACTCAACTTAAGATTCAATATTTCTCATGCTTATGTATTGTCATGTAATGTACACTTAAGAATGAATATAAAAGAATACATCATTTCAACATTTCAAAATGGAAAATCATTAATTTAGGCCTTGTAATCGCTCATCATTTCTTATTTAAGTAGTCTAAGAGTTTTTCAAATTGATAGATAGTTTTTTGGAAATTTTTCATATTAATGTAACTTGAATAATCATTGCATTTTACATTGTTTATGATCATCATTTGGATTGATGTAAAAATGCATTAATTTTTTTAAAAATAAATTATAAAAATATATTGCAATACTCAAAATTTTAATTAAAAATAAATTTCACATCACTTTCCATATGTCAAGTGATTATTTGTGTGCTTTTGGAAAAGAAGCTAGATGTGGTTTGTTTTACCATATATTCACTCAAGTTGCATTTGCAAAATTTTAGTAGCATTGCATTTTATTTGTAAGTTCATCTAGGTTAATTGCTAGATCATAAATATCTTATAATGGTGTTGTTTCTTGTGTGGCAATAATACTAATCTTGAGCATTTCCACATAATGTTTAGATTTGATTGTTGTTAGACATTGATAATATAATTCTTGTAAACTTAAGTTACTTCCTATTGATGTTTGTTTTGGACAAAGATTGGTCCAAAGCCTTGTCCACCCAACTAGCAAATGTGTATTTATATGGTTCACAATCTTTGTTTCCAACCATTGCACCGTCAATCTTTTTCTTGATTATGTTGTTTTAAAGGGTTGAAAAACTTACATCTAGCAATTACATGTCATGAAAATTTGTGAGAAGGTAATAATGTCCAATTCAAATTGATGCACCTATTCTATTTCTTTTAATGTAACATGTGAACCATAACATGTTTAGAACTAATTGACCTTTTAAAGAATGATAAAAGTCCCTTGAATAAAAAAATGTTGTTCATGCCTTCCTTTGAATTGCCATGCATGCCCTTGTTTTGCAACGCTTGTAGTAGTCATTTGTAATCCTTTCACCCTTGAATATGTAAAACCCTTGAAGGAAGCCCCCTCTTGCATTTATAACACAATTGTCAACCATTCCTTGGATTTGGGAATGATGTTGTAAACCTATTGTGAGCCCCTTTTTGTTATAACTCTTATCACTAACTATCACCCTACTTAAATATATGTTCTTATTGATTTGAATTCCATATGTGATATTCATTATACTTGTGTTAAGTATATGATGTTTGTAGGTTTTGGTAAAACAATCTATAGGATTGGCTTGTCAAACCTAATGCCTTGCAAACCTCTATCTTTGTGCAAGTTGCATATTTAATTTTGGATGTTGACACTTAACTAATGCCATCATTTGTCTTTAAGAATTCCATTTTTGAATCCGGTTGGGATTGAATAAGTTTTAACATCTTTATTTTGAATTGTTGCAAAGTAATTGGAAGTCCACATTCCTGCATACCTAGCATCCATACCACCATTGATGTGTCTGTTTCATTCATGAGCACACCTCGTGTGCCTTGTTTCCTTGGTCTGTGTCCTACCATTCAAATAATTTGAAAGAGTGGGAACTAGATTTATGTGCTAATGCTTGATTACTTTCTTCAAGTAAGTTTTCCTTGTTTCTTCCAAGGACTTGGTTATAATTCGTGTAGGGTATAAACTTTGATTAGTCTTGTTGCCTTTTTTGTTTGTGTTGTAGGTTTAGGCATGATATTTTTCTTATTTGTTGGTGGTTGGTCTTGCATTCCATGTTGTTGCTTACAATGTACACTAGGTAGATCATGGCAACATTTTGCCTCTTGGACGCAATCTTCAATAAATTGGTGGAGTTCACTACCTATAAGAGGTATGCATTTCAAACACATATACAAATTCTGAGATTGTAAAAAGTGCATTAGGTTTGGATATTTTAGAAGTGCATTACTTTGTAAGACTAACATAGACAAAATTAGTTCATAAAAACTTTCAACGTCCTCCCACATTAAATCAATATTTGCTATGCAAGCTGTAGGTGTGAATCTCATGTCATGATGGGTTGCATATTGTTGAATATTTTTGAGAACTTGAAATATTTGACCTCCGTGCTACTTTTGGAACTACATATTGTTGTTATTTTCCTTGTAAAGTTGATCTACAAAAGATGTTATTCTCTTTTAAACTCTTGTTTATACATTGTAAACTTGTTTATAATTTGACATCTTTTGAGCTAACTTTCATTTTCACATGTTCTTCTTTGTCTTTTAATTTTAGATGCATTTTATTCTCATATATTCTAAATTTCAACAATTTTAAACTAGGAATTGTAAGTTTTGGGAACATTGAAATTCAAGTAATATAATCCTTGACGATGCAGACATTTTGAAAACCATGTTGAAACATCTAAGAAGTTTGAGTGTTCATTCAATTATTGGTTAACTTGTGTTTCACATACATGCTTTTGACAATAATGCAATGTAATTAGAATTAGAAATTTGTATGTTTTTTATGATAGTCATGTAAATGTGTTTTGTTTTGGGATCGAAAGTTGATGCTTTAGATTTATTTTCACAACTGTTCAAAGCCTTAAACCATAAACCTTATAACTCCAGTAACTCAACCCCATTACCAAACAATCCCTTGTGTTAATGGGGTGAAAGTTTTGATTATTTGTGCTAACTTACACTTTAAACCAAACCTTTTTTTCTTTTAATTGAGGCCCAATGGATGCTTAAGTGACACAAATCCCCCAACCATAATTGAATACTTTGTTTTCTAATTGGAGTGGGATGGTGCCCAAATGGACACAATTTTCGCCTCATCAACAAATGTTTTGTTATTCCAAGTGGGGCCCAATGTAATAAATTTCTCCCATTACCAAACACATAAAATGCACCATCCATGAAAACAATCCATATGCAACTATTTTACACCGAATGTGTGGTCATAGATACATATTGAACACTAGTCAAGTTATTCATCATGGGTCCTTGGTAGCACTTTTGCCTTCATTGGTCACCAACTATTGTTTAGTGATGAGCACGATAACCCTACTTTTTTCCAATTACCAAACATTGAAATTTCAATGTATGAACAAAAACAATTTTAAATCTTTATTAGACTTCGTCTTTTGGTCCCATTAATTAATGTCTAAGTAATCACATAACCATAACCTTACCATCAACCATTGGTTTTTTTTTTTTTTTTTCCCAAATTTTGTGATGTAGGAGAGGTGGTGATCATACATAAGCCAATCCAACCAGCTTTGGTTATTAAAAATATATAAATGAAAAAATTTAAACATCCACCTTTATTTCTATACACTTATTTGAACCATCTATATATTTCTAGTGATTTTTTCATTTCTTCCCAAAATTTGGAGACGTTTTTAAAAACATTAGAATGTATTACAAAAATTTCAATTTTTTTGCACCAATGCACAATGTTGCACAAAAAAGAGAGTTGTCCATTTATTAGTTTTTTTTCCTTTTCAATTATTTTATATTGCAAAAGTGATACTTTTTCGCTAAAAAAACAAAACATTTTGCATTTCAAAAACACATTTTCCAATTTTGTTTGGATTGTTTTTCACAAAATAGAAAACATTTGCCACAAAAAAAATCATTGACATGGACTAAACACATATCTACACAAGAAATTCAATGGGTCTAAACTCAACTTCTAAGATACCACTACGTGGTAAAGTTTTTCTTCATCTTTCTATAATACCTTCATTATTGTTTTGCAATAGATTTGATCCTACCTTTACCTTTCTAGTTATAGGCAAAACTTGGACAAATTCAAAGATTTTCTAACACCGAACTATGACTAATGTCAAGTTATTTTTTGATTTCTTGCATATCATTTGATCTATAAATCATTATTTAACTTCACTTTATTACTTGGATGGTGCATGGATTTAGCTTTTGTATTGGAAATCTTGGTTACACATGTGAAAAATTTGCGCATTCACAACCCTTCATTGTGTTCCTTATAAATTTGTTATTTGAAAATGAATTTGTATTTCACCATGTCTTTTTTGCATTTGATACAATGATATACACATTATTTTCATCACATCATTGGTGTGTGCAATATAGTTTCAATCTTGTGAATATCAACAACTTATGAAACCAATCAAATAATTATCTTGTGTGGCCTAAACACAGTTCAATTTATGAAACCAACTAAACAATTATCTTGTGTGGCCTAAACATAGTTCAATTTATGAAACCAATTAAGCAATTATATTGTGTGGCCTAAGCATACATTGAAAAACTAATTTCCAAGACATAGATCACAAGTCTTCTAGCAAGCCATCTTTCAAGCTTTTCAAATAAGGTACCCTTCAAACTTTTTTAAAAGTATTTCTCGTCACACTGCACATTTAAGGTGAACTTTTCATTACTTTTGGTTCAAACATTTGCACCAACTCAACATTTAACTTATCTAAAATGGAAATATCAAGATCACATAAATCACAATGACATATCATGGTGTTTACATTGGACTAGGCAATTTTGCCTTAAATCATAATAGACTAGTTGTTTATGCCAAAGGTTGATTGATTATGACGACTAAGATGATTGAATTTAAATGATTGAAATGCTAAATGATGTGTTGGGACTAATTTTTTCTTTAACAAAATGAAATTATTAAATAATAATAATAGTAATGTAAACAATTCTTTCAAATTTTTGATGTGTCATTGCAATGCATTGGATGCACAATTTGGAACTATTTTTTCAAATCAAACTATAAACAAGTTCAAAACATTGACACCCAACAACATTATTTAATTTCTTTCTTATAATTTTTCAGATAACTCTTGATAAATCCCCACAATTGTGAATAATATATGAGTATTCTTTATATTATTTATTTTTTCCCCATATTAACACAATTATTTTTAATCATGTAAGTCATGATCATAAGATGTCCAAATTAAGTTTAAACCTTCACTACCTTGGTAACATTTCCTTGGTGGTCAAACAATAAATTAATCACACATGTCTTTAATTTCATTAATTAAAAAAAAAACTTGTGTTTTTCAAATGTAGGAGAAATCACATTAATTTTAAATATTCACTTCAAATTTTCACATGTAATGTTTCAGATTATGGTCTAGGTTATATTTTCATACAAAGTTTTAGTTACATTTGGCTTATCAATTTAATTTCATCTAATTTTATAATATGATTTGTTCAAAATGTAAAATCATTATACTAATTTTAATATTTTATTGGGTCATATATTCAATTCTAATTTTTGTATTAAAATCTCTAAAAATATCACCATGAAATTATATAATTAAAATTCACGTGGTTTTTAATTTCATATTACTAACTTGATTTTTATCATTTAAATTTCAAATTTAAAGGCATTACAATTAGGGGGTTTTGTTTCAAATTTGTGAATTGGGTGGATTGGTGATCCTCCAAAAGAGGATTTAGCCAAGTTTGGCTATATGATATATAAAGAGCAAAGTTGATTTATTTTCTCCTAAAAACTGGTGATTTTGTGTGGTTTTCTCCAAGAAAATCCTTTGTAGGATTTGCAACCCTTTTCTTTGGTCCCCAAGTGGCAAAATTTCACCAAAAAATAAAACATTGATTACATTAGTCCAATACATATTCCAAAATTCTCAATGTAATACCTTAATTATAATATGGTAAAATTGTAATTATATAATGAGATTAAATAATGTAGTTAAATCAATGTAATTATTGCAATGAAATTACTTTCACATGTGAAATTACAAGTATATAATGATAAATTGATTATATAATTTCATAGGTTTTTGAAATTACATTTGTATTTGCTTAAGTATCTATAAATATGAGGCCGATACTATGTAAAGTATGGAACTCCAATTTTAGTAGGCCTTTAGAGTGTTGTTTAGTTTGGTTGGGAGCTAAATATGACTTTTTTGCTATGTGAATAGGTCAAGTTTCACATGTACTTTAGTTATGATTTTTTTTGGTAATAAAACATGAAAATTTTAGTAAATGATCCACTTTCTCATGTCATTTTGTTTTTTAGTTGGTGTCACCTTTAAAAAGTAAAAATTGAATCATTACAAATAATAGTTGAAACTATTAAAATTGTGATATGATGTCATTTGTTTTAAGAATTTCTTCAATTTTAACATTTCATGCAAAAAAGAAGCATTAGAAACAACATTATAATCACATGCCATAGTTCATTTAAATAATTGATTTTAATCACATTACACAAAAATATACAAATCCATGGAGGCACCACATCTACCACGTGTATATCAATGTGTCCAATATGATTAAATAAACAATTTTGGTTAGTCATATTAACAACAAACATTTCTAATTTTAACATGCATCAAAATGAATACAATCAATTATTTCATATCAGTAGCCTTGCTTATACAATCAATTTGATCACAATCCCACTAGCTTGAAAACCATGATTTTGGTGAAGTGTGTTTAAATTTTTTCTAATTCCTTGGTGATGTGAAAAACTTTGAAACCAATACAATTCATCCCTTCAAACACCCTCTTCATCATCTTTTGACGTACAAGCATACGTCCTTTCTTAATTAAGGTGTCTTAAATTTCATCTTTTCACGTTAATTCAAACCAGATATATGAAAACCTACCTTCCCTTGAAGCCAAGCCTTCAAAACCTTGATTATCATTGTCCCTTCATAAATCAACTCAACGTACTTATTTCTCATGAAAATGAACCTTAACACATACATCTCCTTTTGATGAAGTATAATTATAACATCTAGCTTAGGGACCCATTGGTTGCCTTTCATGGGGAGTTTGTTTATTCCAATCATCATGTGAACAATAGATATTACAAAAGCCTTTTCCTAAGATTCACATTCATTTATCATCTCAAAGAATGCAAGCATCACAAATAAAATTAGATGATGCTTTCATCTTAACAATTGTTCTTAATCAAGTGGGAGTGTCTTCTCTTCTCATTTAGGAACATGGTTTTTCTTCCTCCTTTTTCTCTTGACTTATATGTCATCTCCTACAACCATCGAAACTTCGTCATCTTTAAACAATCAAACATTCTTTTGGGGAAGCGGGTGGGATGTGGGGTTTTTTATTTCCCTTTTGGGGAGGTTTGAGGGATGGTTGTGGGACATGGGAAAAAGTTTGATTTCTACTTGTTACATAACTATGGGCATGTCGAACATGTCTAGTCAAAGGTGCTCTTTGAATGTTTAAAAACATAAAATAGTCGTAATAGTCGCTCATTTTATCTCATATCCTTTACCTTAAGTTTTACTCTTGTGACCTATATAAGCAACCAAAAGGAGGAGAGTACAACATATGTTTGAGATAGTGTTTGATTTTAAATAATGAAAGCAATTGTTTGCATGCTTAACACGTGTAGTCAAAGGTGTTCCTTGCATGTCCAAAAACAAAGAGCACCTACAATAGGTGTTCATTTTACCCCCATAGTTTTTGCCTCTAGGTTGTATTCTTGTAACCTATATAAGCAACCCAAATCAAGAAAATGAGAACACATATTTTGGGCCTTTAAAAAACTTGATTAAATTCTTTGTGATGGGCCAATCAAAGATGCCCATCACAAAACAAAAACAAATAGATTAGGGACCCCACAACTACATAATATGAGTCACAATATATTACCATACAATACACAATACATGCACACATTTTTGGCCAAGGGAAGAAGGAGATGGGGGTGAGGGAGAGGAAAAAGACATAGCATAAAGTAAAAGGAGGAAGAGAGGGAGTGGGCCAGGGTGAACTCATGACCCAAGTTGGTACCTTCACGTTCTTGAGTGAGTCCTCTTAGTGGCCATATTAAGCCCCCAAAATGATAGACTTGAACTTAGAGACCCTGGTTTAGTCTAAGCATGGCATATACAACCCATCCTTAATCTATGTAATACAAGATTCTACTTATGATGCATTCACACTTGATGTTAAATCAGTGTTAAATGAAAATCTATGTGACATCTTAGGTGACACCCAATGTTAAATGGGCGATACCTTACTATTAAGTGAATGTTAACATAAAATGTTCATGCTAAGTAGGTGTAAGTCCTAAATGACTAGCATGGTGTTAGGGGACTTAACACGAGAGTGCCTAACACCAAGTGTGCATGCACCTTTTACCCTCCAAACTGTCAACCGTACTTAAGGTGCATTCACACAAGGTGTTAGGGACTCTAGGATGCCACCTAGATTTTCACTTAACAATGACTTTACACCAAGTGTGAATGCACCATTGGGCAAACTTGTGGATGTTTGGTGATGGCTAATAATGAGTTGTTACTTACGGCCACAGTGAACGAGCACCCACCAGTGCACCATGAAAGATGAATGATGAGTGGCCATGGAACAGTTTTCCATTGAGTTTCAGTTCATTAGCTAACCATGGTGGTTAGGTTGCTTTTTCTTTTAACCTACCTACTAACAACCGCACAAGCAAAAAGTTGTTAGTAGGTAGGTAGTAAAAAACAGCCATTATCTATATATAAACTATAAACCATCTACTTACCTAGTAGTTACCTATTTTCCTACCTACCTACCTACATATGAGACCTAATTTCCTACAGAAATGGTTACCAAGGTGAAACCAAATATTAACTCAGTTGAGGTTCATCCACAACAGAGTAATAACGGCATCCAGTGGATGGTGCACTGGTGGGTGCTGGTTCACTGTGCCGATTAAGAAGTAAGTAATAGGGTTTAGGTTTACACATCCATAGCCACGGGCATTACAATGCTTATACGCTACCATTACTCTCCTTGGTTTCATTTTTAAAAAAAACTTAAGAATTGTGCGGCCGGATCATTATCTCCCTATATTATTTTCCGGAATTTCCAGAATGGTCTCGGCATGCTACCTAGTAGTGATCGGGAATATTAATTTAAGTGGGGGAAATGGATTCTTCACAAAAGAATCCTCTAAAAAACCCACCAAAACCCCTCAAGATATTATTATAACTCTATAGCTAATCTCAAGTTTCAACACAAGCAAAAATATCGTCTTTCAAAAATCCTAATAAAAACAATAGGCTTAGTATAATAAGGGGTCTATAAATAAATCCCTTAAGCTAGCTACTATATATACTCTATAATGAATCTAAACACAACAATATCCTTGCCTTCTTGGTAGTAAAGGCAAGGCCAAAAATAGATTAAATAATTGTCATCTTGGGCTGGGATGTCGGTGATTGGAGATATAAGTGACTTGCTTTCCAAGGGCTCAAAAGTGGGCTTGAAACTTTGATGAAAGAAGAAGAAGAAGAAGAAAAATATAACCACCCAACTATGTTCCCCCCATCTTCTCAATTCCTGTAGAAAAATATGACAAGTTTTGTTGTTAAAAAGCTCTCTCTACAAAACAAACAAACTTGTCATATTTTCTTATGCAGACAAACAACCCTTTCTGCCACTGACCCATCACACACACACACACACACTTACTTGATCCATCCAACTTTTGCTTACAATTTTATTTATGGGTTGGCTTCCCATGTGCAAGTGTGAAGAATTATGGAGGACTTTTGTTGGTGGTCACCCATGTTGCACAACTTTCATCCGTTAATTTGATTTGCGGAAAACCCAAAGTATGTACATATATATATGTATGATTGTCAGCCAAAATTATGGAGGACTGGATGACAAAAGCAAGAGGGATGAATGTATCAAGGCCTCATCTGATCCAGTCATTTGAACATGTCCAAATTGTTGTTTGGAAAATAGGCCGACTGGCCAGCCAATCCCTTTGGACTGGGGGCTTGTGCACTCCAAAACAGAAAAAGAAAAAGAAAAAGAAAAGAAAAAGAACTACCTAACAAGCTGTCATGCATTATGCTTCCGTACCAAAGGCAGTTTACAATGCAGAATGGTCCCCAGTGGACAGATTATAAATTTTTTAATCGTCTGCATTTGGGGTTATAATAATTTGGCATACAAAATTTGAATGTCAGTGTCCAGACCAGATGTTCCAGAATAATTCATGCCAGTTGGGTTTAAGTATCCGGAATGGGCTCAGCTGGCACCGTTCCAGAGCGTGGAAATTCTCATCAGAATGGCCTACTCTTGGATACAGAATGTCTTTTTCCTGTGAGTAAACTGAATAGAAAAGATGGTATACGGCCATCTGATGCTCACCATAAAAGATTCTCTGGAATTCTGGAATTCACGTGGAATGGTGGGCATCATGTCGGGCAAGGTGCTTCCTTAAGGTCGAAGCAAACGGCTGTGTAATGTAATTTGCAAGGTTAAAACAGCACATTCAAAGAGTATTTGCAACTTTCAGGAGGCTGATTGCCGCAATGACCACCAATATTGGTAATTGCTTCTTGTACATAATGGTGTTTTCTAGAATTCCTCTGGCAGCTGATTATGGAAAATAATGTCCCAAAATAAGCTGATTGACAAAAATAATATGTATTACAACAGTATATACCATTATAACATTCCACCATAATCTGCACATGCATTTTCTATGTTTTTCAGAATGGCAGAATGGCATCAGCAGAGAGAAGTGACTTTTTTCCAAGAATTCCCTTTGTAATGGATGAAAGTGAAAACTAACTGATGGAACCCCAATTTTTTTGTTAGTCTTTTTTTTTGCCCCCCTCCCCCTTTCATCCATGGGACCGGCTGATCCGGTAACAAAAAAGAAACTGGTACTCCCGGTACCCGGTCATCATATCACTACGGCCACGTATCGGTTGCATTCTCCTGATTGCGGCTACGTACCGGTTTCTAACGGCTTCCTGAGTAGGAACAGTCGTGTCCAGATCTGTGCCGGTAGTTTTGTTTGTTTGTGTTTGGTTTTTTTTTAGGGGTTTGGGGGTGTGTTTTTTTTCTTTTTTGGGAGGGGGGGGGGGGGAGGGGAAATGGGGGTCAGGTGGGCCTGGATTTTGGGGGGGGTGGGTGGGTTTGGGGGTCTTAATTTATAATACTCTCAGGCCCAATTATATCCCCTCCAATTGCGCTGGTTTCTATTTGTACTTAGCCCAAATTCTACTAGTCTCTTAAGTGGGGCCTGGATTCAAGTACGGTCCCCAGTTTAGTCAAGCTTCATTTAATGCTCATTTAGGTGTTCACACTTCACACCCTTTGAAATAGGATTTTTTTAGAAAGGTAGCTACAATATGGCCCCCACTATAGTCCCCACTATGGTCCCCACCTCCCCCCCCTGTCCCAAAAAGACAAATCAAGTGTTCACACTTACAAAAACAGATGATAACTATAGGAGTCCTTCTAGGATGGAAAGGGGAATGTTCAAGTAAGAAAGGATTGGACCAATAATGATTGATTTGCAGCTTATTATTAATTAGAGTAATTTTCATACATATTGTGCAACCATTTTACCCCAAAAATATATAAATAAAAATCCCAATATTATCTATCTAATCTATTAATTATTATTTTTTGAAAAATACTATGCATACGTATTTAGGAATATTGAATTTTTTTCCCGTCTAGTGATAAAAAGATATTTGAATGAATGAATAAACAAACAAACAAACAAAAAAGGTATTCATATTTATGTTTTTGTCCTAGTTTCTTTATTTAAATCTATTATTTTCTTCACCCAAATTGAAGTCATATGAATTTTGTGCAGCTCTTCTTTCTTTTGGAAAGAAGAGACAAAATGAGATTAGGACCGAAACTTTTTTGCGAAAGATCTTTGGACATCATTGCAGTCAAAAGCTGCCCTTGCCCTTGCTTGCATTGATGTGCATGCACAAAATTGGTATTCTAATGTAATCTATTGGTTTTGGTTCTACTTTGTTTTGTGGAGATGACATGTTTAGGAAATAGAAGGAAATAGTTATTTATTTATCATTATTATTTGTCACGTTGTTTTGAATATATATATATAGAAGTGTTTGTTTGTTTGGATGTGGCTAGATCCTAACCCTCCCAAACCATGAGGCCTTTCCTCCACTTTTGGCATCATTGGAGAGCCCTCAACAAAACGGTGTGAACATTATTGTTTCATAATTTTTGGATTAACAAAGCAAAAGTTATTAGGTTTAGAATGTATATATGTATATATAATTGTAAACCTATTTGCATTACCCCTAAATCAAGCCTAGTGGTAGAGAATAGGGTAAGGATTCCATATGCTAACGAGTGAGTTTGAACCCAAGACTTTTGTGGTGTCAAAGAGGCCCGTATCATTATCCATCATCCCAAGGGTGAAAAAGTAATTTAATTTAAAAAAAAACCTATTGGTTCATGAAAAAAAGTTCACAATTCACAATTTGTTCAATATGAACTCTCAAAAATTAAGCTCACTTTGACTGAAAATAGTATTGGGATGAGTGACCCAAGGGATAACATACTTGTGAATGGCACACGGGTGCACCAGCATGAAGAATGAGAAAAGCTACAAAATAGTTCTCAAGGGGGATAGAGACAACCCCAACTAATGGTGGGTGCAACTGACCATATAGCTAGTAGAAGCTTGTGAATGTAAAGAGGACTTTTGACCTAATAATCATTTTATACTTATGCACTCATCATGTACAGCCATGAATGGATTTAGTTTTGCCAAATGCAAACTTTGTGTTACAAATTGTGTGATGTTTGTAGAGAAAAAAATTGTTCTTGAAATAAACAAGAGGGGAAGGAAAACCAATCGGGAAATATTCGTTACTTTCTAACAAACTAGTGTTTTTTCAAAGTAGGTATGTAGGTAGAGATAGGAAGCACCATAGAGAAAATATTTTTGTTGTTATGTAGATTGAAAACCAATGATGGATGGATCAAGCGAGGTGGAGGAGGGAATGAGAAAGTTGAAACATATGTTCATTCCCATTGTGCCATAGGCACACAGACCTATGGGTATGATGCGGATGATCCAAGAGATTCGAGATCTGAGATCACAAATGTAATGCACTAGGTTAAAAAAAAAAATCTCAAACCAGCCTCATCTCTGCATGCTATGGTTGCAACTTGAAGCTTTTTCATTGGAAGACGTTAAATGAGGAGGAGGTCTTATTGGAGGCAGAACACAAAAGTACTGTTTGCTTCTTTTATTTCCATGACCACCCATTTGCCCAAACAAGATGTGTCTGGTGATGCCAACACCCATCTTGGTGCTACCCCGGACACTCCTTAGGGTTGTGAGTGTTATGCATGTTTTGGGCTTGTAGTGAAGAACACTAGGCCCAAAAATGTACATAACATCAACCCAAAGAGTGTCCAGGTTATTCGAGTTATCTGGTTCTAATTGTGTGACTTTACGGATAACTCTAACTCTAAGGTACATAACATCAACCCAACGAGTGTCCAGGTATTTGAGTTATCTGGTTCTAATCGTGTGACTTTACGAATAACTCTATGATCTTCTATGATCGATCTTTTTTTGGAGGAAAAGATGGATGACACCATGTGCAACACTCCAAGACAAAGAATGGAGCAGAAAGAAAGTCTTCCCTATTTGAGTTTGAGCTGCTAATGATTGCAAATTCTTTTGATATTCCCCCCTCCACACCCCCACCCACATGCCTCAACGAATCACTCAACATTGTGTACATTAACTTTCGCACGGCAAATCCTTGAGAAAAGATCTTCATACTTTGTTGCATGCTCATATTACTATGGCAACAACTAGCTCAGTAGTGCATGAGTTGTGCCTCATTTGCTTCTTCTTCTTCTTCTGGGGTATGGTTGGAGTGCATGAGTTTGTTTTGCCACTTATGTTTCCCAATTTGTTTAATATTTTCCCACGTGCCTTAAAGTTTCCTGATCCGGAGGATGTGCATACTTTTCTCAGAGGCTCCGATCCGAATATTTGATCAGATTACAAATTCTATCTTATGTGTTTTTATATCCAAGCTTGTCGGGCACCAGCTGGTAGTAGGTTCCAGGTAAACCGGCAACCCGTACCATGGTTAAAGCCCTAAAGTTAGCTGGATTGGATTGGTTTTCCAAAAATTCTAGAATTTCATTCACTTTTGGGGGTATTTTTTTGGGATGGATAACTTGATTGTCCTTAGATTAATTAAATCGGGTCTCTCGTCTCTCTCTCTCGGAGTCTAAATTTATATGATTTCTTGAGTTAGAAATTAGTTCTCTAAAAGAGGCCCCAAAAGGGGTGTTTTCATTTTCATTTTCAATTTTGTGATGTCAAGCAATAGCTGATATTTTCCAAAAATTAGAAAAAAATAGTCAAAAATAGTCAAAATTATTGTGTTTATTTTAATTTAAGAATTACATAAATTTTTATTTAAAAAAACACTGGGCCTCCTGCGGGTTTTTTGGGATCCCCCCCCAAACTACAAAAATAATTCTGTCTCAATATTGCAATCTTTTCCGAAAACAATTGCTAAGTTTTTAAAAAACAGGGGGAATTTTTTTGGCCTCATTTTCGACTCTAATTTTCATTTGGAAGCATATTTACAATTTTTTAAATTATTTAAAATTTTCTAAAAAACCCAGCAGTAATGAAAAATCCTTCTTGATAGCTAGCCAATGACCCAACATCAAAAAAATGAAAAAAATAAAAAAAATAAAAAAAATCATTTGGTATTACTTAACAAGATTATGTATGCAATAATAGCTAACAAGATTATGTATGTATTGGCAGAAGTAAATATAAGTTGCTCTTGACATGTGTCTACTACCAAGATGTAGATTAGAGAGAACCTACCTCAGAGTGTGAATGGGAAGGGAACTCCAGGATGCCATTAATTGCAACGGAAGGAATTGATGAGGGGGGAAAACATTTTGTTCATGGATGTACAGACAAGTAGTCAGGAGCATATTAATTGCCTAATTGAATTAAATACCCATCCAAGCATTAATGGCTTTTCAAAGAGAAAAATGGTCATAATAATGGTTATAAAAATGGTTATAAAGTAGCCCAGATTTACAGTTTTCCATGTTCCCACAGGCAGAGCTACTGGGATATATATATATATATACGTCTATGTGTGTATGTGTGTGTGTATGATCCTAACGATGGATGCCCCTCTGTTTCATCTACATCCACATAGTGCCATATTTTTTCTCTTTTCCCTTTTAAGATGGGCTTTCTAAATGATTCTTCATTTTGGTTCACAAAAAAAAAAATTTGATTTTTTTTTTTCCCTTGCGTTTTTTTTGGGGAGAAAAGTTATTTTTGTGAATATTTTAGCATTATCTATAAATAACATAATTTGTGCCTAAGCCACCTGTGGGTACTATGGGATGTCCAGGTTGAAGCTCTATCTATGAAAGGAAGGTTGTTTTGTTTTGTTTTGTTTGTCGCAATACAATCTCCTGGAATCGTCAAAAGTCTCTTGTTGTCATGCATTGGGTAATGTTGGAAAATTCCTCAATGGGTAGTAGTCTGAGTAGGGGAGGGGTGCATTGAGGTGGTTTCATAATGTTTAGACCTACCTACGGTGCAAAGAGTTATTGAACAATTTTCGTCAAAGACAACTCAATTCAACACACCATAGGTCCCACATCGATTTGTCATAAAGATAAATTGACAAGGCTTGATGTGCGGGAGTTCAGTAATTCAACATAAAAGTATTGAATGGGAAACCTCATCCACAAATACAAGATGGGCAACGGAAAATGAAATGATCTTCTTTTCAGCTTTTCAGCTTGCTGTGACCCAGCACCCACCAATGCACCAGTTGTGAATGAGGCTGTTTTGGCTGTTTTGGGATGAACCCAAACCAGTGCTAAACCAAACAAAACATTGAGGTGGGTTTTTTTTCTTCTTTTCATTTGCCCACCATTCCTTTAGATTTCAAAAGATATTCATCTTTTTTTTTTTATAAACGTCTTCTTCCTTTTTTTCTCCTCCTCTTTTGTTCTTCCTTTGTTCTTCTTTTCTTCCACCATATCTTCTTCTTCTTCTTCTCTTTTGTGGGTGCTATAGATTTTTCTTTGTATCATTTTTTCTTCTTTCATTTTTGTTGCTACTTTTTTTTTTTTGGCTCATTTTTTGTTCGTTTCTTCTCTTCTATTGTTACAACTTTTTCATCATCTCCTTTTTTTTTTTTTGGTTTCCTTGTCATACTTCAATCATTTTCTTTTTTTCATCACATTGTTGCGCCTGCTGCCATTACTTGTTGCATCATCATTAGTTATGTATATCACACCAAGTATGCTCTTATCTTTTTCCTTGTCTTTTTTTCTGTTTTGGTTTGTGAGAAAAGAAAAAAAAGAAAAAGAAAGAATAGAATATAAAGATTTTTTCTAAATATGAAATCTAAAGAAAATTAAAAAAAGAAAAAAAATATTTTAAAAATATATAGTTTTTTAATTTTCTAAATTCTAGAAGAAGAAGTTTGCTTTTCTTTTCTTTTTATTGATTTTTATAAAAAAATCATGAAGAAGAATTCTAGTTTTTTTAAAAAAGAATTCAAAGACTTTTTGGGGGTCTTTGCCCTATTTTTTCATTTTTTCCTGTTTTTTTTATTCTAAAAGAATTTTTAAAATGTTTATTTTCTTATTTTTGTCATAAATATTCCACCCCCTTATTTTTCCATTTTTTCTAGTCTTTAAAATTCCAAAATGCAAAGTTTTGTTTCACTATTTCTTTTATTTTCTATTTACTATTTTCTAAATTTTCTAAATTTTCAAAAAAATCCAATAAATGATATTTGTTCATACCCATGTAATTTTTTTTGGGGTTTGGTTTGCATTTTTCAAACTTGCATACTAATGTGTATCACATGTTTGATGTGGACTTTGAATAACTATGAAATACCAATTTGTGACCAATGTCATTCAATTCCAGATGTATCACTATTAACTTTATAGTCATCAACATGCTCCTAAGGTGGTTACAACAACAAAAACTTAATAATGAACACATGACATGGTGGCTAATGAAAATAGGGGTTTCTTGAGGTTCTTTTGATGGACATTGTCATTGTTGACCCAACTTGGATAGATATGGTGTAACAAGCATCAACAATGATAATTCATGCAATGACAATGGTTGTTCTAGAGAATATGCAATCATACGTTGAATGAACACTAGGTGATGACTTCATTTCTCTTGCTATTGAAATGTATGGGTGTTTTCATTTTCGTATTGATTCATTTTTTACCATTTGTGCGCAAACCACTATTGCACGTCATCAACAATCTTTTTTAATCCTTTCAATGCTTGTTTCTTACTATCAACATTGCATATCCATAGCCTAACAACGTTTGCAAGCCATAACAATTCTTTAACGGGTTGCTGCACTTACTTTGTGTTTTTCATCTCTTCCACACATCATAACTAGTGCAACTTTGTCATTACCCGATTTATGGCAACGATAATTCTTTCATCTTAAGTTTTTTTTGTAATCGTTGATCATCGTTTCGTAACCATGGGTCTTATTGCATAAGGTTTTTACCTTATTTTTGTAAATTATTTAATTATTATTATTCTTTAGGTTGTGTTTATTTATGTTTTTTTTTTGCCTTGTATTTTTTATGGATGGGTTTTCATCCTTGATTTTTATATACAAGATTTTTCTTGTTGAGGTTGGAGAGTAGCACACATATCTTATTTAAATTTCTTTGGCATGGAAAATGGCACGGAATTCATGTTTTCCATCTTTTGGACATTTCTTAAAGTTTAGTTTTATTGAAATTGTAACCTCACTTTTGTAGTTTGTTTGCATGCTTTGAATGTGAACATTATATTAATACTTTGTTGAAATTTTCCTTAAAAATACAAGTTTGAAACCTATTGCAATGTTGCATTATTGCATTAAAAGAATTTCAAAAACATAAAATTCAATGTGAAATACTTGCATAAAGGTCACAAAATACCCACATTTGAAGCATAAAATGCAAGTTGATTTTTTTAGATGGTTTATGGAATACCCAAATGTTGGGCATAAAATAAGCATGTTCAATGAAAAAAAAGTGTGGTAGATAGTAAAAGAGAATAATTAGAGCAAGAAAAGAAAATAGAAGGAGATTAAATTTTTAAAAAACAAGAAAATATGAAACATAGAAAATTAATTTTAAAAAGAATAAGAATCCAAGAAAAAGAAAAAAAATGCACAAAAAATGTAATAATTATTGGGGTGTATTATATTTGAAATGACATTGTTTTCATATGTGGGTATTGTATTTTGCAATTAAATCTTCAACTATTTTAACTTCTAACGATAACCACCAAAACATGCAATACCTACATGTGGGTCATAAAATTTGATTGAATGTGTAATATTGGCATTCAAGGTTATCATTTATTAACATCATGGGGTCAAAATATGATTAAAATGGTTGTTAGTTCATTTAATGCAATACCTTCATAGTTTGTATTTCATACATTCGTAGACAAAACATCATGTAAATGATAGGTAGGTAGGTGAACATTTGGGTAGGTAGGTAAGTAAATAAATATGTGGATAGGCATGTGAATGGGTGGGTGGGTAGGTATGTACACAAATAAAAAACAAGTTAGGTTAATAATGTAACTAGGTCAATAGGGTAGCCAAAGAGTTTTGTTAAAATATTTTGTCAAAAAAATAGTCTTTAAATTAATTCAAAAAAATATAAAAGTTTTGTGAAAAGGTAGAAGTTTTACCAATTAATATAAGTTTAACCATGAATTTTTCTTAAAAAATTCAAGAATATCAAAATTTAAACAAGAAAATATAGAGGTTTTGTCAACATGTAGAAGTTGAACCATGAAAAGATAGAAGTTTTGCCAAGAAATATAGGTTTAGCCAAGAAGAATAAAAGTTTTTCCAATTTGTAAAATATTAACCAAAAGAAAAAAGAGGTTTTACTAAGAGGTAAAAGTTTAGCCAAAAAATGATAAAAGATTTGCTAAGAAGGAGACACTTAGTTAGGAAGAGTTAAAAGTTTTCCAAGTGGAAGAGGTTTAACCAAGAAAAAATAGAGGTCTTATTGAAAGGTAAAAAGTTAGCTAAGAAGAGGTTAAAGTTTTGCCAATAAGTAAAAGTTTAATCAAGAATATATAAAACTTTTGCCAACCTATACAGATTTAACCATGAAAAAATGGAGGTTTTGTTAAAAGATATAAGTTTAACCAAGAAAAGTTAGAATTTTTGCCGAAAGGTAGAAGTTTAAACAAGAAAATATATAGGTTTTGTTGAGAACTCAAGTTTTGGCATGAAGAGATAGAAGTTTTGCTAAGAGATAGACATTTAGTTAAGAAGACATAGATATTTTGTTAACATGTAAAAGTTTTGGCACGAAGAGATAGAAGTTTTGCTAAGAGATAGACATTTAGTGAAGAAGATATAGATATTTTGCCAACATGTAAAAGTTTAGCCATGAAAAGATGGAGGTTTTGCCAAGAGATATGGGTTTAGTCGAGAAGAGTTAAAAGTTGTTCCAAAGGACAAAAGTTTAGTCAAGAGAGAGGTTTAGCCATGAAAAAATAGAGGGTAGGTAGGTAAGGGGTTGGTACATGGAGCCAAGATGTAGGTCAATAGGGTAGCTAGGGAATTAAGGTGACTAGGTTGGAAAGTAATATGGTGAAGGTTGGGAAAAAGAAAAAGGGTCAAAGATCAGCAGCCCAAAAAGCTTGACTGTGGTACAATGTTGGGTTAACACAGGGTCAGGAACCGGATGAAGAAATGCAATCCATCCTATGGACAGAACGGCCAACTGGTGCACTGATGGGTGCTGGTTCACTCTGGCCCTTCTTTTCCTTCAACAGTGCCCAAAGGTACAACGGTAGGAGTTCAGAAGCAACTGGCCCGTGTTTCCTTCTGAACTCCTATAATTTTTTGTGTAGGCTAAAGCCCATGCTTTATAAGGTCAGAATAAGGGCCCACATTATAACGGTGTTTTAAATGGTAGAATCGGCTGCTCCACTCCATTTGAACCTCACCAGGGTTTCCTTTTAGGATTTTGTGATGTCGCCAAACTGTCGATTGTCCAGAAAAGAATTTAGCCAAATTTGGCTACGCACTAGATATGAAAGTAGGAGGGAAATTTTTTTAAAAAAATCCTTCTATATTCTTGGCTACCTATTGGAACTTTATCATAAAAATCTGGCAACTTGAAAATAATAATAATAATAATAATAATAATAATAATAATAAAATCTTTAAAATCTAGTCCTTGCCCACTTTAAAAGTAGCCACCCACTATCCCACCTAACTACATGACCTTTTCTTTAGAGGATTAGTTAGCCTGGTTAAACCTGACTTCAACTTAGCTGAAGTTTTATCCATAACTGGAGTCAAGTGAGGCTTTCCAATGGATGATGCTCTGGTGGCCTTTGGTTGACTCTTCTTACTCTGAAATGAAAGCTCATGTGGAAACATGGGGAACACTTGTTGCACCGACATCCTACGGATGAAAACTTGGGGGTGATTTATTTGGTAGCCCTACCACTTGATGATGGCCGTTAACACTTGATTATTAGTGCCTATTCCAGTGTTGGGCGGCTTCATTACTTTTGTTAAGAAAATGCACCTCACACGGGTCTATTCCCACCTAAAGAGGGTTGTCCATTGACAAAATCCCATGAAGCATAGTATTACAAGGGACTTGAGAGATTTCTTCCCTTAGCTACTTCTTCAAGAAAGATGGATTGATTACCCAAAATATTAGGGTTTAACATATGTACCTTATTTTTACATAGGGCTTGTGAAGACATTAGACACCAAACTCTGTATCCGACCAAACCAGCACCCACTACTGCACCACCATTGATGATGGATTGTGGATAATGATTTTATATGTTGTATATGTTCATATGTTGAATGGAGCATTTGTAACCATAAATGATGCCCCTCTACAATGAATTATGGTTACATGGGGACCATTGCCTATGGTTTCAAACACCCTGCAGCACACCATTGGACAAGAGCTCCCTAGTTATATTACATATTTTGACTGTCTTCTGACATTTTTTGTACTTCCCTAATACTTTTGAGCACATTGCTGGTCGTTGGTTGGTTGAACCTAATAACTCACCCTCTTTTGCATGCCATAAATTATATAACCTCAGTGTTCCCATAGGCTCAAGAGTGTGCTTCCTTATTGTGAATAGTCGAGGCATGTGTTACTCTGAAAAGTCTGGGTTCTTCTTATATGCCTCGACTATTTACACTAACATGTGCACTTCCACCAGTCACCTAGTCCATGTTGTCAACTTTGGTTTGTTTTTTGTATTGATTTTTAAAGCTTTATTATGGTGTAAAGTAAGAACAAAAGAGTGAAACAACAAACTCAGCTAACCAACCACCTGAGTGCCCCTACTTACAAACTGCCTACAAGCACGTGCTTACACAATCGTCCTTAATCATCAATTTGAACATGGTTACATCAATTGACGACAATTCTCTAAGTGTGCCGTCAATGAAAGGTCTTTGCCATAACTAAAAGCCTGCCACCAACGTTCTCCTACCCACTTGGTTACCACCTACTCTTTTTCTCATTTAGCATACCCATGCACTTAACTTAATCTTCCACAAATTTAGGTTTTATATTATAATAACATAAACTTATTGTCATGCCAAAAGTGCAAAGAATATTTTTTAAAAATTTCGATTAAATTTACACATGCAATTCCTTTGTTTATCATACCCACAGTGATTGGTTTTAAAGAATTATATATGGTGTAGGCTAGTTTATGAACATACCAAATAGGATAACTAGGGTATTGTATGTTCCTTCATGTACATAGTGGAAGCTATATTATTTTATGATGCTATTGCATAACCTCCTCTCATGGTGGAATTATTATTATCTTGGCATCATAATGCACATTTAGTTCTTTTGAATATTGACTTAAAATAAAGGTATTATTGCATAGTCTACCTTGTCCTATTAAGTGTTTAGCTAGTAAAAGCATGTGAGAAACTCGTGAAATTGTTGGGTTGTTGCTTGCTAGAGCACATTGTATCATTGTTCTAACATTGGGTGCAGTTCATAATCTGAACTGAATAAGTGTAAAATCCATCAAAATCTCTCCCCATTCATAAGTGACAAGTTAAGTTAATTTAAAGGAACAAACACAACATAATGTTGGAAATCTCTTGGCAAGGAACACCAGCTAATGAATTCACATGTCCAAATTGATGACATTTTAAAACGATTATGGTGTTTCTAAAGTTAAACACCATCTATATTGATTTTGCTGAATGAATGTCTAGAATTTCAATTTTTCCATTTTGATAAAATCTAGTTTCATATATAAAGTGTGTTTGGTGTAAGGAGTAGTGCCTCTTAAAAGAATTTTGCCGTGGCTTGCACAATATATTTCAAAAATGAAGTATAATATTTATATGCTAGTTGGATTCAGTCAATTTGCACACGATCCAACGCTTGTAAAAGGTCTTACACATTAAAATGGTTATTCTCAATTGATTGGCCCAAGCAACTGAATTAGGTAGTCTCTCATGTTATATTGTCTCATTTTTCATGTTTATTTGCAAGAATTGAAAACCATTGTACAGCATGTTAAATGTGATAAACATTATTAAAGGTCCAAATGGGTGAAATTGCATATAAGTGTGTAATCTTTGTTAACATTAGTGTTAAGTATATAACAAGTCTCAGTTTTGATTTGTGCCATAACAAGATTAAATCTCACTTTTGTTCACTTTGCAAGCAAGCTTAGTGAAAGTCTTCTACTATTGAAACATTGTGTCATTTTTACGTTCCAAACTTCTATTTATTACTTTGACCATTGTTAGGAGCGGAGGGAGCATGTGCAACACCCAAGATGGATTTAATGACAATGTATTCATGTTGCTCTTCACTATTTACCCAAAGATATAAGAATGCCATTGTATACTTGAAAATGACAAATGTCAACTCTTTCATAATTTAAAACAATGTTTCATGACTTCTCAGCTACCAACTTGAAAAATAGTTTAAAGAAATCAAAACAAAAACCAAATGCCCAACCAATTGGGTTGTAGCAAAATTGGGTACCACTTTCTGAAACTAGGTATCAGTTCAGAAGATTTGCAGATCTTATTCTAACCAAGGCTCAATCTAATGAAGAATTTAATGAGCTGCAAAATTGGGTACCAATTCAAGAAACTGGGCATCAGTTCAGAAGATTTGAAATATCTTGTTCCTCCAAGGCTTGACTTAATGAAGGATATGAGTATAGCAGTCAAGGAGCAGGTAATGCATTCAAAACCAAAGGCGGAACTACCCTGAGGACCAATTAACATGAGAACTAGTTTACACTAGTTTGGTCCCCTATATATTTTTGCCTGTGTACTGCCTTCATTCTGACTTGTCATTCCATCCCCAGTTTCACAGCCAAGAAGCTTCAGGTCAAGGTACTTTCTAATATAACTTTATAAACTCAGGACATTGCAGCACTCCCATAGAACTCCCAAAGACTATAGCAACAACATATCCATCTCTGATTGGATCTCAAGTCCTTGCCAAGTGAATTGCATGCCAGTACTCTAAACCAACCAAGCTCACCTGGCAAAGCAAAGCAAAGCACATTCCTGAAAAAATACTAAAATCAACCTAAACAGGATCATCAACTGACATCAAATTTCACTTTACCATTTTGATGACTAAAAGCTGTTACAAAAATATAAGTTCACAATTTCCACAATGTCTGTATTGTATTCTATCTTCAAAAAATGATGATATAAGTCACCTGTATTCAAGTCTGCCAGAAATCAAACATATCCTGTCAGATACAGGACAGGAGTGCTTTTGAAGCAGTCCTCTAACTGTGACATACATATGCATGTAAAGACTCTTGCAAGGAATAATATGGGTCCTGTAAAGTCCCTACCATCTGCATTTTAAGACTTGAGCTTATCTGAAAAATACCAGCAGAACTGCAAGATAGTGATATGTTGCAGTATATGAACTGAGCTTGAGCTCCTATGAGGGGGTAAGCTCTTACTCTAACAGAGGTCTCAGGCATGGATGTCTATAGAATGCCTCTGGAAGCTTGTAGCCTTTACCAGGAGCTGTTTTCCTCAATGATCACCTTGCAACCCTAAAGCTCTGTCTGACAGGAAGATGGCACCAGGGGCCATACACATTGAGATTTGACAGAGACCAAGAGAGTTGGGTAGTGATGAGTATGGGTAACAACAGCCAAATGGGCAATCTGACATTGGGACAATCCCCAGGGCCAAAGATTGTAGTGGATAGGTAACTAAATTCCAGTTGATAAAGTGGCCACCTTCCAGATTCACTGATACTTTTACAGGTTATGACCCATCACCCCATATGGATCTGCATTCTGTATTTGTCCACTTCAATGGACACAAAAGTCACTGTAACAAGACCTGGAGGCTATACCCTAGCACAGGACACATTGGAGTAGCCCATTCTGCTCCTTCAAAATAATGGGTATGATCAAAACAGACAGCAGCTCTCAAGTTTCCTAACGTACGGAGGAGAACTGACTGCACACTCAAACAGATCCCTGACTAACCACAGAAGGCAGGACCACCTTCTGCAAACGGCACAGCAACAATGGGAAATGCCTGCCAAGACTGTACACTTGGCTAGACTTGGACCTCACTGTCTACCTTCCTAACTTACACTGCAAATTTCTGTATTGCTAAGAGAAAGCTTTTTAAACATGGCACCTCTCCTGTATCTACCCCCTGTGATGAGGGGGGCTAGGCTCAACAAGCACAAAATCACCTGCTATGTACCAACCACCATCCTGGCCATGTGTAGCAAAGTTTAATCCTTCCGCAGTTTCAGAATTTTCCCATGCCCAGTCAGTACCTTGCAGAGTTGGCTTACAGATAGAAGCTCTCAAGTGTTCATACACAGGTGCAGAACCCACATTGAGGTGACATAGGGAGCTGGTCTATGGAGGAGTCTTCCAGGTCAATCCCATATGAGTTTGCATGTAGAACTCAGTGAAGATGGTGGTGGATCTCAAGTATCTGGACACTGTGCCACATGGAGTTGCAAAAATCTGAATGTCACTCTGACCTGGCAAAGACCTCCTTGTGACAGGCAGAAACACATAAGGCTGGACACCACACAACACAGGTTTGTGTAACAGAAGATCTAGACCAAGTAAGGTTCAGAACCAGCTGTCTACAGGCCATACTTAGTCACCAACTTTTCATGCAGCTGGATATCAACAGCTCCCAGATACCGTTCCCAGCTTCCTCCAAGCATCTGCAAATCCAGTACTCTGCTTCATGACCTCTTGTCAAGGATAAACCAATGAAACAATAAATTGAAAAACAGTAGACTCTGACATCAAAGGTTTCAAACACCGCACTCTTTGTAAATGAAGACAATTTCAATGTAGGTGATTCCTGTATTTCTCATTTTATTTCTGTACTAAAAACAAAAGCGAACAACACTCTTTGTCTGCATACCTGCTTATACCCATGTAACACTTGTGCTATCTCTGTCCGAAGTTCTGCACTACGGATTTCCTGGAAAAACAAATCATCATATGGGAAAGCTATCAGCATGTAGAGCAACTCAAATAAATCACCTGGACACATTCAAGAACTTGCTTAAAAGAAAAAGTACCTTCGACTTAAGGGAAGAGAAAGGATTTAGTAAGAGTTCAGCTGTACAGGACACATTGCTTACATGCCAACTCCCAATCGCCTCACACATTGGAACAAAAGCATTTACAGCACCTCCTGGATTCAAACGCACCTGCCAATCCCCAATAACAAGGCAGACTTATTGAAACAACCAGCCAGGAGACAAGCTTCATACAAGCTGAATCAAGGAGTTTCCAGACATATACGTCCACCCTTCTGAAGCTATTCACCACCAAAGGAATTGTATGTGAGGCATAGTGAATGGGTCTCTGGAATTTACCATTGCACAGAGCCCCCGAAATGCATCCTCCTTTTCAATATCATCACGAATCCTGGAGAAAAATGGAAACACCATTAGCAGAGCAACATTAAGAGATATCAATGTGATTGCAAAGAGAGAAACTCCACAATAAAGTAAAAGGTAACAGAAAAATCCTTAGATCTTCCTCAAATCCTTACGTGCGAAGAGCATAGCACCAAGGTTCCATGAAGTGATCCATATGTGGAGCCACCAGCTCTGGGCACACCCATCCCAGCCTGCCCAATGTGATGGCACTGTTCTCCAGAAGTGACTTGTTTAGACCCTGCAAATCCTCTCCTTGCTTCAATTTTCCCTTCATGAGCCTGACATTGTACATGATTGTTGTGCAATGTTCAAGACAAAATTCCTTCTTACACAAACTGCTACTCTTGGTAAGTCATCAAACAGAAAAGGTCTCAAACCCTACTGCATACCTCAGTGTTGGAGAGGATGGGAACCAGACATGAAATCACATTCACAACAATTGGAGCAATATCTTGTTTGACCTGCAAGGCGCTTGTCAACAACAAATTTGCACCAAAATGCAATAGCAACAACTTGGGTTGACAGAAAGAATGTACAAAGTGACAGTCAGCACAGATGGAAACCACCTTGCTCAATGCAAAGATACAAGTCAGATCTGATAAAAGTACCTTAACTGCCACTTCACCAATAGCCCAACAAGCATTGTTGGCAACAGACACATTCTCCTTTGCTTCATGTCCCTGCTGTGCCCCACATATGATCTCCCTCAATTAACACAGATTGTCTTCATAAGAACTTTCAAGTTCTACCAGCAGTTACCCATAAAGCAGTGAGCCAAAGACAAAAGGCCTACCAGCTGTTTGGCTGCAAGGTTCAAAAAGTCTGCCAATCGAGGCTGCAAATGCACTGCACTAGCCTGCACATAATCAGAGCCCACCATATATTACTGCAATGCAAATTGATGAAGTACAGTACCTTCTGGAAAATACTGCACAAGTTTCCCACAAAAGATCAGATGGACAAAGTACACAAAAGTGAAATACAATGTTTACTTTAGCAAGATCACCCAACAAGGCCAGAGCACTTTGGCGAATGTCTGGAGCTTCATCAGCACAACAAAGCAGAAGAAGGTCAAAAAGGTCACTCCTTGATACCTGCAAAAAAATATAAATATGAGTCTCTAAAAGTTTAAGACATTTACAGACTGCATCAGGAACCTGCCAATCTCAAAGAAACTGCAAAAATCTAGTGCCTAGCAAAAGGATCAATGAAGCAGCATATGGATTCAAATAGGTGTTTCCTCTCTCTGCACATGACCCATAGACAACAATGAACAAGAATCGATGAATAATAAGATAGGTACAAACCAAGCTCTCAATGCTACTGCCAAGTCCCTCTGCAAGGCCTGACAGCAAATCTAGAGAGCAAACAATGAATTCTTTATCATAGCTTACGCCCGCTCTTCCAGGATCAGCCTGCAAAATATATCAACACTGAACCCATGTCAGCAAACTTTGTCACTTGTAACATTGTTGGACCATGGACTTCACTTGGCTAAATTCACCACATAACACTGCATCATTGGAAAATCACTCTCTTTAGAACACAGATCAGTCTTATCATCTCCATGCTCACTTGATATCAAGAATTTCAAACAGAAAACACAAACTAGCACTAATCAGCAATTAGCCATATCAACTGGGAGTTGCACAAGGCGTACAGTAAGGAACATATGAGATTACGAAGAAAACTCCAGAATAACATTTTGAAGGTCAAGAGATGTTATCAGTTCCAGCAAAACCAAGATGAAAGCAACAAGAACAATACAGTCATAATCTCAGGAATGAAACCCACAAAGTATCAGACCATCATCTTCATCATGAATGGCAGTGATGAGCTGCCATTAGTCCCCACTGACTTCATCAGTGGGTGTACATAAGTATATAATAATCTGGTCAACTGAAGACTCAGGAAGCAAAAGGGTTCCATCATAATACTGGCTTGCACACAAGAGACAGTAGCTAGTTGAGGAAAAGAAGGAACATTACATAGTATACACATTTATATATGGTCAATAAGAAGATTAATAGACAAACACAGTATACCTTCCGTCGATGCTTCATGCTAGATAGCAAAAGAAAAGTAGTAATAGAACTAATTACAAATACCACTATAATTGCATAAAGGCATAATTAAATCAAAGCAACAGTGCTGTTCTCCAAGTATAACTGGTGGAACTCCCAGAATACAGTCAGTAATGCCCTCAATGGTACAGAAGTTTCAGGGAAAGGATTACCTTTGCAACTTCATGTGTATGAATAAGACTGATGCACCTCACAAACACTGGTTCAGCATATTGTGTAAACCCTGGACCTAAAGCCTGAAAGCAAGCACCCATTCATTTTCCAGTTGAGATTTGGGAAACAAAGTTGTCTGCAAGGTCTTCCCACACATCAAACAGTTTCCTCTTGATATTAAACCAACCACCAACAGCAGAATGGTTCTCAGAAGAAACTACAGCAGACATGCACCTGCTCAAAGGAACACAGGCAAGAAGAAACAAGGCCAATACCTGTGCTATTGAGGTGAAACACTCGAGCAAGGGGAACAAATCCTTATCTGAGTCCGGCAACTGCAGCCACTTTGTAATCAATGGTGGCATCAGAATCTCGAGGTACTTTGCCTGCAGATGTTTGAAATACCACTGGGTGAGCTCACTCTATTATACAAGAGCTGTGAACATAATAGCTGTTTCTCTACAGTCATGGGTCGTTGACACTTAATGCTGAATGCAAAATATCAAGTTTACAGCACACTGCAGAAATCTGATCCTGACCAAGACTGTTGTGGACGACATCTAGCACCATGTGATAGTCTTGAAGTGTGTACTTGTGACCACTACAAGGATCCCATCTTGAACAACATATGACAGACTAAACAGACAGACCTACCAGATCTCAATTGCAAAGAGGACCCATTTGTTAATCTCAGTCCCTCAACTTCAACTCAAGCAACAGCCAAGACCAAACAATGCACCAGCTACAAGAGTTTCACCGTACATTATTGAGCTCATTGCCAACAGCATCTGCCAGGGTGCCAATTGCATCATACAGTATCCGCAGATTCCGTCGCTGCGGAGACAATCATTCACCATGTTAAAATTAACAGAGAATGTCTACCTTCTCCAATGTATCTCTGGAATTTCAAATTGTAGGTCCACAGACAGACAGACAGACAGAGATGTAAATCACCTGATATTTTCCAAAAGCATACATGAGATGCTGCAAAATGAGCTCCAGACGTGGTGCCAACTCCTCTGCAGCCTCCTGTTATCCAATCACAAAAATGCATAAGCCATGGCTTTCATGTGACCCATTAGACTAAATGGTATCATCAAGGTGTGTGCCATTCCCACAGGCTACACAGTGGTTGTCAATTTCTCTCAGTGGAAATGTCTAATCTCGAATTGGACATCCATGCACACTTTTCTGAATTTCACCTAAAAGGCAAATTGGTGCCCACTAATTGTCATGTGCATCAACAATCAAGTTAGGTCCCATACAGTGCACTGATATTAAGGTCTTCTGCAGGTCTATACTGTTTGGTCACATGCATGATTCCCTGTCAAAAAACCTATTGCTCAAAGGATCCTTCTCACTAAGTGAAATATGAAGCCTTAGAGCAGTGCACATGACATCATGCATTTATCCATATGCCAATAGCTAACTCTCAATTATCATGTGAAAATAGAGGCCAAAAAGGGTGAAAGAAAAGACAATGAGATCACCTCTTCAAGGGTTGCAAATGCAGAGCATGCAGCCTCCTGCACACGCTTGTTGCTGTCTAAAATACGCCTGAGCAGAACTGTAAGCACAGTGTCAAATTGCACTTGTCCCTCGGTTACCTCTGCTATTGCCTTCACAAAAAGAAACAAACAATTTGTCACTGGTCATCTTGAAATAGTCTTTCCTTCACCAGACATGGACTGCCCTGCACACCTATTACAGCAAATCCACAAACTGTGTCCAAACAGGTGGGCCTTAGCAGTTTATGCCAGCAAGCAACCAGGACGTTATTCACCTGGACAATCCACTTGCTGTAGCGTGAAAGTGTCCAGCAAGTGATACTTCGGACCAAAGAGCGTTTATCCTCCAAGAGGGGGACAAGAAATGCTACAATCTGCAAAATGAAGCTATCCTTCAGTATTATCATCCAGAAGATCAAATGTACCTGCTGAAAAGTGACCAAATCAACAACTTCAAGCCAATGCAGAAAAGACTCATCCAGATTGTGAGATAACTCAAAGGACAAGGCTAAGGAAGAGAAAAGGGTGGTCCTGACAAGAGGAATGGGTTCAAGAAGAAGGCACCTGGGACAGATGTGGAAGAAGACCAGAAATGCATCCCTCAGCAACTGCACCCAGTGCCAATACTGCTGCCTCCCGCTCTTTCCAAGCTGCATCTGTGGTAGTTGATAGCCTGACCTGCACCCATGTTATAGTGACTGCATCAGAAACTATTGGACCAGATATACCAGATTGACCTGCTTGCCAGCACCCTATGATTCTGTACACATGGCAGGAAATATTCCTGTTGCTGCATGCACCCAAAGCAAAAATTTACCTGGACAAGTGGCATCAAGATGGGGAGAATCTCATCACCAAAAACAGTTGACAAAATATCCAAGCCCGCAGCGCTGCACTTCCGCAAATTCCAGGAATTAATTATGTCATCCTCTTCCTGCATTTGCCACACAGAAATAACTTCAAAATGCTTCAAACTGAGAAAAAAACATCCTTGTTGTAAGTGATTCGGCACTTTCCCAGATCAACCAATCCCCAAAAAAAATAGCATAACCAGGAGGAAAGTGAGATTGCATCAGCATTTGAATCTGATCTACAAACCTCATCCTCTTCAGCCCCATCAGCACCATGTATACGTGAGTGATGAAATCTGGGTTTGATATCCTGCAAGACCGTCTGACCATGTAAGCCACCTGTACCACACTCAACTTGAAGGCAAACTGAAAAGGAAGGTGCAATTGGAGCAGACAGAATTGGGGTAAGAAAGAGCAGTTCATACCTGTTCCCTATCTGGTGCATTGTCGTCATCCTACAGTGAAACAATAAGATACAATTAGCAACCATACTTTTGATACAGTGCCAAAAAAGAAACCCCAAGACTACCTGCCACCAGCAGTAAATGCTGGCTTAATGTTCTAGAAATGGTTCTAGGGTTAGACCATCATCTTCTCCACAACTATTATCTTCTGAAGTTTGAAGGCTGGGACACCAGCATCTTGCTGTCCTCTTTGATTGGAGAATTATACAGTTCTTCACTTTTCCCAAAAGAAAAATTCTGGAAAAGAACAAGATCAGGTGAAATTGGAATGGGCAGGCACTTACCTCAGCTTCAAGCAAAGCTTCATCATCTTCTGCATACACCATATTATTCAATAATACCTGTTGAGAGAACCATAATCCTTATGTCAGACAAAGTAATGACTTCCACATAAATTTCACCAGACTCTGAGAGGTCACAACACTTAGAAGCTCTGCATGAGCAACAACAGGCTTCCTGAAGACACCCCTTTTACTGTTCCTATGTAAGAAGACAATGAAACTGCCTGTGTCAAAAACTGCACCAGAGTACAGTCTTGGATACACGGAAATACAAAGCACATGGCCTCAATTGAGGTGATGCGATTACAAGGCCACAAACGAAGCAAGGGCATACAATTCAATTTCACAACTTACACTGATAAGACGTGGCAAGAACTCTCTGAGGATTTCTTGTGGAAGGTGTCCTTCGCAAAATGTTGACCTGCCACAGCAGCCCCGAGCAATCAATTTTCAGACAACCCAACCCAAAGTAAAAAAAACTACCCAACCACACAACAAGGTACATTGACATTCAAGGTAATGTGTTGCAACATCAGAGAATCCACTAGACATGCTATAATTTCCATTTCAATACCTACAAAAATTTGCTCATGTCCATGAGCAATGTGTACTGAGAGAGCCGGAGACCTAAAACTGGCAAGTATCTCACTAATACAAGCACTTACCAAAACTCGCAGGACTCAAGTGCCACATCCTCATCAGTATCACAATTAGCTTGCAGCATATATTCAATCACGTTCCTCATATGTGGCTGCAACCCAATTGGATCCCTTTATTAATATAACTCACAATAGTAGATCATCAGAATTCAGACAGACACACACACACCTTCCCAGAGTGAACTAAAAAAATTGTAAAATCGTGTCAAGTGAGAAGACACTTTGTGGTGCAAATCCAGCTGGATTGTCAAATGTGTTCATAGATTGAAACCAAGTCTAGACCCTAGCCAAGCACGTGAAGATTGAGTCTCTCTCTATGCAGAACTGGGGGGCCAAAGAGCATACTTGTAAGTAACTGGGCTGGACTTCTAGGAGTTGTACAAGTCCTGCACAAACCTGCAACTCCACCAGCAGCCACATTTTAAACTCCTGTGAAGCTGGGTCCCATCATAGCATGTTCAAATTTCAAACAAATTGTTAAAAGAAAAGAAAAACTACAAGAACTCCTCCACCTTGCACAATACATAGACCTTGTGAAACTCCCAAATAACTTGTCAACAAAACCCATCAGACATTTTGTATCACAGTTTGCTTACCAGTTTCCGGACTTCAGCGGCAGAATCATTGGCTAAGGAGAACAGGCCCTGGAGATAGGTGTCCATGTTGACAAATAAGGCCTGCATTTGACAACATTACAGTCCACATGTTTGGTCCTTTTGCAGTTCCCCCCCCCCCGACTTGTTCTCTTAACACATCAGCAATATAAACCAATTTGCATCAGCAGTACACAAATTTGAAGCTTACGGGAGGCAGGAGGACAATGAATTGATTGACAGCGCTCAACGCCAGTCTCCGCAGTGCAGCATGTGGTGAGGAAAAAAACTGCATGGCCAAACCATGTATAAGCTTAGAATTTGGGAGGAGGCAGCCAGAGCAACACCCAACTCACCAGGAGTCAGGTGTAAGCCTGCTAGAAACTTATAGCCTGAAAGAATAATCTCTGTTGGAATCACTCTCACCATGATTGAGCAGGTACCACACAATGTACTTGTTGCAAAAGAAAAACAAAATACCTGAAGCAGTCTTGGTAAGAAGACATTGATCGGCCGCTGTGAAAGACCTGGCACATCTTGGTCCAACACTTCAGGCTTGTCCTCACATATCTGCCAAATCAGTGAAGAATCCCACTCAGCTTCATTGGCTGATCAGCCTGATCTTCCATTTGGTGAATTCACAACCCCCTGACATTTATCCTCATCCCCCTTCTTTTGGTTACAATCCCCCTCTCACTTCCTTCAGAAATATGATGCTTGTCAGCAACCCACAGCAGAATTTCTTATTTCGCTAGTCCACAAAGGCATAACTCTTGAGCAAATCTGCAACATAGGCAGGACATAAAATTTTGGGAGCAATCCAGCCTCATAATAAAGGGCACATAAAATGAGTAACGTATCCTGCAGAAGAAGATGGTTTAGGAGTTGCAGAGTACTGAGACAAATACAGCCACTTATGTACTACCATGACCAGCATTGCAATGTAACCATAAATGAATAATGCTCCAACTTTTGTATCAGAATCTCGAAAATAGCATTTCATTAGCATGCAGAGACCAGACAAAATTCCCATCAAAGAAATGAAGTAAATTAATGTGGTAATCCTTTGTACAGACACATCTTTCTCAGCGCATCTCCTATTGTCCTGAGGTCTCTCCAAGCTTGTCTCTTATGATGTCAATACACACAGCAAGTGAACTCTATGATCCCAGAGTATTGTATTGCTGGATCAACCAGCAGTCCAACAGTACTTAGAAGGTGGAAATTGAACTGTTGGAAAACCACCACAACAGTACATGATTTGAGAAGAGATGTGCACCTTGAAAAGGGAATCCAAAGCACCCTCCATGTGGTTGTAGTCATTGCTGTCAAGGCACTGCACAAATGCCTGGAAAATTTCGGGCCAGTCCTGGCCATTGCCTTGTTGCACCACGGCACTGATAACAATGGCAACTGTAGCTCGCACTTGTCTATCAGATGCACCCAGGCACGGCATCAATTCAGCCTTGATGTACTGTTGATACCCTACTGGCATCAACTGGTAGCTAGACTTCAAATTGTTCTTCAACATCAATCCTGCAGCTTGTTTCACTTCTGCCGATTGCCCCTGCAACCATAGGAACAAGCAGCTGAAATGCCAGTGGTTCAAAACCTAAAGCCCAGAAGAAAAAGAATAAAAGAAGAAGGGTCTTACACCACCTACTGCAATAATGATGATGATTCCAATCAACCCTGTGAGAATCTACCATGACATAGAGCTAGATTCCAATGCAGAAAGACGAAACCTGGAGAGCAATGAGCAACCGACCCATGATGGAGGAACATCCTCCTGGTGCACTGAAGAGCATACATGCATGCAACACAATCACGACAAATACAGAGGCACCCAGAGCAAGTATACCACATCATCAAATGTACACGAGACACATTGTCGGTATTGTGCAGGTTGGGTGGGGGGGAGAACCCACTAGGGAGAACATGAGATGGGTGGGAGAGAAATTCAGAACCTCAGCTCGGCACAGGATGAAGGTCAGGTAATTATTGAAGTCCGGGAAGCGATTGCATCGTTGCAACTGCTGCAACACTAGGCTCTGATCAACGCTAGGAACCTTGGACTCATGAAGCAATCCACAAATCTCTTTCACACCCTCCTCCTGCGGCTGCCATCCGTGGCTTGCCATCCTTTGCTGCTGCACCTCTTCTCCACTTGCAATTGATGCAGCAGATCCCCTAGATCTTCTACTTCCCTCGGCTCCAACCGTCTCCAAAACACCCTAAATCCACCCACAGCTGCAACCTAGTGCATGAACGTATAGGAATCCTCCTCCGCCACCATCGGTGGTACATAGGTTGGTAGGATTTGATCTTCGTCTGCCAAGAAGAAGAGGAAGATGAAGGAGACAAAGAAGAAGAAATCGTGGCGAGTGGGGTGATGTGGGGACGGACTCTCGCTACGACAAACTGCGATTAGGGTTTGGTGAGTGTACGTAGCGATGGTCGACGATTTCTGACGTCTTCCACGACAATGATCGACGAAACCCCCCCCCAACGAAATTTGTGCGTCCCTCTGTCGTCGTCGTCGTCGTCGTCGTCGGCATTTTCCCGATCGACAAATTGGTTCGTCCCTCCGTAGTCGTCGGCGTTTTCCCTTTCTTTCTTCATTCAGCCTTTTCTTTTGTTGGCTAAACCTAGTCGTTTTTGGAAGGGGGGGGCAATTTTGTGTTCTACCCAAAGTGGCGATGATCTCGAAGATTTAGACAAATTTGGCTACAAGCTAAATATGAAAATAATATTCTAAAAATGCTTTCTATATTTCTTGCTACTTACTTGAACCATGTATAGAAATTTGGAAAATTTTCTTAAATTGTGGTTGAATTATGGCTACTGAATATCTTGAAAAGCACTTGCTATATAGCCAATTTTTTGTGTTTGGCGGGTATCAATCAAGGTGCACCCAGGTATGACATGCCTTGAGTATGGGGCATTGGCCCATGAATTTTTTTCCTATACCTCAAATGCAGGCCATATTTAAACCTTCTCCCATATATAAGCAAATACCCTTACTTGGGTAGGAGTCTATTTTACAAATACCATGAGATGCACCAATGGGGTGAGCATGTCACAATCCAAACATGTGTAAGGTATTAAGGTTTTGTGTTAAAAAAATTTAAATGAAAACATCCAAAACTTCCCATCCAAAAACATGAATAGTGCACATATTTTAATGTGGTTTTGCACATAAACGTCGCACATTACATGTGCATTATACATCTTTTATACACATGGCATCCATGTGCAAAAACATGCAAACTTATGAAAGAACAAATTTTGTATGATTTTCCATTACAAAATCATGGGATACAAAGTCTGTGAGGAAATTAGAAATAGTTTCTTATTTCGAAGTTTGAAAGTTATTAATGTGCACCAATTTTTGATAAAAACAAAAGTTTCACCATGATGGAAGTAACAATGCAACAAATAATAAAAATGTTAGAAAGGACAATCCAATAGAAACAAATGTTAAATTTGTGAAAAGTTTGTTTTGATGTCATTACTCATAATAATTTAAGACGAAATAATCTAAATTTTTAAAAAATTAAATAATCAATCATAACCTCAATAAAATATTCTAAATTGGCATATGGTAAAATAATCAATAATTGTTTTAAATATATATTTTAAAAACCTTAGAAAAATTAGTAATAATTTATGGTACAATAACCTAAAATAACCAATGATAGCATATGGTAAAATAACTAATAATAACTTAAAATAAAATCATTTAGAATAGTAAATAAAACCAAGAATAGCCTCCAACAAAATAGCTTAAAATAATTTATACTTTTTTATAAATAGCCTATAATAACCTATAATAAAATAACCAATAATATTACAATCTTAATCAAAAATATTTTGGTTAGCAAAATTCGTCTATGATCTCACCAAATTGCGCAACATTTGACCAACATGGGATATAAGGATTTCCTATCATATTTTTCAATAAGAGCAACACCTTGCCCCCTTCCAGCAAATGAGGATAATATACAAAGGCTTTTATACTTGTGGTCTAACATCAAACAAATCATATTATGAATTTTTCTCCTATCATAAACCTTTGAGAATGAGAGGAAAGAATCCATCACATTGATTGCCTCCCTTCTAATGTTAGAAACCAACAAAGATAATTCATCATTAACAATTGAGTCTTCATCCATTAAGGTTTTAAATGAAAGTAGAATTTGATTTTCTTCCCTAAGTTTCAAACTCATGGAAATGGTAGAATGTAAAACATCATTAAGAAACCAAATGTCCATGTGATTGATTAAGAACACATGTAGAAACAATTAGGGAAAGATGATCAACAACAGTTTGAAAAATTTGCCATGTTAGAGGTGGAGGCACTTGACCAATGACTTTCACAACAATTTGTTGAGTGCAATGGCAAATTGAAATTGTAAAACCTCTTGAAACATAGTGATTTTATTAGCAAACCTGCAAAATAACAACAAGAACTTGATTGGTTATCCTATCAAATTTTTAACCACAAAAACTCGAAAAAGTTGAAACAATAATGAATTTGAAATGATTCCTTGTTTCGATTAAAATCTTTAATTTTTTGAGTCGAATTCTAGTTTAAAAACAAACCTTATTCCATTTTTGTCTGCCCTTCTTATACTTTTTAAACCAAGTGATGCATTTTTGCAAATCTACTTAGGTCGATTTGATAGAAACATATTTTTTTAATCTATAGACTTTTTCTTTTACAGTGCCATATTGACATGCTTTTGAAAATGCATGTCCAAAACAAGTACCTTAAAACTCTATTCTAACCTAAGATATTCACAATTTACAATAGACTTCAATGCATGAGTCACTGCATCGAAATTAGACCTTCATCTTTGACATAAATAATCATTTATTTCATTAAACCATATTTGTCCAACAATTCTATCAAACTTTTGGCCAAGGCTTGCCATGTTGTTTCTATTACTTCAAACAAGCCAATAGTCACATGTTTGGGCTACCAATCATTACTTAAAAAATTAATCAGCAATGCAAACACATCATAAGTTCTTTTAGACATCCAAAGGTCAAAGCTAATTGTTGCAAAATGACATTTTGCCAAGGTAGGAGCAACATATAATTCATTTGTTTTGTCCACAAACCTTGGCAATATGTCTTGTGAAAACTACCTTCCAAAAATAAATTTAATTTTTGGACAAAGATGAAGAATCAAATGTTTGAGCCACATACTTTCCACAAACTAGATAGGTAAATCGTTTTTGACAATTAACAAACCAAGGTCCTCTAAAAATTCTTTGTCACACATTCTCTTTTTTGAAGGCATATTTGACCAAAAAAATTTAGAGATTGACCGTCTACATGTATTTGTTATTTTCTTTGAAGGTTGTCTTTCTTCAATACTTTTCAACAAACTATTCATTTTTTCTTCCGACATTTGTGTGGTAAAAGAATGATTTGCATCCGCATGTTTTTAAAGAGAAGTTATTCCATTGGTTTTGTAATAAAAAATCAATCATTTCCTCATTTGAATTCTTAAATTTATTCCAAATAACTAATTTTGATAATAAAATATGCAACACATTATTTGTGTGTTTACCATATCAACTTCTACATTGTCATTTACACAATAAAAACTCCAACATAAAAAAGTTTTGCCATGTGGTTTCCATATTTTCCTTTGAACATGTAATTTTTTCAAATTTGCCTTCACTATTTCTTCACTACCATTTTTAGATTCCTATTGATTTTTATTTGGACACTTGGATTTCCTTTAGACCTATCTTCCAAAACTACGATCATACATATTTTAGTCATTTCATTGTTCCCACTTATCATATTCTCATTTGTAGAAGATTGTTCCATTGTCAATTTTCACAAGACTATGTCCAAAGATAATGTAGAAAACAACTATTCTTCAACAAATTATGCAAAAACTGTAATAAAAATTCTAAACAAAAGAAAGAAAAGAAAGAAAGCGCAAAAAAAAACATTTAAATGCAAATGGGTTTAAAGGTTTAAAAAAGACATTCACAAACAATGGGGTTTAAGATTTAGAAAAAGTATCAAGAAATCACTCACTTTTCTCTTTCATCTCACCATCGAAAAATAAGTTTAGGTTTAAAGGTTTTAGATTTAAATCAAAGTTTTGAATGTTAATCTTGCATATAAAACAACAACATATTAAAATTCACAAAATACATTAAAACAAATTGTATTAAACTCAAAAAAAATACAAAGCAAAGAAAATAAAGCTCAATAAATTTGGGGAAAAAAACTTCTATTATTGAATGAAGCTTGTTGGTGTTGGTCCAAGTTCTTCCACTTGCATAAGAGAGTGGGGAGGGAGTATCAATTGACAAGGTAAAGTAGCAAGGGGCAATAATGAATAACAAGGCAACGAAAAAATTATGGGAGGGATGGGGGGTGCAAAAGGTACCTAAAAAAGAACAATAGGGTGCGAGAGCAAAAACAAGGCGTGAGTAGCAGGGCACGAAAGCGAAAACAATAGGGCTTGAGGGCGAGATAAGTAAGGCATGAGTAATAGGGTGTGGAAGCGAAAGCAATAGGGCATGAAATCGAGAGTAGTAGGGCGTGAAAGCAAAAGTAGCAAGGTGTGAAAGCAAAAGTAGTAAGGTGTGAAAGCAGTAAGGCGAGAGAGTGAAAATAATAGGGTGCAAAAGCAATAGGGTGCGAAAACAAAAGTAATGAGGCATAAGAACAAAAACAACAAGATGCATAAATGAAAGTAACAAGGTGCGACAATGAAAGCAACATGGTGCAAAAGTGAAAGTAGCAAGGTGTGATAGCGAGGCATGACAATGAAAGCAACATGGTGCAAAAGCGAAAGTAGCAAGGTGTGACAGCGAGGTGCAACAACGAAAACAACAAGGTGCAAAAGCGAAAGTAACAAGGAATAACAGTGAGGCGCAACAACGAAAGCAATAGGGTGCAAAAGCAAAAGTAACAAGATGTGACAGTGAGGCACAACAATGAATGCAACAAGGTAGTGATGGCAAGCAACAAGGCAATAAGGCAAATCAACAAAGCAAAAATAACAACAAAAACAACAATGCTAAAAGAAAGAAACAACAAAAAAAAATTAAAATTAAAACTAAAATGCACAATGAACATGAAACATAACCCTTTTTACGCAATTTTTTAGGGTTTGCAGGAAGGGGCCCTTGGAATGTAGTGCTTCCAACCTAAAACCTAACCCTAAGTTTTCATGGGGGTAGCTAAACCTTGAGACATGGACTCGAGTAAAAGGTTCAACCTTACCCAGTTTTCAATTTGTTTTTTGATTTTTTAATCCGGTTCTCACATCAAGTTTTCACACAAGTGAGAACCAGTAGTCTGGGCATCACTCGAGGTGATATCCTGAGAGGATCAGACTGGTATGCCCAAGTGACACCTGAGGGTATTTGTGATACCCGGACAACACTGGTTGTTAGTACCATGAAGATGGGGATGCCATGGCAAGTTACAAAATTATTGTAACACGAGTATGTTTCGCAAAGCATCCCGTTAGGACCAGGTTCCATAGAGGGTAGTGACGAGAGGACTTGAGGGGGAATGGGATTGGGTGCGGGCAAAACATGTCCTTGTTAGTATGTTTGTATTGTTCACATTCATTTCCTTTGGCCTGTTTAATATTTTCCCCTTCTCTGGGGATGAGGATTTCAAATTCCCCCCCAACCTTTAAATTTGAAATCTCAGTCATCTGATGGCAATTCCAAGGGACCATACAATGCTCCCGAGGGAGGGCCAAGCACACGTAAACGTATGTGGCATGCCCTGAATTTTCACAAGACTTCCAACTAGTTTCATCCGAACTCAGAAATACACTTAGAAAAAAGTTTCAAAGGTTTTATAATGTATTGATGAGTAGAGAGATCTTATATATAAAAGCTAAGATGGTGTCTGTCCGTCTGTCCGTCTGTCTATCCGTCCGGGTGCCGATCTTGGTTTCAGGACCTCGACGGACGGACAGGACCAGGTCTTGAAATCGAAGTCCCTAGATGGAAGAGGAGGAGGAGGACGACGAATGGCGACCGCAACAATTTTATCTAGATGTGATCAGCATTGAAGAAGAGGGGGAATCCGGTGGCGGACCAACCCGGTTTTGCGGACGAGCTTCTTGCGCATTTTAATCAGCTTCCTACCAGGTCTGGGTTCTCTCTTCCTTCCTGTTTCTGCCGCCGCCCTTTCTGGGTTCCCTTTGCAAATTCGCATGTGTCAAGATCTTGGGTGCGTGCTAGAAATTCAAGGTTACAGACAGAGAGAGAGAGAGAGGGGATCTGTGAAGATCTTGGGTCGGTGGAAATTCAGAGAGAGAAAGAGAGAGACACACACAGAGTGTGTGCGCGCGTGTGTGAATATCTTGGATGGGTGGAAATTCACAGAGAGAGAGAGAGAGAGAGAGAGATGGGTATAGGTTACATTTTGGAGAGCGTGAGTGTAGTGGTGGGTGTCATTGCTGCTGCTCACGAGAACCAAGCAATCACTGCTACACTCTTGCTGTTGTATGCCCTCCTGCAGATATGCGTTGGATGTAAACGCAGAGAGAGCAGAAGATGTGTTAACCCACAAGTCCTTGCTCCAAAATGCAAAGGATCCAGAGAATCGGCCAACTTTCCATGTGCGCACAGTTCATGTATGTAAGCTTGTGTTTATTATTCTTTTGTTCTCTTCTTGGTCTCTGCTTTGATTAATAGATTTCTGTGTAGATTTGCTTGATGATGTGCAGCGTGTAGATCTTTTGGATTCAGGGAGTTGTTGCCCACAAGACTAATAGTAGTAGTAGTAGTAGTAGTAGTAGCAGTAGTAGTAGCATGATGGAAGGGAAGGAATGTGCTCCTTCTGGTGGTGACAGGTTCTTCCAGGCGAGGCATTCAAATCACCAAGTTCCAGTCCCCAGTCATAGGATGAGGAAGTTTCCAGTCGACCATTTTCTAAACTCAAGTAAGTCCTCTGTATAATATGAGCTATTTTCACTGTGATTTCATTCCTACAATGAACCATTGCTATATGCAGGCTTTTACTAAACTGAAGAAATTCCACTTGGGATGCCAAAGTGAACTAGCTGTTCATTTGGGTATGGCAATTTTAAAGTGTCAGTGTCCAGAAATGTTTTTACTCACCCAAGTGCCATCCATGATGATGTGTACCAAGTTTGCACGCACCTCCAGCATTTGGATCTTCAGCCAATTTGGAGGCGTTAGCTATGGACTCCAACAAAGTTACATCAACTTTGCATATGCCTTTATGAGTTCAAAGTGGAGAGAAGATCATTCAGGAGACTTTGCTCCAACACTTTGAACTCATAAAGGAATATGCAAAGTTGGATCCCTCCTTGAAACTTTGAAGAGTCAGCAGATATTGACAAGCTGATAACAAATATTTTTCAAAGCAAAATGTCAGTCATGTGGGCACCCTACTCATACCCAACCATGAAACCCGTCAGTAGCTATTTCCAAGACTTGCTTGGTCTGTCTGTCCGTTCGTGACATGACAAGAACTGGTTCCGGGTGAAGATTATTACTAATCTCATTTGTGTTGAGCTTAGCCAGCAACTTCAGAAGACTGCCTTCAGTGTCGAGTACTGTGGATCCCACTTGAATGAAACTGGCTTGCCTTGAGCAGCACCTAAGTTAGAATCAAGGAGTCAAAATGACACAATAGAAAAAAAAAAAAAAAAAAACCCCCACAAAGCCCTTTAGTTGCACATAATTGGACCCCCAAAGTTCAATTTTATTTTGTTTCCTTCTGTGATGGGGGCATCCATGATTGGTCCATCACCCAAAATAATAATAATAATAATAATAATCAAGCTTTGGACAGTTCCAAGATAGATAACCCCATTGTAGTCTCCTTCTAGATTTCGTCGAGGGCTGGCTTTCGAATCAAGGAAGGACTGGGGTGGCTCTCGGAATCGCTGCTGGGTCTAAAATAAACACCACAAGCCTGGAAATTTGGGCATGTATAGGACTGAAATGCAAGGGCTAAGTTTATTGTTGTTTCCGGCATGTCTGTCTTTTCCGCCCATGACAAATTGTGTCAACCAAAACCCACCACCAAAAAAAAAAAACAAAAAAACAAAAGGGGATGTCCAGGGATCTATTTTCCGGCCTTTAGTGGCCAATTTGGAACATATCGCACATGAAGAAGTCTAGTCCTCAATTTGCAACCCGATATCCATTGTTGCAAACTAAAGAGTTTCAAAAATTTGTTGGTGACCGGCCCCAGAACCCTCACAAAACTCTCTCTCTTAAGAAACATGGGTTCCAAGCAGCCTTTTCCTTGATGGTGAAATTCAAAAATTCAAATGATTTTTAAAGTGTTTTCAATAGCCAAAAGTGAGGGGAAAAATTTAGTAAAATTTGCCAGATTTTTTTTATTTGGTTTTTAGTTTATAGCCAAAAATATAGAAGGATGATTAAAGTTGTGTACTTCATATTTTGGTTTATAGCCAAATTTGTTCACCATGTATGTTTTCATTGGGAAATTTATAAAAAAAAGGCTGCTTTGCGCCTTTGTGTGTCCCTTTTGGTTTAAAGAAACCAGGGGACTTCACAGTGTCCGAAGGTCATGGGCACCCACTAAATATTTTTTCCGCCCTTTTCCGGCGGGCTGCCCAGGGTTTTTTTTTCGCCCTTTTCCGGCGGGTTCGCTGTGTAGGCGCCGGACCTGCCTAGGGTTAATACCAAGGTTTTTTTTTCCCCGCCCTTTTCCGGCGGGCTGCCTAGGGTTAAACCCAGGGGTTTTTTTTTTTTTTTTTTTTCGCCCTTTTCCGACGGGTTCGCTGTGTAGGTGCCGGACCTGCCCAGGGTTAATACCAGGGTTGTTTTTTTTTTCCCCGCCCTTTTCCGGCGGGCTGCCCAGGGTTAATACCAGGGTTTTTTCTTTTTTTTTTCTCCGCCCTTTTCAAAGAAACCGGGGGACTTCACAATGTCCGAAGGTCATGGGCACCCAATTAAGGCACTGCATCCAATTGTCGTTCTAGCTACGACCATTCACAAGAGACTGCCACAAGTATTATTATATCAGAATTTGTTTTTTGGTCAGAATCTTTTGGGACCCATTTCTTCTTCATTCATATGGTGAAGATACATTTGCATCATTTCTTGAGTGACGTTGATCCTGTTCACAACGGTTGTTTAACATACGAAACAACCAGGGCCCTTTGCATGCTGCAATTTATGGTGGCGTGGCTGATGCTGTTGCCAATAATGACGCCAACATCGACAACCAGGGCAGGCTCATTGTATTGCCATCCTCATTCATTGGTGGCCACCGACACATGGCTCAGTTGTACTAAGATTCCATGGCCATTGTACGCCAATATGGCAAACCTGATTTGTTCATCACCATGACCTGCAACCCTAAGTGGGAAGAGATTGTCAGCGCGTTGAAGCCCGGCGAGATTGCCAATGACCGCCCTGATTTGGTCACACGCGTTTTTGTTGGTAAATTACAGCACTTGCTAGACGAGCTTTTGAAAAATGACATTTTTGGTGAGGTGGTGGTTAACATTCATGTCATTGAGTGGCAGAACAAAGGCCTGCCCCATGCACACATTCTACTCATTTTGCACTCCGATCACAAACCACGAGGGCCAGATGAGTACGACCGTATGGTGTCTGCAGAGTTACCTAATAAGGATGCACACCCCACTGTTTTTGAAGTCGTTATAAGTTGCATGCTGCATGGCCCCTGTGGCACCATCAACCCACATTGCCCTTGCATGGCTGACGACGTTTGTTCAAAAGGCTACCCTAAGGCCTTCACAGAGCACACCACCGACACCACCGGCTCCTACCCAACATATCGCCGCCGAGATGATGGCCGCACATTTGAACGGTAAGTGTGCTGGCAGTAGGACCATGCATTTGGACTAACAACATGCACGACTATGCTGCCATGCTTGCGGTTATTGAACTGTGGCACCACTCACGTAACAACTGTTGTTTGGTTGCTATTGCTGCAGGGGTGGGTTTGCCTTTGACAACCGTTGGGTGGTGCCCTACAACCCATACCTATCCCTGCTCTTCAACTGCCACATCAACGTGGAGGTCTGCACCTCTGTCGTGGCTGTCAAATACCTCTACAAATACGTCTACAAGGGCCACGACCATGCACAGGTGGACGTTGGCCCGATGGACGTTGTTGCACCTGATGGCACTACGCTCAGCCACGCATGCGGGATGAGATCAAGATCTACCAAGACGGCCGGTTTGTGTTGGCTTCTAAGGCCTGCCACCGCCTGTATGGCTTTGATCTACACAAGGAGCACCCCAATGTCGTTCGGCTTGCTGTGCATTTGGAAGGGCGTCAAACCATCTTGTTTCAAGAAGGCACTGATGCTACGGCCGTACTTAACCGGAACCTTCACACAACTCTGACTGCATGGTTTGCATTTAACAAAACAACACAGGAGCATCTCAATCCATCTGCACCATTGCGCTTAGCTCTCAACACGCTTTACCATGACTTTCCACGCATTGCCACATGGAAAAAAAAGGAAAAGCATGGGCACTCCGCACACAGATGCCAGGTCTGTTGCTTGTCGGCCGCATGTACTTTGTGCAACCCTCCGAGGGAGAGAGGTACTTCTTGCGTCTTTTACTACATCATGTGCATGGGGCTACGTCTTTTGAAGACCTTGCGTGCACCAACAGGCACTTGCAACATCCCACGCAACGCATCTTTCAAAGAAGCATGTCAACAGCGTGGTTTGTTGCAAGACGATGCTGAGTGGGCCTAGTGCATGGAGGAGGCTGCAAGCATGGCCAGTGCCTCATGCCTCAGGGCATTGTTTGTTGCCTTGCTGGTGTTCAATGCTGTTGCAAACCCATTAGCTCTCTGGGAACGCTTCAAAGAGGACATGGCAGAAGACTTCATGTATCAAGCACGCCAGGTTGGTGCTCAACTTTGCCTGTGTATGGCTCTGCATGTCAGCCTGCCTTGCAGCTTTGCATGGTCATGGTTTGCATGTTGCGCGGCGCTCAATGCTCACTATGTCGTGTGTGTGCTTCTGTAACGTGTAGGGCGAACCATCGCGGCAACTCGATGCTGCCATCCGGGACATGGTGCTGCGGGAGTTGGCGCTGCAGTTGGCACACCTCAACAACAGCCAGGGCTTGGTAGCATTTGGCTTGCCAACGCCTGTGGCCCAGCCTGCTAGTGTTGTGGTGGCAAACGAAATTGCCAGGTATGACGCGGCAACGCAAGCAGCCATGCGAGATGAGCGCGTGCCACAACTTAACCCTGAGCAACGGGCTGTCTATGACAATGTCATTGCCGCTGTCAACCACTCTGCATTTTTTGTCGATGGCCTTGGCGGCACTAGCAAAACCTTCTCTGCAGTTGCTTGCTAAGCACCGTGCGCGCACAAGGTTAGGTCGCTATTGCTGTGGCATCGTTTGGCATTGCTGCATTGTTGCTTGACGGAGGTCGCACTGCACACTCACGTTTCAAGATCCCTATGCAAGGCCTCAATAGCACGTCCACATGCTACATCAGCAGGGACTCTGAGTTGGCAACACTTTTGCAAGCGACTGTGCTCATTGTGTGGGATGAGGCTGTCATGATGCACATGCATGTTTTTGAGGCTATCAATAGGTCTTTGCAGGACATCATGGTTATCATTAACCCAGCATTCAAGTTCCTACCCTTTGGCGGCTTGGTTGTGGTGTTTGGCAGCGATTTTCGACAAATTTTGCTTGTTGTGCCCCGTGGCACTAAGGGAGATGTTGTCGCTGCAGCTTTGAACCGTTCCAGCATATGGCAACATGTGCGTGTATTCAAGCTGCACACCAAAATGCGCGTGCAGAGGTTGCTAGCTCAGGGTGGGGCGCATGCACAAGCAGATGCCACACGACAACAGACATTTGCTGATTATTTGCAATGTGTGGGGGAGGGCGCAGAGAACGTGTATCCTTCTGTTGGTGAAGACTCCATTCTTATTCCTCATGACATGTGCTGCAATGGCCCTACTGTGGCAGATTTGATTAAAGAAGTGTATGACACTCTGTCTATTGTTGAGTATGATGCAAGATCTGCATAATCATTGAGCGTGCAATTCTTACACCTTTGAACGAAGATGTGGATTCACTCAATAAACTCATCAATGACAAATATGCATTCAAAAAGCAGGATGGCTCGCCCTCACAGCACCGCGTGTATTACAGCGCGGATTTTGTGGTGCATGGGGAGCAACATGGCATTTACCCCACTGAGTTCTTGAACACACTCAGTTTTTCAGGCGTACCACCCCATGAACTCCATTTGCAGGAGGGTTGTCCCATCATATTATTACACAACATGACCAGCGGTCTGGTTAATGGTACTAGGCTCATTGTCATTCAACTTATGCAGCATGTCATTGAAGCAGAGGTGGTAACAGGTCCTGCAAAGGGCCAAAGAGTGTTCATTCCACGGCTAAGCATCACACCTTCAGACACAGAACGAATGCCTTTCACTCTGCGCTGTCGCCAGTTCCCTGTGCGCCCTGCATTTGCCATGACCATCAGTAAGGCGCAAGGGTAGACATTGAAGATGGTCGGCATTTTTCTGCCCAAGCCTGTATTTACACATGGCCAGTTGTATGTGGCCATGTCGCGCATTGGGTGCCCTGAGGGGGTGAAACTACTGGTTACAAATGGGTGGGAGGATGCTCATGAAGATGCACCTGCTGGTGTGTACACTCACAATGTTGTTTACACAGAGGTGTTATAACATGATCGTGTAAACAATAGAGCTTAATAGAGCATTCAGTTTGGTTGGAGTGGCGTAGCCACGAGTTACGTGTTAGTTTTATATATAATTACAACATGTCTGTCTGTTTGTTCGACGACGGTTCCGCGTTTTAATGGACCCGGTAGAACCGGCCTGGACAATCGGACAGTTTCGCGTTTTAATCCGCCGACGAATTAAATAAGTACCCTATCAAACTGGGTTTTTACTCCTGCAAAAGCCAGCGGGTAACTTACCAAACGACAGTAATAAGTAAGTATTTCCACAGTTATTATGGGGCACCGATGGCGGCATGCTGCATTTTATGGGTTTTATTATTATTATTATGGGTTTTTTTTTGGCCTCCAATTTTGTGATGTGGACATTCCGGCTATCATCTATCAAAGGGATTAGCCAAATCATTTTTAGTGTATATTATTTTTTAAAATTTTTACATTGGAAGTTAGTTATTACTTACAATAATACATTCATTGCAAGAAATGTTTTTTGGGATTTATGTTTGTTTTTTTTTCTTTTTTTCTCATTCAAATTGAAAGTTTAAATAAAATCGACATTCTTAGCAAGAACATATTTTTAGGAATCTATTGTTGAATTTTATCCAATAATTCATAATTTGGCTCATCAAGTGTGAATCATACAACACGGGCCCGTTTTGATATCGGGGTGCGATTTCACACAACAGGGGACTTCACAGTGGCCTTCGGCCACGGGCACCCACTAGTATTAGTTAAATACAAGCACTTGGAGAACTGGTATAGGCACTGGTATATGTATATATACATGAAAATTGAAATATAAAGTGTAATTAGAGAGCACCTTACTCAGTTTTTTTTTTTTTTTTCCTTTTCTTTTGAATTTGAATGCCCCATATTTCACTATCTCAAAATCTGGATGCAGTTCACTAGTCCCCGTCCATTAAACTAGTGAATTCATTATTTTTTCATTATGTCTGGTTCATTACAACTAATGATTTCCTTTAGAATTCAGTAAAATCACTTGGCGTGCACAGACACTTTTGTTGGAATGTTTTCTTCATTTTTCTTGTGATATCTGAAGAGTACCCACCAAGTATCACCCCCCCCCCCCCTCCCCCCCAATAAAAAGGAAAAAAAAAGTTGTTATTATGCTCCGTAAAGCCCTCGGCCACGGTGGGCTTTTAGCCTACAGGTATATACAATACCAGACCAAGATGGCTGTCTTGAAAGGTATTCCAGATTTGAAATGGCTCTGTAGTTTTCATTGGTTCCTGTGATACCCGGTGGGTACCCAGAAATGATTATTAAAAAGATTCAGGAGCAGGAGGAGGAGAAGAAGAAGAAAAAGTTGGACGAGGTTGTTTGTTACTTGTTATGATCGTTATAAAGCCCTCGGGCCGTTGGCTTTAAAATACAAATAAACTGTATGACGAGACCAAGAGTTATGACCCCACTTTATCATTTCTTTGGGTGTTTTTTAATGAAAAAAGTTTGCAACTTGCAAACCCCGAAACGAGAAAAACCCTCACTCCACTTCTTTCCCTCCTCGCAACCTCCAAAAGAAACCCTAGAATAGGTAACCACCATCCATCTAGTACTTGGTGGCGCATCCTACGCCGTAGGATTCGCGGTTTAGGACAATGTGACAAGACGTAGCTAGTTAGGTAGCTAGTGAGCACGAGCCCTCGCGAGACTGCGCAACGGCAGCCAGTGAGCGCGCGCGGGCGCGACGTGAGCGAGCGATTGACTTCCGCCGGTAAGAACATCGAAGGAAGGGATGGGGGAGCTGCGGAATGGGCAGGGACGTTGCTGCTGGAGGTCGTTGTGTGCCCGGTGCGGTGAAGAAGAGATGGTGATGCTCTTGATGCTGCTGTCGTTGTCGCTGCTTTTGCGCATCTCCTTATTATGAAAGGCGGAAAGTGTAAAGATGTTATTCAGAAGCCAGAATCGGGGCTCGTCGAGTAGGCGTGTTTGGTGGAGCACGGTGCTGTTGCTTACTGCTGTCCTCGGTGTTGGCATCAGTGCTTGGCAGGCGCTCGTTTTTTCTTCTACTCGTAGGAGTTCCTCATGTATACCTGCGGCTGCTGTGTTTTATATGCCAGAAACTGACTCTTCTTCTTCTTCTCCCTCCGTTTTTTTCCCGTTGCAAGCATTCTCCTCGTCCTCTTCTTCATCCTTTTCCTCGTCTTCTTCGTCATCAGCAGAAGGTAGCTTGAGTTTCCAGCCCACGGCTGCTGCTATTCCAGCTGAAGGTGGTGTGCATTTGAGAACTTGGAGCAGCAATGGAAATGGTGGTGAACTCTTGCTGCGAAATATTGTTTTCGGGATTGCGGGGGCGTCGCAGCTGTGGGAGAAGAGACGGGAGTTTATCAAGCTATGGTGGCGACCGGAGGAGATGCGAGGGTTTGTATGGCTGGAGGAGCATGTGAAGATGGAAGCAGGAGAGAATCTTCCCACGGTGCTCGTCTCTGGCGACACTGACAGTTTCAGGTATACTCATCCCTTGGGGCATCCTTCCGGTATTCGCATTTCTCGAGTTGTCTGCGAAACTTTTAGGTTGAACCTTCCCGATGTGCACTGGTTTGTCATGGGCGACGATGACACTCTTTTCTCCACCGACAACTTGCTGCGTGTTCTCAGCAAGTACGATTCCAGGGAGATGTATTACATCGGAAGTAGCTCTGAAAGCCACAAGCAAAACGTGCATTTCAGTCACAGCATGGCATATGGTGGTGGAGGGTTTGCAATCAGCTATCCTCTGGCAGAGGCACTCTCAGAAATGCAGGATGACTGCTTGGAGCGCTACCCTGATCTATTTGGCAGTGACGACCGTCTTCATGCTTGCATCACCGAGCTTGGTGTACCTCTCACTCGAGAGCATGGCTTTCATCAGGTTTGTTGTTGGTGTCTCTGCCTTGATCACCATTTCCTGGATATGTCCCCGTCAGCTGAAGTTGCATTTTTTCCATGATATCTCTTTCTCTCTCTCCCTGAGTCACAGAGAAAAAATGATTTACTCACATGGCATCAAACTGATGGGTTGGATTTTGCAGTTTGATATTTTTGGAAATGCACATGGGTTGCTTGCATCACATCCCTTGACTCCCTTCCTATCAATGCACCATTTGGAGTTGATAGAGCCAGTGTTCCCAGGGCTGACAGCTCTGGAAGGTCTGAAGCATCTGACAAAGGCCATGCGAAACGATCCTGCAAATTTCTTGCAGCAATCAATATGCTATGATCAAAAGCTTGGCTTGTCATTCTCCATTTCATTAGGGTATGTTGTACAGGTCTTCCCAGAGATCATTCTTCCCCGACTGCTGACAACAGTTGAGACCTCCTTCACAGCTTGGAACCATCACAATCATGCTCTGGAGTTCAGCTTCGACACACGACCTGTACCCACTTCAGTGTGTAAGCAGCCGTTTCTGTTCTACATGGAAGAAATGCATATTGACGAAAGCAATAATAGACAAACAGTTGGGACATATAAGCGATATGTAAAGGTGGATGAAGCAAAGAAACAGGCCTACTGCTGGTTCCATCGCTTGCCTCCCCGAAAGCTCAAGCAGATTACAGTGATCAGTGATTCTTTGGACATGCACTGGTATATGGTAAGTCCATTACTGTGTGGCTTTTCTTGGTTCCTGTCAATGATCTGGTGTGAATACTTTCCCCTGTCTTGCCAACAGCATGACTGAGTCTTCCCATCTGCTTCTGGAAGAAAACATGACAGAAATTCTGGATTCAGATTTTATATAATGGTTTTGAATGAAATGTTTTGGACAGATTGCTTTTACTTACCTACACCTACTGTCATCATTGGGAGTGGATGAAGTTGAAGGTCTAGCACTTGTGACAGTTGCCCACAAGTTCATTTTTGCAGTCATTGTTGTCTTAACACCTTCAAAGTGTTTTTGGTGGGGATTTATCTGCAATCTCATAGATAAATGTTAGCCCCTAACAAGCAAGTGTTGGAGATTCACAGGTACCCAGAAGACAGTGTGCAAATTTGATGGGTATGAAGGACCAGGTGTTGACAATCTATGTGGGTGCCTGTAAACCTGGGGAGCTCATCAGTGGTTAGTTGGTGTTTGGAACTGACTAATTCAATGTTCTGAGAACCACTACTATAGGCAATTTGCGGTACCTGATATGAAAGCAATGGAAAATTGTGTTAGAAGATTGCTTCATTGATGATGGTCCAATATTCAGCTTACAATATTCTTACAAACACACCTTTTGTACCGTAGTAGGTTCAGGCTCTGATTCCTGGATGACATTGATGGGATTTAGTAGTTTACAAAGAAGCAAACTTCAAGCAAAAGGAGATGGGGAAAGCAGACCTGAGAGTCAGTCAGTCAGCCAGCCAGAAGGGTTGAGCTGCAGTTCCATTTGCATTATAGCAGATGACCATCACATATGATTTGAGCCATGTTTTGGAGATTTTGATGTCCGGAGCAGCAGGGGTAAAAGATTGTGCCATCTTCCAATCAAGCTTCGTTCTCTCTTTCGACGCTTGCTTCAGGTGATGGAAGACCACTCACTGCAAAGAAGGGACCATTTGTTGAGGATGTGCATATTGGTCCCCAAGGTGCAGGAGTTCAAGAGGCTGCAGAGGCAGAGAGCAGATTCAAGTACTGGACACAAGCCATGTCCTGCATCAGACCACTCTCTTCAGATGCACCACTTGAATACGGGATTTGAAGGAGATTCTAGAGTGGATCAGAAACCTTTCAGTTCAATTCGATTTTTTGATACTGCAATGAGAATTTTCCCCCTACAATGTTTCCAGACTACTGGAACTACATTCAACAGGCAACTTTAGGTATGGTGTGCAAAAGTGATTTAACACTGCCTTGCAGACACTGTTTAGATGGATAGACAAGCAATATGATTGGTTTTGATACGGGTTGGTTCTTCAGAATACTAGCAAGGCTGCAGAGAGTCTGAGAAGATTTGTCAGATTTGTGTAGTTATTTATGTCTGAGCTTGCCATGACAGAATGAGACAATTTGCTATCACAATTTGCTATTGTTTGATGCTAGGATCTATTGACAAGCCTGTCAAAAATTGTGCCCTGCACATCAACACATGTTTCCAAACAGACTTCTTGACTTAGAAGATGGCCAAGAAAAAGCATCGTTGAATAGAAAAGTATACTGGATGTAGTCAGGAAATTGCATGCAAACAAAGTTCTTGAGGACACAAAAAACTGCGATCGTAACTGAATAGTGAGCACAACCGAGAATACGGGCAGTGCGTCATTATAGGGGAAGACATTTCTGTTGCCCGAGTTGCCCGCTTTCAGTTAAAGCCGTTAACAAGCCTGCAATTCTTGTCCGGAATGAACTTCTGTCGCTGCCCTTGTGTGTGCCCGTCTGATAATATTTTCACGGGCATCGTCGTCCCCGATTTGCCTAGAGTTTCGTTATGTCTCTGGAGCTAGGGACGGTTTCTTCAAGTTGTTCGTGCTTGAGATGCGACAGAGCATTGCAAGTTCATGCCCCGATTCATCATGGTACATGATATCCTCAATTCGTATCACTTGTAGTTCTACGTGACGAAAACCAAGTGGATCTTAAAAAATTGCATTGCGACAAGTTCTGCGTTCGTCTCGTGCTTCCTGTTGTTGTTCGTCTTGTGCTGTTGTCGGTGATCACATCCGCTGGAGATTTCGTCCGTAATTCTTTTGATGACTGGAATTTTTTTCTCAGAAGTTTTTCTTATCTTTCTTGCAGTTCATGATGATGTCAAGTCACATGATTCCTCCTCGTCTTGAAGAGCATTATCTTTTACTGTCGAGGTCCGATGTTTCGATTTCGCAAAGACATGATGCTGAAGTCCATTGACTCGCAAAAAATTCTCTAAGTAGCCTGCCTGCCTGCCTGAAAACGAGACTCACAACAAAGAAGGATTCAGTCCACTGCCATGGAGTCATTTCCATTTAATTTCATGGAGTGCGCAAAGGACCTGAAGTCCGACACACTGCACACAACAACAGGCAACAAGAATATTATGGAGCTTTCAGAGTTCACTGGTCTGGTTGAGGGGCTTGCGCAACTGGGAGTTGAGGAAGAGCTTGCTATAGAAGCCGAGGAAGAGCTTGAGTATGCTGCAATGAAGGTTTCCCTCGCAGATGCCGCCGCAGAAAGGATTGAGTCATCAAGCACACAACACGGTCCGACCTCCGCTGAGGAGGACTGCAGCAGTCACGGAGCAGCTGGGACGTCAGTGTTGTTGCTCCGTCCCGTCCTCACAATTCCGATGTAAGAAAATCTAGCGTTCTTTCAGCTTCATCTGGTTAGTTTCCCAGTGCAGATCTGAGCGTAGAAGCAAAATAGACCAAAGTTCTGAACAGGTTGTTGCGTGTATTCATGGCGATTTCTTGTCAAATCTTTCTTTGTCTGGAGAATTGACACAAGGTCATCCATGAAGCTTCGCTTACTATGTGAGTACCAATTTTCTTTCTTTCTGCAGGCAGAAGAAGGAAGCCTCCTGTTCTCGTTTTCTTGACAATGGCGATTTTCTCGCTATCGGTACCAGTGCAGGAACTATTGAGGTGATATGTGTCTATGATCTAGTCCAAACCTTTGCATATTCCTGGCAACAATTTCTGCCTGAGCTACTGTGATCTCCTGGAAGAAGCAACAAACTATGATGATGGTTTTGAGTGTTTCTTCCTTCCTGTACCCAATGTCTTCTTGCAGATTTATAATGCAGTGAATGGAAGGATTACATTCATGCTGGACATTGGGAGGAAAGGACAGCGGAAGTGGTCATGCACTTCCATGTGCTTTCATCCCGCTTTAAATTCTTCTGCTTCCACCCAAAACTTGCTGGTTTCATGTGGTGCTCAATCTTGACTGTAGTGCAAAACCCATCATCACATCCCACATCATGTTTCTTAATTTCCATGGAATTATGAGAAATTCAGAACTTAAGTTCCTCTATTCTTGAAAGAACTGTGCAATACAAATGTTGCACTTCTTAGGAGTGACAACATTTCAGGGTGACAGTATGGGTGACCTTGTTATGTTGAAATATTTATGTAGGAACCATTATTGCACAATGAGTTTGCAATTGCATAAACCAAACATTGGAGCATATCTCTTTCCTTCCTCCTGGGGTGTGTGTCTGCCTGCTTCAATGTTTTGCCCTTCATGAGTTCCTCTTGGCAAGCTGTTGGGAAGGACAACAGACTAGAGCTTAATGCCTGAGAATGGGCCTGTTTGATTGTGCAAGATACAAATGGACAAATCCATCATTGGCATGCTACATCAGAGATGCATCTGGGAATGACAAAAGAGGAAGGCAATGAGATTTATGCAGTTGACTTCCATCCAATTGGTGTGAAGTTTGCTACTGCAGGGCTGGACTCCAAGGTATGCTTACTGTCACCTCTCTTTCCATAAATCACTTCTTTCTCTAAAGTGCTATGCTACTTCCTTGTGCAGCTCTAAGGAAATCAGGAAATTTTCATCTTTCTTTGTTTTCAGTACACAATCAATGGGTACTCAGCATAGGAGATGCATAATTACTTGCAATAAATATATGACAAGAGACCACGCCAGAGAGTGAGACATTCTGATCAAACTGTAGCACAGGTAATACATCCCCTGTAATCTAATTTGGTCCAACATCATATGCCTGGTGCAGGTCAGGATCTATGATGGAGTCACACAAAAGCCCTTACAAATTCTTAGTGAAGGGTGAGCACATTGTTCAGAATGCCAAAGGAGACACTCCCTTGTCCTCTCCGTAAACTTCCCACAATCTGTCAAGGGACATCAGTTGTTTTCCTTGTCCTTGTTGTCAATGAGCATCTTCATGTAACAAAGCAGTTGCATGAGCTGAGAACATGGGCAAAATGTACATGAGCATTGGATATCATTGTGAGTAGTGAACATCTTAAGAAGATTCCTTTTGTTTTGGCAACATGTGCAGAAATGGTACAACTACAGCAGGACACTCAAACCGAGTATTTGCTGTGAAATGGCATCCTGCAGACATCCACATCACTTTGAGTGGTGGTTGGGACAATACTACCCAGGTAGGTTATATATCTTTATGGCACAATACAATGCTGAACTGTTTTCTTCCTTAACATTTTTCTGCTTTTGGATAGACAAGATTTTGGAATGAAACCTGGCACATACAACTGGTTCTTATGCAGTACAGTACCATGAAAACCTTCACCACAGTGGATAATGGTGTGACCTCCAGTCTGCTGAGGCAGATTGAAACTGACCAATATTCTGATTGGTGATCAATATTCTTCAAGGTTTGGGATGCCAGAGTTGGTTGTTCAGTGCGTAGCATATATGGGACTCTAATCTGTGGAGATGCACTTGCCATTGATGCTGGAAGCAATCGTGTGCTGACAGGATCATGGCGTCGCTCAGACCAACTTCAAGTAATCATCCTAACTGATTGGAAAAAGAGTCCATTATATTGCAAAAAGTGGTGCATGTTACATAGACAACTCATTTATACAACATGAGCACTAGGATAATACAAGTAGAGAGTTAATTGTTTTACTTGAGCTCTTATGGACTGAGCTTTTGGGTATTGTGGAAACACCGGCAAAAAACCCAGCCACAGAAAAGGTTTAATCCACCTGGAGTCAATTCCAATGGCACCCAGTATTGTGCAGGACAGCAATATTTACCCCAAGTTGTCATGGCTTGAAGGAGTGGGATTACGGGAGTGGTCAGCTTATTCGGAGTATGATATGGCCTCCAAGTGAGGACACAGAAGTAAGTGCATCCTTAATGATCTTCCAGAGCCAACAGTGTTCAATTTGAAGATCTTAGATCAAGTATCTAATACAAAGCCTTATATCTGGAGGAGCCAGATTTACTTTAATTTGTGATTACAGGTAAGGGTAGAAGGAAATTAACACTTGGACAGTGGGCAGCCTTGTCGATTGTACACTGCTGTATATGGAAGAGGAGTATCCAACAAGCTTATTGGAGCTGGTGGGAGTGGAACAAATCAGGCTTGCCTTTTCAATCATGAAACTGGCCAGGTAAATCATAACAGCTTTCACCATATCCCAAACATTGATATGCTGTTTCTTGCTTCCAATAAAAGTTGCCATTGTCCATTGCTTCTGCAAGCCCATGAGATGGCACTGTATTGCTCATATTGGGGTTTCTGTGGCATGTATTCAGCTGGTTGGCCAGTCTCCAGTCCTTGATACAGGTGAAACCTCTGCACCTTCAAGTTCTCTCCATGTTGAGTCAATCCAGTGCCTGACTTGCACTGCAACAAACAGAAAACCAAGACCTGACCTTAGCCTTTGTAACCTGATATGGAATTTGTGAATTTTAGCACCCAGCTAAGTAAATAACCCTAAACACTGTCATTTTCTTTATATTCATCCTTTTTTAAAGTCTACTCACAGAAAAATTCAAGTGACTTTTCCTCACCAACATAATGTGCTTGCTCAAACTGAAGTTATGCATTTCTGTGGATGTGTATCAAAGATAGAGTAAATGGAATAGTCAAGGTTGGAGCAGTTATTAATGTATTGCCTGCAAGGTACTGATTGCATTCTTCTGGGTGGCAGCTGTTTATGGTATGTGTTTCTCTGCAGATGGTTCACTTCTTGCAGTGACTACTGCAACTGCTGTGCATATTGTTGCCATGGAGAACCTCTTGTCCAGAATGCCAGATGCAGGTAGGTAGGTGCTGATTGTATTGGAACTAAGTTATGACTGCCAACAAGAATGAACAATTTGTCCCGTCGATTTGCTAAAAAATCGAATTTCTTCATTTTCATCTGTGATGAATCATTGATTGCTGGCACTGCAGAAGGCACAAAACAGTGGTCACACTCCTTTCTTCACCATTCTATCCTAGTATAATGAAGGTCATCATCATCTTCAGCACATATTTTTAGATGCATTTTTCCTTCACTCAGAGGGTGCAGAGACAAATCCAAAGATGAAGGTGCCAGACTGAACCAACAGCCACTAGCACACCATCCACTGGAAGCCCGTTATAACTCAGTTGTGGATGAATCTCAACTGAGTTGAGGTCTGGTTTCACCTTCATAACTTATCCTGTAAAGAATAGGTAGGACTGTGGATTTAGGTAGGTATGTACATAGGTACAACAATAGGACTAATAGGTAAGTAGATGTATAGTGATGGACAGTGTGTAGGTAAGGGCTAGTGACTTGGTTGTGGGTACACAGTAGAATCAGCCAACAGGAGTGACCGCCATGGTTAGCAAGGGAGTTAAAACCCAATGGAAAAGTGTTTCTTGTCCACCCATCATCATCCATCCTCATGGTTCACTAATGGCTGTTGGTTCATTCTGGCCAGATACAGTGACATTGAGCGAATGCTAGTTTCAAGAGGTGAAATTCACTAAAGAACTCCATGTTCTAGAGAGTTCCCTTCTCTTGAGAGCTACATCAATGTGGTTGTGGTCAGTGTTCTTGGCTGCACCCTCTCCGCCTCAACCTTGTGCCAATAGTTAAGAACCACTTCTTCAAGCAATAGATTTTGAATTCAAATCCTTTTTCAAATAGCCGTCTTGTTTCTTGAATGAACTCTTCTTCACATGTTCATTCAAGAAAGATGGCGGCACGCGGGATTTCTTTTGTGCAACTTGGTGTCGCTTTCTTTGTAATGATGTCCAAGGGAGAAAAAAGGGTTGAGCCAAGTTTCCTGGGAAGAAAAGAAATTGGGACTACACTTTTGTTGAGAATCTTCACTGCCTCCGAAAGGGAAAGCATTTATTTTTAAAAGTTGCGCAATGGATGAATGTGTTTTTCATTTTTTATTTAATTAAAATAAATTTTCAGCCATTTTGTAATCTTTTACCTTAGTATTAATTCATGATGTAACTTTGATTCTCAGATTTTCATCCATTATGCAACTTTCTCCATAAATTTCATCTATTTTGCAACCTTGTTTTTCTTAAAAAAATTCACATACTTTGGTTGTTGGTGAAAAATGAAAAATTCTAAATATTCTTGAAGAAAAGATCTATGAGCAACAAGTGCTCCCAAATCATTCAAAGGTTGAGTCATTATTTAGGGCAAGAGAACCATTTCTGATGCAATTATTGGGCAACACATTTGCCCTTGTGAAAGGCTATTCATTGGGACAACAAAACCGTTTTTAGGGCAACACTTGAACACAACCATTTCCTAGGGAATGGATGATCATTCTCTTTCTTCCTTGGATGAAAACCATGCAAAACAAAGATGGAAATGGCAAAAAGGTTGAACACATGATCTTCCACTTAATGGTCAACCATTGTGCCACACAATTTGCTAAAAGACGAATGGATAAGTCATACCTAACACAATTTTCATAAGTAGGGGACAAATTTTTTAACTCAAAATTAGTTTCCAAATGGGCATCACTAGCAAGCATGCATTCTCTTGCTCTTGCATAACAAACTAAATTATATTATACTTGTTATTCTTATTTAGTGCTTGTGTATGACATGCATGTCATGTGTTTTCTTTTTAATTAGGATTAAAATAAAAACATCCAAACCATTAGAAAAGGCATAGCAAGTAAATTAGATTTCAATTTTCTTTTGCACTCATTTTTTTCCTTATAGACAAAAAAAATTGAAACTCAACCCAAGTTGAAATTAAACTTTTGAAATTTATTTCAATTAGTTATGAATTTGTGAAAAAATGTGTTAGGGGTTTTTTTATTGTTATATGAATCACAAATGTAACACATGAAATCTCAAAAATGTCATTTTCAATATGGTCAAACAAGGATTCTACTACCCCAAAAAGGGTCTTTTAATATGGTCAAACAAGGATTCTATAGAAAATATTAAATAAGCTTAAGATTGTAAATGCATTAAGTATTAAAATATTGCCACTGCAGCATGATATCACCAAAAGGGGCCTACCCTCCAAACCCCCCATCCCCATTTGCGTAACTACCACATTTGCATGTTACATAATACATCTTGTGTAACACATGATGGCCACAATGGCATCCATGGGATGAAAGGTACACCGACCATCACATGTCATTTCATTGGATGGGCCTATGTAACATGTGTTGGTTTCAAATTCATTCGTGCAAATCAACATTATCCAAGCAACCCCACGATCCTTGATCCTAAACCTTAATGCAATGTAATAGTCCCTTGTGCCCACATATCATCTCCATTGTTAGACCAGCTTGAAGCTCCATCACCAACATCTTGCAACTTCAAACAACAATCAATTAGTTTATTGCACACAAATTGAATAGTGTTCATTGTATCACATCAAGTTATTTTACATGCCTGGAAATTAATGCAATTTGTTGAAGTTCATGCAGTGGAACTCTCGTGAAACCTACAAGAGCTTCAAATGCAAGTGCAACACTACTATTGAGGTAAGTTTTTTTTTAATGTTGTGATGATGGTTATGAAATACTTGTGGAAACGCTCTCCTATACCAAACATAGTGTTGCTAAGGTGTTTCATGGATTGCACAAAAGACTTCAATGAAAAAACCTTGTGTACTGCTTAAATGTTAGTAAAGAAGTTGAAAGCATGCAAATCTAATTGTAGTTCAATTGTTACTTAACTCTTCAATTGGATTTTGTTATCTTCTTTTGAAAAATCTTGTTGAAAAATATTTTGTAACGTACTTAGTAGTTTTCTTTTGAGGTGAAAAGCATGGGAAGGAATTTGTAGATGTGAGAATAGTTATATGAACATGAAAATATTTAGAATTTTGAACATGAAACCATAAATTTTTTTTCTTTATTCAACACATATCATAAGTTTAAGTCTCTCATTCATGTGTTCATATTTGTTGTTTATCATTTGTACGTGATGTAGAATGTTTTAGGATTGTACATGTTCAAAATGTTTTAGGCAAAAATAAGGAATTTATATTTGGGATTCATGTTATGATATGACTTGGGCATTGTTATGGTATCAAGTGTTGTAGTGGCTAGAAAGAACATGGATAGTAAACCTAGGAGCACAATGTTGTTTGCAAAAGGAAAAAGAAACCTAATTGCTCGAGGTTTGGTTTGATACTATGTTAATCTAGGTTATGAAAAATTTGTGGAGCAATTTGTTATGCATGAGCTTTACAATGAATTGAAAGTGGAGTTTGTAATAATAAAGGTAAGTATTTTATATCACTATCCATATTTGTTTAAGTCACGACAAGTGGGTGGTTGGTTACAAACTTGGGTCTCATAGTTTTACATGTTGAACATGAAAATATTTGCCCAAGTTACTAATATTTAAAAACATGCCAACATGTTAGGTGACACCTAAGGACAATGACAAAACATCAAAAGTGTGGCAAGATGTTCTTTACATCTATTGTGGTGGAAAATGGCCCATCAAGCAAAGGCTTTCGTATCACTAGCATAAAGGCTACAACAAAGTAGCCTTTTATCCAAACTTAGGTAAACATGTCCAATTGTTAGTGTACCCCAACTTCAAGTCTACTCAAGAAACTAAAAGACTAAAGCACACGCTCAATGACGAGAAATCAACTTCTCACTTGCCAATTAAAAGTTAAGCAAAAATTGATAAGGAGCAAGATCAAAAATTTGTAGTTGATACAATGATTAGGTGGGTGTGTTCATTCAAAACACTCCATGGATTAAAACCACCTATAAGGTATCATGCAAAACACCACAACTCCAACTCCATTGCAAATGTACCAGAAGCATCGAAGGAAGAGTTTGCAGTTGATGGAAAGCATAAAATGAAAGCTATTTCCTTCAAAAATGACTCTTCATAAGGTCAAACAAGGATCTTAATATTGAAGCCACATGTTGTCCAATTGGGATTTTAAATGAAGTGGACTAACTTTGAAAACTCATTTACGAATTGACCCAAAAGTGACACCCTTTTGAATTCCATTTTGATACTTACATTCACCTTCCATTCAAACAAGGATACTCACATTCACATTCCAAAAGTTGGAAGGCTTCATTATTATTTGGAGAATCACATTTTGATTTGAATTCCTTTTTTTCATGAATAATTAACTTAATCATTGTGCTTGAGTGCCATATTAAATTGCATGGATTAACCCATGTCAAAAGTTTTTTTTTAGCCAATGAATTTTCAAATCCAACCTTGGGTAACACTTGGCCTAATATTGTATTGTTTTGCTATTTCATCATCCTTTGTTTAGTTTTGGTTTTAAATTTTTATCAAATAACTATGAATTTGTAAACTTCAAATTTAATAGTTAGATTTGCAAATTGATTCATGGACAAATAGATTGGACCAATTTCTTATTTAAGGCCCAAATAGAGGCAAAATGATCATAAAATGGGCTTAGGCATTTAATTAGGGATTAAAATATATTAGCAACCAAATCATTATCAACAACATTTACACTTGCTTCAATTTCAATGAGAAGTGGCCTTGGTTGTTGTTTTGTCCTCCTTACCTTTTTTTTAATGATGTACATCACTTTCCATGCAATTGCCAAAGATAAAAATAATTTTAATAAATTTGTAAAAAATGCTCTATTACAATATCAAAGTAATACAATAAGTTATAAAACTAGCCTTCATTCCTAACCACATTACATATAGTAAAGGAAGAATGGTACCGACAATGAAACCTCCCCTGAAGCCGGACGGACAGATGCTACAGACAATAGCTATATATAGCACTGCTCTCAACCACGCTAGGATTACCCTCCCAGAGTGCATGTATATGGGGTTACAGGAACTCCTACTCCATGCCAGGCAAGTGCAGAACAAGAATAGTGTTCAAAAATCGCATAAATAAATAGGGGTTGCTTGTTAGTGTCTTGAACCGGAGTGGGAAATGCGAAGAATTGGGGGATCGACGGGATAAAGAACCAGAGTGGGAAATGCGAAGGACCGAGGTGGGGGGTGGGGACCAATGGTTGTTTGAAAAAATAAAAGGTTTTCTAAAAAACCAAAAACATGAACCAAACATTGTTGAAATAACACACTTGTGCATTATGCACGAGGCACACACTAGTATACAATTAAATGCATCGTAGCAATGTGTACACTAAGCATGGAAATGATGCCATTAAAAAGTAAAAACAATAAAAGAATGTGAAATCAATTGTTGTCACCTTTTTTCTCTAATGATCTTCAAACTTGTAATGTCCTTTGTACTCCCTCATGCCTTTCTACTTCAATATCTTTCTATTGAATCACAAAATCAAAAATAGCTTATTGAAGTATCTTATGGGATCAAGTGTGTATAACATTGCAAATACTTGCTTTTGAATCAAATAATCAAACAAACACAAACTCGGTAATTTAAGCAAAGAAAATTGAGTTGCAATCTCTTTTCTCTATAAACTTATCTTCAAGAAAGTCATGCTCCTTGGATTCCCTTAGAATCCAAGGACCTTTCATTACCTTGTGCTACTACTACCTTTAGAGACTTCACTACCTCGAAACATCCACTTGCTTGAAAATATCATCACAACAAGTTTTCACCTTTTCAACATTGCTCCTTCTTACCAACATTTTTTGTACTTGTTTTATTTAACCAATTTTATAATCCCAAAACCCTAAACAAGTTATCTTCTTATTTGTTCATCACAAATATAATTTTTTATAAAAAGGACCATATGGAATAGTTTTCAACCCAATTAGTGCTTTTTGGAGCCAAAAAATTGGGAAATTTTTGCAGAAGTGTATGTCCCTTTTGTAAATTTGACTGATTTTGCTGATTTTTTGGGTAAAAATTGGCCAATTTTTTTTTTAAAACCCTGAACCCAATAAATTTCAAAAAACTAATAAATTCAGGTTAGCACTTAGCACTCCTGACCAGGGTTTTCGTTCAATGCATAGCTATGGCGTACAAAGGCACAGGGCAACAGACGCAACGAGCGGGAGGAGCGAGAAGGAGAAGGGATTCGTTCAGGCACAAAGTTTGAGAAGCGCTACAGCAGCAGGAGGTAGCCAAGGATTGTTTGTGTCTGTGGAGGCAAGTTTTGATCTCAACTTTCATTCTATTGGCTCCAGGATCAACAACAATGAGGGCTGTGGTCTGGCACCGGGTCGCTGCCATCTCTGGTGAGGACCAGCTTCATCTTCTCGCTCTGCTCCTCCTTCTCTTCTCTCCGACTCAAGTCTCTCTGTGCGATTCTTGAACAAATCCTAAACCCTAACTCTGTGCTTTTTCCTACAACCGGAAAAAAAATTCAAGACCTAGTCGGAGTTGCGGGGGGGTAAATTGTACACGAGAATCTGGGGCTCCTCCATACGGCTGATATCTTTTTGCGGCTTTTGTTTCATTCATGCTTTTGCGGAACTGGCATGCCTCCTAGTGGTGTAAGGGTTCTTAAGGTTTTACTGCTGGCTTTTGCTGTTTCAGAATCTGACAAATTATTGTATTTTCTTCAGGGATGGCAGCTCTGGGATTAGGAACGTATGGAGCTCATATTTACAAGCCTGTTAAACCAGCTTACAAGGATGTAATTTTCTCTTTGTTCCTTCTCTTTATTATGCCTATTTCTTTTCTTTGATGTTTACAAATATTCCCCCTGCACATCAGTCTTTCCTCTCTCAAACTTTTTTCTAAGCAAAAAAGAAGGCTAATATCATGTTTATTCATTTCTTATGAAAAATGGAAATTGCTTTAATGAGGTTTGTTGGATTTCTGCAGGTGTGGCAAACAGCAAATTTGTACCATTTGGTTCACACTGCAGCCATGCTTGCTGCTCCTGCTACAAGACATCCCCATGTGGTTAGTTGCTCACTTTGTTGCTAGCCTTTACTACTAATTGCTACATTCCAGAAGGATGCAGGGTTGTAAGAGTTTCTATCCATTAGGCTGCTGTTATCACAGCAGCCTAATGGAAATCCACTTACATAGGGCGTTGTTTCTTGCTGTAGAGATAGTCACTTTCCATTGGAGAGTTGCAACTGTGGTGGAAATATGTAATTGATCATGTTAGGAACTCTGGGAGCACATGTTCTCATGAAGAGAAGGACAGATGTCATTGTATGGTGAGTCACAATTTGACTCCCAGGTTACGTAGCTCCTGCAACTGGTCAATGCTTGAATGTTAGAGCTGTCAGATGACGGTGAGCAGAGCGGCCTAATGGAAAGATTTCCTAAGCGTCTGCAAGCATTCTTATGTCCATGATATAAAATGAATTTGTAAATGTGTGCTATGTCTCCTGAGTGCTAGGCAACATCGTGATTGAGTCTTCCCAGTTGCTTCCAGAAATGTGACAGAAACTCAGGATGCAGATTTGGGATATTGTCCATTATGCAACATAGTTCTCTGTGCCTGTTTGGTACTATTTTTGTTCAGATCAAAAGTTCTTTTCCTGTTAAACCTACAAGTTTGTGTGGATGTGCAGTTTGGAGGCCTTTTGACATTTGGTATCATCACCTTCTGTGGAACGTAGGTTTTATCATCCATTAGAGCATATTCACAGAATAGAATCAGCTTGTTGCTAATTTTTATTGTGCATACAACAGAAGTACACTGTTGAACATTCTAACAAATCAAAGAAATTTTTTCCTTCTGAAGATATCAGGGATCAGTAAAGTTCCTTCTTGGTTGATAATCCATGGGATAATTGCAAATTAACCATTCTAATCATATCTTTAGAATCTTTCAAAAGACTGATGGTCTGCTTGCCCTCTTTTGTGTAGTCAGACGACTGTCAAACAAAAACACTGAGCAAACAATTGGGGGGCTTTTTGCAGATGCTATGTGGTGGCATATGCTGAAGATCGCAAATATGCAGCACTAGCCCCATTTGGAGGTTCTGCATTTATTGCTGCATGGGCGTCTCTCCTTTTCTGATCATTGGACAACTTAAAACAGTCTACTGACATAATGATGGCACATTCTGCAGATGCTACATCACATATATTGAAGATCTCAAATGTGCATCACCTGTTCCATTTGGAGGTTTTTCATCTCTATGGATCAAAACTTTGCTCACAGAGTTGTGCCTGTCTCTTCACTCCTACCTGTGATAGTATCATTTCCAGTTTGGAATAGTAAGTATAAAGAATGCTTACTGTGATTGTTTATAATAGAATGCACACAAGAACATTTTCTGTGCTGTCTCTGGTGTCTCAGGTTTCGTCATCATCTAATGGCTGCCCTATTGTTGTTAAGACAAACACCCACAAGGAGTCAAAAGGAGGTCTGGTTGTCTGGCTAGAGAGCAGCTGTGACACTGATGTCTAGGTGTTCTCATTTGGGGCATAATGCCCTCCTTTGGTGCTCTTACTAACAGTTCTTAATGAGTCTCTGTGGAGCTATTACAAGTCTCACTACAAAGTGGTGCTGCTGTTTTGAATATATGTATGGTGCATGTTGGTGAAGACCATGACCTCCAAATACCATGAATTCAGTGTGCCTGTGTCTCTATGAACTTTTTGGCTGAGGATGAAATACAAAGCTGAAGGTAAAATCACTGTGGGATGATGATGGCCTTTCATCTGTACATGTGCAAGAATTTGGTATCTCTCTTGTGCATTTCTGCTTGAGGAGAGCGTTCTGAAATCTAAAAATGGTAATGTAAGATCTTGAATGTCTTTGGGTTTGGTTCTGCCAGTTCCACTTGTGATGTAAATCAACAGTCGGGAGTACTGTAATTGAGTGACTCAGCATTGAGGAACTTGGATTACACTCTGGAACGGGCCCTCCTAGAATTGTAAAGCACTGGGCAGGAATATTTTCAGGTCAAAGTAGAGTGTAAAATCCACAGGGCATTTTGTGTAGGGTAATGCCTGAGGTCGAGAGCATTACTCCATTGAGGGCCCACATGAGGCAGAGCCAAGGTGAGCCCAGTATTATCAATTGCATAATCCACTAATGAGATCACTCTTTGCCTCTCCCACTGCAGAAAAAGTTTCATTGTTGTGTTGTACCCTACACATCCAAATTACAACCAACCAACTGTAACAACAGATTTGCAACAAACATTATACTTTCATCAACCCACTCAATCTACAATGATGAGACCTTCTTGCATAAGAACACATGTCTACTAAGATACTTAACAAAGAATAAAGATCAAACCCTGCACCATAAACTAAGGATCCCAAAGATGCAACCCTGCACAACAATTCCAACAGAAGTGCTTGGATTATAATGCTTCTATTATATTCCGATGATGGGTTATGTTACAAAGAAAATAAGAAGAAAACAAGCAAAGTAAGAATGGAATTGCAGATTTATAAATGGGTTCTGTTGTGATGACATTGAGAGCAAAAGCAGAAGCTTGTTGCAACTATGGATAGACCTAGTGTGCAAAATTTGGATGCTGTGAACCCACCAACGAAAATGTCTAGATCATGTGCAACAGCATTCAAGATACGAACTTCAAACCTTGCACTTGAGTTTCTCATTGCTGTAGCATTCAAGACACCAAACTTTGAAGCTAAAACATGAGTTACTCATTGCTGCTGTTACTTACTATATAGAGAGATGATGATGACTCTTGAATCTACAACCAGCTTTGAGTCCTGACCAGCTAGACTCCCATTGTAAAGATGGTCACTCTTGCTGCACCAAGACTATTCATCACTGCATGGGGACGATCCCATGCATTCTACAAGTCACTAATGCCCTCCTTGATTGACTAGCAAATCTTGAAATTGCTACAGCCATGAACTAAGTGAGCACTACAATTGCCCGCTCTTCAACTCTCTATAGGGCATAACAACTACATGTAGTTGTATTTTTGGTCTTATACTCATAGCACTTGTCCATCATGATTGGTGATGAATTTCTTTGATGGTTTTTTAACATAGAACATCTAATGACATGGAATTGGATCAATAGCATTCATTTGTGGTAGATTGTGATTGGTAAAAAAACATCATGAACATTCCTTTGAAGGTCGTAACAAGAACTTCAAAACTTTGTACATGTAGAGAAGGAGTGGATTGAACAAAAAACTACATATCAATCTAAATAAACTCCACATGGAAGGAAATGTGAATAATATGCAACAAATCCGATAACATGTGTGCAACATGTCATTTCTATCGATTATTGAAACATGTTTAACTTCTACCTTGGTGCAACATTGCTTGTTTAGACCATGCTATTCTTTGGCATCTAAGAAATCCTTTTCCACTTCTTGTATTGGAGTTGCAATATCATCATCAATTTCACAACTATCAAGGTTTTCATAGCTCTATATAACAAATTTCATAGATTCCTTTCGTACAAAGATGGGGGTTGCATAATGTAGTTGATTTCATGATATTAGCTCGTTGGTTTCACTTTGATATGTAGGCCTTGACTATAGAATGTACCTTCCTAAAGGTTTGTTCGACATGTCTAATATTCTAGAATACTAGATTGGAGAAGTCCTAGGAGAATAAGACAATTTTCCCCATTATTTCTTTGCCAAAGCTATGTTACATTTCTAGTTGAATTTTGAAGTTTAATCTTCTACAACAATGCAAAGTTCTTCTAACCATTTTTGGACTTTTCTCTGTGTAATTATGGTTTTGAATTTTTTGTCATGAGCAAGAAGTTGTCTAACTTAAACAAACAAGTGAGAATCCTCTATCTTCAACCATTTGTTTGTAATACATTGTAATTTTTTGGTTATGTAGTAAGCAATTGTTGCTTGCTCACGTTCTTAGTGATTGTTGTTGCAAGTATTAGGCAAATGAACTTATTCATGCTCCGTGGCTTCATGTTATTTGTGGTCTAGAAACCATCTAGTTTAAAGTATTTTGCTGTTTTTTATGGAGTAAAATATACAACAAATCATGTGAGTAAAATATGTATTCACATTTGTACTTCAACAAGGAGGTAGCCCATTGGTCTAAATGATTCTATTTTTCTAAATTATTCACAAATCAATGTCTTACAAACCAAAGTTGTCTTGTTAAATGGCAACACTTTGAGCTAATTTAGTAGAGATATTCCTATAATCCTAGTAACTATTGTGATTGCTAGTGTCATTTTTGTTGGAAAAACATAATATTATAAATCCACCCACAAATCTCCCCTTGGGACTAGTATGTCATTCAAAGCCTTTTCAATTGAACATATTTTACTTCACATTTGGTATCATGGATCCAAGCTTGTGGTGGAAAATAACTTATCAATTAACAATCAATTGTTGCCAAACATGAGAAAGAAATCTACAAAAGAATCCAAAAATAATGGTAACATTGTTGAAACTCTTCCAATTGCTTTTATTTCAACAAACTCTAAATCATCAAAAAATGCAAAAAAAAGTGTAAACATGATATAAATACATCATATTTACACAATCACATGTAAAGAGAATGAAAAGATTATGTAAGTTAAAATGTAAATCTCAAAAGAGATTCAAAAAACATGTACTCAATCCATTAAAAAAAAGAGACTTACTATTGTAAATATTTACAACCCCTTTGTGAAATGTTTTGAATTCAAAGTTGTTTTTTCTTCAAACGAAATTATTTGAGTGCTCATAAAGAAAGGAGGTTGATTTTAGATTTAAAATTATTTAAAAGTCACATGGAGACAATATTTTGAAAGCTTTAGAGGAAAAAAATGATGTAAAAATATTTTCTCTATTTTTTTTGGTACAATATTTTACTAAACAAATCATTATAACAAATATTTCTGATTATTTCATGTTATTTATTTTTTCACATGCTAAAAATTATGCCAATTAAATCTTCAACACACATTCATGTTTCTCCTTTTACAATAATCACCACAGTTACCATACTATCGTAGTGAATGTCACTACCATTTTTCCTTTCCAAGTTGTGATATTCTAATAGATAGTTTACCTTGAATGGAGAGGGACTTTCAAAATGAGCATGGACTTCATGGATCTTGAAATTAAAGTTAGACTCAAATTGATTGGTTTTTTGTGAGCTTAGAACAACTTAGCTCCTTTACTACCTCCAACATTGTAGGCTTGTTGGTTAACATTGTAAAATAGACATATATCTTATGGTCAATTTAGTGGATGTGTTTGTGGCATATTCAACTTCGTGGAGACAAGCACTTCAACCCAAGTTGAATGTAATTTGAATTTTTTGTTTTTATGGGTGCATAACATTGATGATGCCATGCGAAGGTAGAGATTATTTTTTACCACTTTTCTCAATGGATAGTGTTTTTGATTGTTTGATAGGTTCCATGTGTGATGATTTGAACATGCTTTGGTCTAGTTCCCATGGGATATTGCTAAAGGAAAAGTGATTAGTTCACAATGCCCATTTTTAGAACTAAGCATTCCATTGTGATAAAATAAATGGAATGTAATATTGGTTATGAAATCATGACTTGCTCATAAACATGTCACACGACATATGGATGAATCTATGTAAATAATTTGTTGAACAACATATGGTACAATTGTAACCCCGTAAGCCTCCAAATTTTTCATTTATGGCCATCTTCTCAACATAGATTTCTAAAGATTTTCTACCATGATCTTTAGATACTAAAAAGGATTTTTGAAATGAATATCAATCATTTCTTGAATTTTAGTAGTAGTATGTTCAAAGGATTACACAAAATGGGCCATGAATTGGGTTTGGGGTTGGAGGGAAGTTTGTGAATAATGAAATAAAAACATGAATGAAATCAAATAAACAATCATATGTTTGCTCACTCGGAGGGAGGATCAGATATTGGCTATGTGATGTCATTTTAATCAGACTTATGAAACTGGACATGGTGCAGCAGAAAGAGCTATGAAGCTTTCAAGCATGTTTGGAGTTTCTTAAGTAGCTTGTGAGGGCACATATGGTGGAGCACAATGCCTGTCTCTGCTACCCTTGCAGTTGAGAAGCATTGCTATGTGTCAGACTCTCAGGAGGAACAAAAAGATAATTTTGGATTTGTTGAAAATGGTGAGCATTAAACACAAGATCAATATTCATGTTGACCAAAAAAAAGAATCACAAATATAATAATTGCAAATGTGGAAATGAAAATGAAAAATGGTTTAAATTTTGTCAATTTTAAATTGTAAGTGACAAGTCAGTTAAAGAGTTGATGTCTTTATACATATAATCTATATGTGTTTATATATCTCTTACAAATGCAAGTGTAAGTTGTCACATGCATCCCTAAAATTAGACATCTTCACTTAAATCCTATTTCATTCATATAATTACAATAAAATGACATCAAATTTTATTCCAAATCATAATGTTTATAATATGTGCCATAACTTAATGCCAAGTTATAATTTTAATGTAATATATGTCACAATAAGCACCCAATTTTCCCTATTTCAGCTTCCTCTTTTAGCTCCAAGGGAGTCTTTCAATTATTACCATAGTACTCAAACCAATTCAGCAACAGATTGTCGAATAATTAATTAAATCTCAAATATTAACTTGACTTTGAGAGTTGGTTTTTTAATTCTGAAATTTTCAGCAGGCAATATTCGTATAAAATAATAAACATGATTTTGTTGTGTCTTTGTGAGACAGTCTAAGTGTGTCTAGATCACCACATAAAGGATTTTGAAGGCAGATTTTGCCACTTCTCAAGCTTCCTAAATTGCAGAATTCAAATATCTTGATGGTAAGTGCTGATTTTGAGAGAAGTGCTAATTTTGCCAGAAACCAAAGCACTACTTCCAACAAAATCTCCCTCAAAATCCTTTACACAATCAAAGGCACCCACAATCCATGTGCCTTGAGTTACCTTTTAGGTTTACTGGGCTGCATTCTCTAGTATGTAATTGTCGCTCATTAGAGATTCTGCCCTTCACTCTAAGCTTCTCAAGGTGAACTGCTCTTTCTAATGCATGCAACCGGCACATAGGACATTGTGAGGTCTGGCAAATAGTCTACAAAGTTCCTAATGATGTGGCAGAATCTCTCCAAACTGCCAATTCCATCAGAGAATGGCAATTGGTCAGACCTGGCTACCAGCCACCCCTGGCTTGGCTGGGTCATAAGACTTAGACAAAGTAAAGGCACTGTTTTAAACTGCTTTGAAATTCTTAAGCCCACCAGGGGTTCTGTAAAGCATAGTCATAGTAAATTCAGCAAAATCTGTAACTGCTGTAATGGTGATACTGCCAATAACTTTTACAACTCCAAAAGCATTGCAGTGGACATGTATTGAGGCTTTAAGAATCAGAGTGCGGGTTCACATATGATTGGAGTTAGTGCCTGCATTGAAGATAAACCCGTAGAATTTGACATTACAAAGAAGTATACTCTGAACTATAGTAAGAAGTGTAGGAGACCATTCACAATGATCATGATAGAACTTTAGAAACAGAATCACAAGCTTCTTGTTCTCAGCTGGGGAAATTCATCTGGTAATACTGGACTTGTTTCCAGGCAAGATAGACAAGATTTGATAAGGTGGTGCACCTTTTTGTCTTCTGTAACTTGGATGAGAGCACAAGGAGAGTTTGATGAGCATCAATTATCCATTCACCCATAAACTATTGGCTGGTGAGGAGACAAAAGTAGGTGACAGTTTCTGGAGTGCTTTCCATGTCTTCATAATGGCAGGATATCTGCAGCTTTGCAGATGTTTGAGCAACCACTGGCAGCAAGGATGTAGGAATTACATCCATACCTTCAATCATTCATGAGTCTTGGCTCCTCCATTTGAGTCCCAGTAGCAATCTTCATTTGATCTCCTGCTTCAGTGAATAACCACAGAACATTTTGAGATCTCAACCTGTAGCAGGAGCTCAAAAATCCTCAATGTTTTCTGAGTTGCCAAAAGCCTTCTACAAGAGAATCTGAAGGAAGGAAGGAAGCAACAAACAAGTAGAGGATTGAGTATTGGGGAAGAAACTAGAATAACTTCTCATGGAGAAGTGGAGGGAATGAGACTCCTGCCCTCATGGCCACACTCAAAATACCACATGTTTCTTCCTCCACAGCATCAGTAACTGGGCTCGAGTGCATTCTCACAACATCCATTACTGTTTTGGGAAATTTTTGAACCTGCATATGTGAGGCTCCTATTCTCTGGGCCTTTCCTTTCCCACTTATGTCTAGAGCACTCAGCTTCCGCTTGAAGCTAGGCCCAATTTCTTCCCTGTCAGTTTCTTCACCTAAACAGTTTACCCGACAAGCTTGATCTCCTCTTGGACTTGTCTGTACAAGATCATACTCTGCAACCTCTGTACTCACTGCCAGATCTGTCCCATTTCTGAAGTTCTCTATTGCAACCGTCTCAGCCCCTAACAACTGGTTATGGGGGTGTTCCTCATGTTGTTCACTTTGATTGTCTACTCCACTTGCTGGCTCCTGAGTCAACCACCTTGAATGCTCAAATTCCACTTGCAGATTGATTTCCTTGATCATTCCAACTACCTCATGTCTGAGGGTCCACTGTTTAACTTGTGTTTCATCTTGTGGTACTTGACTTAGAGTTGCTGTGGTCCCTTCAATAATCCCCTCTTTTAAAACAGCTACAACGTCTTTGGCGAGAATTGCTGGTAATTCTTCACTGACCATAAAAGGTGGGGGTGTTGCTTGAGCAGTTGTTGCTGGAGCAAGCTGCTCAGATATTTCAGCAATTGGAAGGGAAGGAAGGGGAGGTGTACCATCAGGGCATGTCTGTGTTTGTGCATCTGTTTCCATAGGAAGCTGAGTGAGGGGCTGCGTGCTCAAGACATTTGGAGATGCCTGCATATGGAGCACTCTCTGGTGGCTTGTCTGACATGAGTGCGTGGGAGACTGAGAGCGATCACTTTCAAATGTTGCAACATAGCTGTCATCATTGCTCACTCTGTCATCTCCATTTTGTACTTCTTCCTTTGATGGTGATGGGCTTGGAGGCGACACCCATTCCACTGGATCTTGGGTGAACCCCATATTACATTCTGTGTCATCAGAATCCTCAGAGTCGGACTCGAGTAGGACTCCTGGTGGCTCAGTGGGTAATTCATTAAGGTTCAGGAAGGGCTGACTTGGTGTCTCATCCAGGGTGCATCTCTTGCTTGATCTATGCTCCCATCCCTCACAGAGATTAAGGAGTTCCTCCTGAGAGTCTGACACATAGCAATGCTTCTCAAGTGCAAGGGTAGCAGAGACAGGCATTGTGCTCCACCATATGTGCCCTCACAAGCTACTTAAGAAACTCCAAACATGCTTGAAAGCTTCATAGCTCTTTCTGCTGCACCATGTCCAGTTTCATAAGTCTGATTAAAATGACATCACATAGCCAATATCTGATCCTCCCTCCGAGTGAGCAAACATATGTCATCTGTAAACATAAGCCGCCTTTCTTGCTAAGACCTAACTCAAACCCTTCTTTGATCTCAATCTTGATATGGAAGAACCTTTGAAACTCTTCAAGCTCCTAGCCTACAGAGGTTCTGAAAATTGCACAGGTATATATGCTAATGCCCCCTTCAAAACTTGAAAGGACTCTCTGCACATGGAAAAAACACTCTGGTGAACAACACACTTTGAAGCTCTCCTCATTCTCTAAAACCTAAAGAGCACCTCCTTACCTACTTGCCAAAATTCTGCTGTTGAAACGGTTGGTTGACGGTTCCTTCAGCACGCGTGGCTTGTTCAATAGTGGTCGGTTGTAGTATGTTATAACAGCAGCAGCAGCAGCTCCTCTTGTTGTGCGCGGGTAGAGGAGATTTTACCTACAGATCTGCTGCGGAGGAGAGAGTAGTGTTATTGGAGAGAAACTGGCGCAAGCGAAGCCCATCAAAAACCAATAGAAGAACTCGGAACAAGAAAGAAGAAGCTTCTTCTTTAGAAATCGGATTCATCAACGTCCGTGCGGAAAGAAAAAATTCCTGCTAATGTGTAAGGCCTGCTGCAGCAGATGAAGGAGGAGGAGGAGGAGGAGGAGGAGAAGAGAAATCGAGATTTACAGGAAGAACAATCAAGTGGAAGAAACATCTTCTTCTTCGGGGTCCAATTGTTCGAGGAGAAAAATCTCCCGAATCTGGAATGCCTCAGCTGGAGGATTCAAGCATAATTTCCTGCAAAGACCAGTGAAGTTACTTACATCTGCGACAGTTTCTCAAGAGGCACACGAGCACAAACTGACGCAGTGATAGCAGGAGAAAGAAGTAAGGCATTAGGGTTAGGGTCGAGGAGCAGAATAGATACCGCAACAACCAGTTTGCCCAGCGCAATGGGTGGTAACAAAAAAGAAGCAAATTGGCAAAGCACCAGTTGCGAAGAAGCCAGAAAAGAAGAGCAGTGAGGGCGCGGAGAATGACATGAGCTTGAGGAGAAGATATAAGCTCTCACCATCGTCCTAACACGAGTATGGAGGAACGAAGCTTCTTCAAGAGATTGCCCAACAGTTGCGAGAGTTGCGAGGTATGGAATTGGAGGGTTTGCAACAGCAAGACTCTTTGTGGGATGCTTCAACATTCAAGGTATGCTTCATCATTATGCCAGAATGTGCTATGCTCCTTTAGATATGTCTATCTTGCTATGCTGGGTCCTGACTTTTGGTGAGGCCAGAGAGCTTAAACCCTGAGATCTGCATCTTTAACAACCAGGAAACTGACCAGTTTGAATCTCCTGACCTGGCCTGGAAGTACAACATGAAGTTGATTTTGTGTGTGTAGGCAGATGAGTAGTGATGTAGCCTCAAGTACACAGAAGCATCCTGCTGTAATGCAAGGTGTATGTGCCTAGAAGGAAATCCTTTGTAAAGCTTAAGATGTTGAGGCTTGTTGGAAGATAAGAAGTCTATGAGAAATGACCCATGATGCCATGATTCTTCACCTTGGAAATCCCTCGCAACCTATGGCTTTTCACTAGCAGATGTTCAAAAGACACAACTTATTTGTTGCACGCTTCACATTTTTATTCCCACCATGACATTTCCTACAATCATTTTTAATACTGAGGTGGCTGCTTGACACCAGTCTAAGAGCATCTCCACTGGTGCTCAGTATGTCACTCTGGATAATAAAATCAAATGTCTAAGTTTTAGCTGTTTTTCTTTTTGGCAACCCCACCAATAAAACTGTAACCAGAACTGCATATACATGGGACTACTAATAGCAAACCACTTGGACCAATCATTATGATCAACCAACCAGAAATACTGAGCTGTAGTGAGGTTCAATTTATTACACTCTTTTTTTGGAGGTGCACAACTCTGTTGCGCCTTTTACCAGCCATGGCTTGCTACACGAATTTGGTGCAGAAAAACCAATTTCCTGAGCTAAACCGGCACATTTTGACTTTTTCGAAATAAATTTTACTGTCTAGAATCACATACTAAGCACCTGTGGAGATGCTCTAACGGTAGTGAACTCTCTTTACACATAGCTCAACCGATCACATGGTAGCCTTGTAATCTTGTTCTCAGGTCTGTTGTCAAACACAATTCAAAGAATACTTGTTTACATCAATAAACCTCTCAATAATAATCTTGCTGTTTCATATACTAAGAAGTGGGAGAGGGTTTCAGAGCTTACATGATTTGAAAGTGACAAAAAGGTGTTTGCTCTTGTTGTGGGCTTTGAAGAAGCTTCATTCCTCAATATTCTTAGGCAAAGTAAAGGAGCTCCATACTTTGCAGCATTTCTATCACCAAAGAAGAAGTGGGAGGTTGTACAATAGGCACACAAGGAGCTCCTTCAACACCTATCAACATAGTCAAGGTAAAAATTTTGTCCATTTTTATATTTGGCAAGGATAAAATCATGGAAGAATTTTTATGTTTCATCTCATGTAAGGGTAAATATGAAGCCTTTTTTTAAAACCTTTTTAGGGTTTATTTTATTACACAAATTTCTCAATCCAATTTGAGTTGGTCTTTAGGGTTCTTAATGTTTTGTGCTTTCTAATTTATGAATAAGGTTTTGGTGTGTAAACTTTGTCATTGATTTTTATTTTTCATATTTCAAAATTGAAATTTACAATGAATATAATGACAATTGTTTTTGTGCGAATAATATATATTTTAATCATGTTGAAGCTTTGAGAGTTAAATGTTGTAAAAAAGGTTCAAGTGGATCAAACAAGGAATTCATTATTGGAATTTGAAATCTCACAATTTTTACAAATATTGTAGTACTTGGGCAATTTCAACATAAATTAAATTATTTTCAACTTTCCCAAAAACTTTAGAAAAAATTTAGCCCTTTTTGTTGAAATTTTCAAAAACACATTCAAGCTACCAACCAATTTTGAACCAACGTCTTGCTTGACCTAATCAATAACTTTACATCCATTTGGCCACTAATGTAGTAAAATATTTTTAAAATGCTAACACATTTTATTAAATATATTACACATGTCGAAATTCTTAGAATTAAAAAGATAGTTGTCAAACCAAAGATTTTGGATTAAAATAATTATTTGGCAAAGAATTGCCAAAGTTGCCAAAGTTGCCCAAGTATTATGATAATGTGTTTTTTAAATTTTTTATTAAGAGGTTAAATTATGTAAAATTCAATTGAAAAAGTCTACTTAGTTCACACATTGGGATTTGATAAAAAGGGGTTTTTTGGGCACATGAATTTGGAAGTGAAAAATAAAAAATATTGAATGACACATCATATGACCTGTGAAACATTTATGTGTTTTGTGAAAAAGTTGAAACATTTTATCAAATCAAGAAAAATCATGTTTATTAAAACACCATCAAAACTTTGGGTTAGTATTGTGTTGGTTTGTTCATGATTTTAATACAAATATTATTGCCAATAAAATTAACATAAAAACCTTTACAATGCATAAATATGTTGATATTGTTTTGATAATTTTAAATTATAATGAAATCATTTATAATATATTTATATTTCATGATTTGAGATTATGTAGATCATAAATGGATTTTTTATATGCATGTGGTTTACTAAATGTTTGTGACATCATTAATGTATCACATATTGCATTTTCTTAAGATTCCCATTTATAAAAAAAATTAAAATAAATTGATCCAATTGTATAAATGTTTTTTTGTTGTAACATTAACATTGGGTTTGTAATTAAATGTGGAGTGTAAAGGCCCATGAGGCCAGGGGAGTGTTTGAGTGTGAAACATGTTTTCACAAATGAAGGAAAGTATAAAAAATGAAAATCAATGACTCCCAAATACACTCCCATTTTAAAAGTTACGTTCATACAAAAATTCTAAATGTTCAAAACCTTGGTTACAATGACAAAAAACACATTAAATTGGACTCGTACAATAATATTGAAAAGGTTTTGAAATGTAAATGCCTAAAGTGCCTTAAATATGATATGCATGAGTTATGATAAAAAAAAAGGGTGGGACCATAAATCCTTTTGTCATGCCCGTATGCACGATTTCATACATATCTTTTAAGGTTAATGTATGGTTGTAAGGTTAATATACGTTTTTAAGTGATTGTACGCTATTAGGTGTTTAGGTTTTAGTTTTTTTTTTGGTTATATAAAAGGGCCAAGCCCTTCCCTTTTCCTTTAATTTTTCTAGAATTCCTTTGTATGAAAGTTTATTTGGATTTTCTAGATGCTCACAGTGGTTACTACACAACCATTGTCTACATACATCTTCATTCCTTCTTTGCAATTAATTCAATTCTAGAAAAACTTCACTTCCTGTGCTTCATGTTAAAAGCCACAAATTTCTTTTGCTTGTAAGTTATTGAGTTATTGTTGTTGTTGCTACTATTGCTACTGTTGCTGGAAGGTGTGTGTGTTGATGCTGCCGAAGGGAGTTGGCGTTGTTACAAGAAGGAGCTGGTGTTATGCCAACCAATAAAGCCGGGAAACAGGTTTCAAATCTCGCTTCAAAAATTGTGCATTGTACCACCTACCAAACTTGGATCCTATCATCATCACATCAATCTGGATTCCTTCACTTGATTATCCATGTCAAGCATGTCAAAGGATAGACGATGTTGATCAGATGCTACTTTGCGATAACTATAATGGTCGATACCATCTCTTAATGTGCCTCAAACCGAAGCTCACTCAAGTTCCCGTTGGCAATTGGTATTGTTCATCATGCTCTCTTACAGCACCTTGATTCCTACTCCGACCATGCCACGCTTTTCCTGGCTCAGGTCTGGGGGGGATACATGAAAATTTCATCTTAGCCTCCCTTGTGCATTGTATATATATGTGTGTGCATGCATCTTTAATTATTAGTATTTCTTTTTTATGATTTCAAAAACAACATAAACTTTTTTTTTTTTTTTTTCATTTTCATTTCATTTCTCCTTCTTTTTTTGTTTCTCTTTCATTTCCCTGTTTCCCCCCCCCCCTTAAAATAAGTATTTTTTTCAATAATAATTTGAGAATGAAAAATAATTTCAGAAAAAAGAAAAAAATTATTACCAGTTCTGATGATGATTTCAAGAAAACAAAAAAAATATGATCTTCGAATAATTATATTTTTATTAAAATTCTTGAAAAATCTTCCTTCCTCACTAGTGACTGACTTAAACATTTTGAATTCTTTTTTTAAAAATTCTCGTATTTATTCCTTGATAATACGTAACTATTACAGTAAACATGTATTTTTATTTGCAGTTTCAAATAATAAATTTTTTAAGTACAATAAATATACGCCCTACTACGTCGGCATCCAAGATCTTTGAGGACAGGAAAGAAGAAAATAAGTTTTCAAGTTAAGATCTAGGGTGTTGTTGTCTGAAATTAACATTAAAAGAAGCCATTCAATAAATTATATTTCAAGAAGTTAGGTGTTCTTTCATATAACAAGGCGGATGTACTTTTCTTATCGTGAATCTAGCAGGTTCGGTCGGAATTTGGTCGTAGCGCTACTGCTCTTTTAGGAATGGGCTCTAATGCTAATGTTCAATCCAAGTGGATTCTGTTTTCATGACAACACGAGCTGGTTCTTCTTATGCTTGTGAACTCATCTATGCCATTCTCGTGATATAATTGCAGAGGCTGTTAAAGACCACATTTCAGCTTGATATAAGCGTAGCCCGCGGGTAAGTGTGTAAGTTTGGTTGATGGGATTATCATTATCTGGCTAATTCTATGAACAACTCATCTGTGTATTTATCCTTTAAGGCCCTATTTAGTTCTGTTATTAAGTTTCCTTTATAACAACATTTTGAATCCTTTGCATTATTAACCTGCTTGAATAGTTTCTACCTTTAATTGGTTTTAACCTATTTGTTTAGTAGAGTTTCCTATGGATTCACACCTTTGCGACACTGTATGTCACGACACTACACACCACGACACTTTAAAATAAAGGACAAATGATTATCAATTGAGGTGTGCGATACACTATTGAAAAAATTTCTTCTAGGGCTATGAAATAATGCCCTCGCATGTACCAAAAAGGTTTGATTTGAAGAAAATATGATTGTCCAAAATTTTAAAACAATAAAAAATTTATTTTTGGAACTCCCCACTTGAAAATTTTGGTAAAAAATTTCATTTGAATGTAATCCCCATAGAATGTAATACAATATATTGTAAGGAGGGGAATGGTGCTTCGTCCTAAAGGTTGCGGGTCATGTAAAACTTGTGCTTGAACTTGTCACTACTAAGTTCGTTTCACCACTTACATTCAACTTACACTAATCATTTTCTTTCCTTAGTTATGTAGGTTGATTTCATCTTGAACTCTTGTTTCATTACCACGAAAGTGCGGTGCAATTTACTAGCTTAATTATGGGACCTTAAAAATGATTTCACCCTAGTGAAAATTATTTCACTATAACATTCTATGTAAACATCATGTTTCATTATTAGTTTCAGTATTACAATTTATTATAATAAATATGTTTATTTTTATATTTT
>OY998158.1:6927614-6972266 GCA_963921925.1 Sphagnum tenellum
TGGGCGGGTATTTGATATGTTGAATAACCTCCACGTCTGGGTATTTGTAAAATGGGAATTAAAAGAATTAAAACTCAGAGTCAAAGAATCACAAGTTCCGAGTATTTGAAAAAAATTCAGACAAAGAATCATTGCCGGTTCTGGTTATTTCAAAAAAACCTCAGAAAACTGCCAAGTTTCACGAAAACCTGGAAAAGAGGAGCCACGCAAGTTTTTGGGCGGTTCTTTTACTTTCACAATTTGGGATATGGGTTTCAGGACCTCGACAGACAGACTAACTGAATTAACGGAAATTCTGAAAAAATCGCTTGCTGCTTCACCGGCCTCTCCCTTCCCCCACCCCCCAAAACCTTCGTCACAGACACAGAGACTTATTGAATTAATATATAGGATATGGATGGTGAAATATTTGTTAACCATTGATTTCATTCACATTTGCAACTAGTGGCTAATGTAACTAAGCAACGTTTTGTAGCAAATGTCTTTTACAACTAAAAAATAATTACAAATGGTAGTTTTTTTTTTCCAATTTACTTTTAGTGTTTAGAAGTTTCAAATTCTATAGCATTCTAGCTAGTAGGAAGGGCATTCCAACCTTCACACACGAGGATGCCTTGTAATGAAGAGGATATACAACTTCTTGGAAAATAAACCCTATTATGTCTTCACAACATTCACATTTTGTGAAAAAAAAAGGAACTTATGGAATCAAAGATGAGGAATTTAGCCTACATAAAAAAATAGGGGACGAATAATTAATGTAAAGTAAAAAAATTAAAAATATAATTGCCAACAAAGAAGAAATTTTTTCATAATCAGATGAAGAAAAAGGTTATGAACACAATTGCAAGGATTTCAAGGTAGATACTTTGCTTGCAATTTGAGGAGAAATGGATGTCAAATTTTCTAAGAGTGTCAAAAAACAAGTTATGTTTATGGATTTTTTTTTTTTACAAAAAATATACAATTACAATTGAAGCCGTTATGGCCTTTAAAAGGCCTCAACTTTGCCTTGTGCCCTTTGTCCCCCTCCCCCCATTTCCTCACCATGTTCATGCCTTAGGAGAATTGTACTTTAATCCTTTGGGGAAGGAAGAGAAACCCACACCATCAACCTATGTCATCACACATTGAAAATTTGCAAAAAAAAAGTATATTTGTGAGAAGTTCCCTTTTTTATTTCAAGTTTTCTTTACCTCCACCAATTATTTACTTGTTGAATTTTTTTCCCTCTTCTTATTTTCAAGTTCTAAGCCTTTATAGCTTATAAATTATAATTACAAAACAGAACTTTGTTGCTATAATTGAAGGAATAATTTATTATGCCTTGTTCAATTTTTGTCATAGGTCAAAATGCATGGATCAAACTTGAAGTTCACATGGTTTTTGTAATTTATGATGTCAACCTTTTTTCGTATTTTTGTAAGAAGAAATACAAGACCATCTTGATGATTTATATAAATGATAAGAAGATGCATGAAGTTTTAAAGCAAGGTAGGCTACCCAAATGCAAGTGGTTTCATGAAATGTATCTTTGGTATGAATCAAAGGCAAGTGTTAAAAATCAAATTTCAAAAGTGTCACAAAAGAGTTTGAAGATATTAATTTTTCTTCTAGAGACCCATGTACTTTAATGTTCAAATCTTAAAAACAAAACAAGAAAATAAATTTGAAGAAAACCAACAAATTAAAGGGATCATGTAACAAGTCATTATTAATAGCAAAGAATTAGTGGTGGGCCATTCATGATTAGAAGTCCATTTTCAAGAAAAATGACTTTAGGACTTTTGCCCTACTTTTGCTGATTTATATTAAAATTTTATAAAGTTGCCCCATTGTAATCTAATTGACTAAAGTTTAGCTCAAATGAAATATGGAAGGCACTATTTTTTAAAGGTGTTAAGCAAAAGTCAACTCCACCAAGTCTTGGTTTTTTTCTCTCTCTTCAGCATTTGCCTTTGCATGATTCCTATAATTTGTTATTATATAGTTCACATGAGTTCCTTTAATGCATCAGCACATGGAACTATTTTCCCTTTTTGTTTGCTTTCTTCGAAGTTCAAGTTTCCTTCCTAACGTCTCTTATGTTTAACCATGGCACCCAACAATTTGAAAGTAGTTTTTGCACGTTCAAAGAATATTGTGGAAATCAACATCACGATTTTGCGACGATTGGTAGGAAGTTCCAAGGTATGTATTTTGTTCTTAATGTTCAAGTAATTTTCATGTGCATAACAAAAAAAATTAGGGTTTATACTTTGGTTTAAGATTGTGCATCAAGTTTGTAATTGTTTACACACATTTGTTTTCAATTTATGTTTTATGGATAGGGGCTCAAGCGCAATGGCCATGGTTATGGATGCTTCTTAGTTTGAGTTAACCATGGATTATGTAACAAGGGAAGAAACATTTTCACCTTGACTACCTAAGCATGCGATTGTAAAAGATATTTGCAAACACCTTGGGCTTTATTCAAGCAAAAATGGGTGGTACTATGATCAAATGTTTAACGAAAAAAATGTTAAATTGGTAAAAGAATTTTATTTGAATGTGATTTGTAAAATTCAACCTCCCAATCATGAGTTTTTCTTACAATTTGTTAGGGCTATGGTTTGCAAAGCAAAAGGCATAAAACTAAATTGGGTAGTGTTTGGTGTGCATTTACGTGAATTTCATTCACAAATTCAAGAATTGAAAAAAAATAACACTAAAAAAAGGGGCATTCCTTGTTGTTGATCTCTTTGTTGTTCCAAATCTACAACCTCCTTGCCCTTGTCCCTTTCACATTTTCAAATATTTTTCCCCATCATTGTCTAATCTTAGTTTGGTTTTTGAACGTAATCCAACAAAGTTGTTGAAAAAAAAGCCTTACAATACGAAAATGCTAAAAGAAAAGGCACCACATATTAAGGTTGCCATTGTTCCAAATTGATCAATGTTTGAGGTTTAGAAGGTTAGGTCTGTTTTGTTGTCAAAATCAAACTTGTGTGCATTTTTACGAAAGAAGTTAAAAGTTTTTGATTAGAAGCTGAAGAGGCCCATCAAAATGTTTATAAAACTCATATGAATATGAAAGATAGGGACAAGTTATTTTTAGAAACACATATTGAATTAGAAAATAATGTTGCAAAAGTTGCAATAGAGTAAGAAAAAGCTTATAGCTTGAAAACAAAGATGACAAGCTTTTATATAAAAGATTAATTTTTTAAATTGTTGGGTATATAGAGGATGAACTTTTTCATTGACGATTAAATTTAAAAACTTGATGGATAAAACCATTTTTGAAGGTGAAAAGGTCAAGGACCTTCAAGCAAACAAATGAAATGCCAAAAACGAATTCTAACGCACACAAAAAAACTGGTAGTTACGAATGAAAAATGTACCAACTTGGATGAAGTTGAAGCAAAACACATTATTAAATATGAGATTATTTTTCAATGACACAAAAGTTGCAAAGTTAGGGATACACAAGATTCAAATTTAGTTGAAAAGCATGGAAAAGGGATGGGGATTGTCCTTGTATCCCGTCCCCACAAAAAATAACCTTGAGATTCCAGAAGACACAATCTACAAGTTAAATATTTATCCAATTTGTCAGTTTTAGCATGAATGCCATGACCACTTGATAGATCCATGTGACCATTCTTATCACTCGTGGTGCATGTTTGAACATTCTACTATTAACACAAAGTGTTTGTTTCCAAGTTATGGAGCTTCTTTTTCTCTAAAATGGTGTGCAACATTGGGGATTACACTTGTAATTCTAGATGTTCGTGAAAGCTTTGGAATAGCGAAGGGTGGCAACAAAGGAGCAACAAAGGCATTCTTTCAAACCAACAAACACTAGTAAGTGTTTTTTAACCATCACCCGATTTTATGCAATACTATCTTCTTATTTCAATTTTGTAAAACATGTATTCTAAATGCAAGAGTAATATTTGTTGACATGAACTTGCAAAAGGCAGTTTTAACAATTGTGTCTATTAAAGTTTTAAGTCTTTTGTTTCCAAATGATATTTCAAGAATGATTTCAAGTTATGGTTTGACTTGTAGGTGTCTTAGTTCAAGAATTATTTGTTGCATCATGGTCCTTTAGAATGTAGACAAAGATCTATTTGAATCTTAGATTTAAATCTCCTGAACAGTAGTGACTAAAATCATGATGATAAATCAAAATGTCTCGTTGAAAGACTTTAGAAATTTCTTGTCATAGATCATGGTCTTGTGGGGTCTATTGAAAAACTACCTACGTCCTTAGATCATGGTCCTATAGGGTTTGTTAAAAAACTACCTTAGTTCTTAGATAAGCCTTGTATGGATGGATGTCATTGAAGTCTTGAATAGTCAAAATGTCTTGTGTTGAAGGACTTGTTGGTTCATGATGGTTTTGTTGATCCCATTCGAGAAATTATAATATTTGAAGGACTTCCCATCTTATGTCAAATTCTAGTTAATTTGAAATACCTAAATAGGTCTTAATGTCATAACAACGTAGAAGTCCTATGAATAAGTGACTCCAATTCCAAAGTCCTAAAAACTTTCAATGTTCTTTCTTAGACTCTAGAAGTCCTACGTACAAGCTTGAAAGTCATCAATAACTTTTCTTAAACTTTAATAGTCTTGAGCTCAAATTCTAAGTTCTAAAAATATTCAATGACCTTTCTTAGTTTGTAAAATTCCTAATCTTGGATTGTAAAGTCCTAAAAGCTGGAACTATATCCTTTCTTAGACTTCAAAAATTCTTACATAGTTTTGAAACTTTTCAATGTGCTTTTTAATTCCTAGAAGTCTTGAGCCTGCTAGATACATGTACTCCTATAGGCATAGTTGGTATGTTATACAAGTCATCATGTCTTGTTCAAAAGTCCTCTGAATTTCAGTGTTTCATATATAACATTTTAAGAATTCCCAATTTGAAAAATACAAGTGGACATGATTTTTTTCATTGAGAGTGAGGACTAGTGTATAATCTTTAGGTATAATTTTATGGTTGTTTGTGTAGTTCCACAATAGTGCTTGATTAAGATGCATGGTTTATGCAGGCTAAATCTTGAGTTTTGGCTCTAAAGTGGAGCAGCTGCGGGTTCACTCTGGTGAGGGAGATAAATGTATGTTAGAATATTTCCAAGCTCAAAGCTGTTTTCGAACAAGTTTTTAAAATTGAGTGGGATTCAAATGTTTTGTTAGAGAATATCTTCATCCACATGTATGCAAAATGTGGGAACATGGAAATTTGCAAGGCAAGTAAGCAGATGTGTGAAGATGTACAATGAAATAACATTGCATTTAGTTTTCTAATGTCAGCTTGTAACCATGCAGCTCGGGTGGATGAACGCATTTGCTATTATGCTTCAATGGTCAAGAGTACAAGATTTCTGAAATTGGAACATCACACCTGCATGGTCAACCTTTTTTTGCATTGCAGGCCATATACAAGATGTAGAGAATATAATCAAAGCAATGCCCCATAAACCACATGTGAGTGCATGGAAGGAGGCTTTGCTCAGGGTTGCAGGTTTCATGGCGACGTGGACATGAGAGAGCGTGTTGCTATACTGATTATTGGACTGGAGCCTGAAAACGCTGCAGGCTATGTGCCGTTATTAAACATCTATGTTGCTGGAAACTGGCATCTCTGTGAGAATGTTGACCCTCTTGTCCCTGCTGGCCATCTACAGGAAGTAGTAAACCACGTGTGGTGCGTGCATGGTTTTGTTCGGAAATTACAGATTTACAGTAACGTGGAGATGGCAGAGCGCATTGCCAACTTCGCTCTAGAACTCTCCACAGAACCTCCTTCAGCGTGCTTCTAATACACAAACATCTCTTCCTGAACCTCTCTTCTTCTCTTCTACACAAAACCTAATTGGGGTCTCTACTTCTAACACCTAACAAACTAACCACACCCCCTCATCTCACTTCTCCGCAGAACTTACATGAGCTTTCGGATTCTCATAAAGAGATAACGACACACCGATACTTAAAGCTCCCGCGCACGGCCTTGCAGCAATTGCACTCCGCCAAAAAGTCACTGTCGATCCCCCAAAGAAACGCTGTCCTCGATTAGCTAGCTTCGCACAAAACTCTAAGCAGACGGAACGACGGAAGCAACACAGCTCTGCTGTTATTGTTAGGGTTTTGACACTGATCCCTAATTAGGGTTTTGTCGACACCCTAATGCCTAATTGCCCCCCCCCCCTATCTACCGTGGTACCATGGCGCATGTAGCCACAGGCGTTATTTTATTTTATTAAATTAAAAAAATTGGGCGATGAATTTTCAAATAAATATAACTAGTGTGTGTGTGTGTCAGGGAGGAGAAGCAAATTTTCTTTTGATTTTTCCTCTCCACCTTCCTTGGTATGTTTTATGTTCCCTTATGTTCCCAAATAATTCCCAATAGCACCATTTTTGACAAAAAATATCACAAATGATTTTCTAAAATGTTTTACCTTGTCAAGTAAGTATTTCAAGGGAGAGGATATACCAATGCCCACTACCACTTTTTACAACCGTCGGATATATGACACTGACATGGGAGATTAATCCTCTTAGGAAAAATTAGAATACACCAAGATAAGTGAGATTTCCCGTGTAGAAGCTTCTTGGTGAGCTTTTAGAATCCTTCAAAACTCCGCATGTTTCTACACGTTGTTGAAGCAACTAGCCAGAAATAAAATGATTTTAATAAAATTTTACTTTCATAGCTGGTCTATAGCCCAACCATGGCTAAATCTCCTTGTGGATGATTGCCATTGTGGTAAGGTCACCAAAATTGAAAGGACAAGGCCTTGCCATTTTCATTTTTAAAAAAAGTATCTTATTAAGGCAAAAGAAGAAGAATTATGAAAACTCAAAATAGTTCACCCATGCAAAAAAAAAAAAAAAAAAAAAAAACCTAATCTTAAATTTAAAAAAACCCTCTAAAAGAAACCAAAATCCTTCAAGCTATTGTGGTCAAGAAAATGACTATGATTTGCTACTTGAGATGTTAATGTGGATATTATAACTAAAACCAATGAAAAACTTTTTTTAAAATTATTATTATTATGAATTATTGTTAATTTATTTATTAAATTATTGACTAAAATCAAGGACATGATACCAAGAAATCAATTCCTTAGGAGGGGATTATTATTATTATTATTAATTTAATGTACACAAAATTGCTACCTCCAAAAGAAAAGAAAATGTACACAACTTTGTATATAAACAAGCTATGGTATTTTTTAGAAAAAAAAGTAAAGATCCTTCTATGTTATTGGCTACCTAGTAAAACCTGTTATGATAGTTTGGTAATTCAAAAAAATTACCCTCAAAATAAGGCGAAAATTTGGGCCTCTTTTCACACAAAAAAATGTTTGCATAGCATGAAATCATATTTTTTTCAAGTTGAAAAAATGGAAAAATCATCCCAATATTATCATAACATTTTGCTTAATCAAATTGCATTGTTCAAAAACATGTATGGTCAATTTTACTAATTAATTGACAACTTCCCAAGACATGATGTTGTAGATATTGTATTATATGAAAAAAATTATCAATAATTAAACTTGGGTTTTGTAATGTTTTACATTACCAATGATGTAGTGTTTTACATTACCAATGATGATCGATTGACATAAGTTCAAAATATTAATATATTTGAAACTTAAATGATTTTGAAAAAAATTAGTTAGTTACCAAACATATATTGTCCATGAAATCATTTACACTTTCATTAATTATAGAATATGAAATTTAATCTTCACCTATTGTAAATTTAAACCTTTCTAGCACCCCTAACATCCTTAAACAACCTACCTAGCACCCTTCTTGATGCCTTTTCCGCGCCCCTTGTTGCCTTAGAAACATTTTTTGGGGTTTTTTCAATGTCCCCCAACATCTTTCTTAACATGCTTTTCAATGGGGTAAATCCATGATAAAATGATTAGCATTTGCCCACTTGATTACTCTCAAATGATTATTTAAGTTTAAATATTTTCAAGATATTTTCCAAAAAATCTTGATTTTTATTTTTTTAAATTATTATGTCAAGCTTTATATTTAAAAAACCTCGAGAATGTCCTTTTCAAATCTTTTTTTGTTTGAAAACATCAATTACAAGGTTTTAAGAATTTATGACTTTAAAAAATGAAAATATTAAGCATTGGTTACACTTGGACCAAATCATTCTATTGTGGATTGCCCCAAGAAGCTCTAATGATTTTTCATGGTTCAAACAAATTTACAATAATACCCTCAATGCCCTTACATACTTCTTATTGCCATTGTATCTAGTGCCTTGAACATCCCTTAGTGCCCCATTTTATCCAAAAAGAAATATTTCCAATCAAACCTAATGCCCTTAAGGTGTTTATAGCACATTTGTTTATTGTTCCCATTTTGAACTTGTTGCAATTTTTCCATTATTTGAGCTAGCATTATTATCTTTTTGTTGTTCCCCCACCATCTCTCATCGTCATTGGGGTTGTTTAGGTGTGTTTTTGTCATTGACCAACCCAAAACATTCCACCAATCCAATTTTTTATTAAGAACATCCAAATTTGAAACACTTGTTAAATCAATGTTTCATCTTGAGATGTCCTTCCAAGATAGTGGCTTAGCAAACCTACTATTGAACAAACACGATGGTTTAAATGTTCAAAAATTTATGGAAATGTTAAGACTTGTTTGGTTTCGTTACTACAAATCATGTCTTTTATATTAAAAAATATGATTCAAATTTTAATCAAAATGAACACCCAAAAAAGTTGAGTCTATAATAAAAATTGACTAATCATTTTTAAAACACGATAAAATAATATGTAAGTCATTTCAAGCATGATATAATTACAAGCATCATCCACCTTATCATGTTTTTTGACTACAAACCAACATTGCTCTAATTAATGTTGTGTAAAAATTGACATAATGCTAGCCAACATGGCTTATCCTTTTTTTTAGTAAAAATTAGCATAATGTTTGTTAACTTGGACTAACGGGTGACTTATATGTTATGATTAAAAACTAACATAATGCTAAATGATGTGGATAAATAGGTGGATTGTCCATTATGACTAAAAACTAACATAGTGCTAAATGACATGGATGAACAAATGAATTATTTGCTTGGACTCAAATCTAAAAAATGTTAAAAGATGTGGACAAACATGTGCTTGTCCATAATTATGCCAAAATCTAGTTTTTATGACTATGACATGTTACAACTATTGTTCAAAAAAAATTTGTAGTTGTAAGTGGATTTGAATCGTAGTCATTTTCATGACTATTGTCATAATTGTGAATTCGTGATTACAAATATGACTATACAACTAGTGTAACCATATTAAAGTAATTATTTGACCTTGTTTCAGCAAGTTAAAAAAACATTAAAAAAAATATCAACATGGTCAAATTTATATTCAAAGCCTAACTTAGCTTAATTTCATCTAATTTAAATAATTTTTCATTTAATATATTTTAACCTAGTTTATTATGAATTAGTCTAGACCTAGTTTAATTTAAATTAATATAGTTTAACTTAATCCAATCTTAATTTAACCCATTTAAGGCTAGTTCACCCTAAGTAGCCTATATAATTTATCTTAAATAACCTAATTTATTATAAATAATCTTACATTTTAATTTAATGTGACATATTTTAACATGTGTAAGCGAATTTATTTTAGTTTAGCTAAATGCAACCAATTTAGCAACAATTAAATTTTTCCAAGTTTAGCCAAATTTAGATTAATTAACTCATTTAACCTAATTGGCCTCAATTTTAGCAAAATACATTATTCTCCAAAAAAATTCAGATTTAGCCAAGTTTAATTGACCATGTTTAGCCTAAGTGCCTAAGTGCTTTTCATGTAACTTGATTTCACCAATTTTTAACCAATTATATATATATATATATATATATAATTTAATAATCATATATACGATTTACCTATATATTGAATATATGTATATGTATATTATAATGCGTGTATGTTATAAACATATTATACAGATAATATATTAATAATATTATATTATATTCAAATTATACATGTATTTATTAAATGTTATCATGTATTGAAACATAATGGATATGTTCAAATTAAAAAAATTCAAAAGTGATTTTCTATGTACAAAATTTGTTCTCTGAATTTTCAGTTGGTCCACATATGTAGATTATGCTCCAAAGTTTAATAATTCATATTCATATTTTCATTTGATTAAGTATTAGAAAAAAAATTAAATTTTAGACTTTGTATTTTTATACAATCAAACATTGGAACATGATAAAAAATTTATGTGACAAGATTGTGTCACATGTAATGTGGTAGGTAGTTTGCATAGTCCAAGGATCAATATTTGTTCCCATATAGTCAACTTTGACCGTGGATACAATAATGACACATGATGATTATGTTGACCAATGGTATGTATAATGATGTATAACATAATAATATTTTATATGGTTATATATTTAATGTTTATGAACCATACACAAATCAAATGTATACGATATATAAATAATAATAATAATTTAAATGAATAATCATTTTGTAAAATCAATATTCGAATTTTTAAAATATTAATATAATAATTTATCATTTTATAAATATACATAATTTTATTATATACACAAATTTATTATATATATATAGTATTTTGTAGTCGTAAGTGCAGATGTAATGGTGGTTATGACTATGACCATTACAATGTGGTCATTTGGACTATAGAGTCATGTAGTCACAATTAGTTGTGAATGACATTTATGACTAATTTTGTAGTTGTAAATGTCATGTTTTGACATTGTGCATTATGTCTAAAAACAAACATAATGTTAAATGACATGGATGAATATGTTGCTTGTTTGTTTTGATTCAAATCTAACATAATGATAGTTAACGTGAATTAACAATTAACTTGTATTTTTTGATTGAAAACAAAATTTGTGTTGTTTGATATAAAATGACACATGCCACGATTTTTAAAGTGCTATGTAATGTTTATTGATTTGTCTCATCGTTTTTGACTAATTTGCTAACAAGTATTTATTTAGTGATAGGGGTTATGTTTAATATGTTAATTATTTGTCTATTTTGACTACAATAATTGTATATGTGGCATCTACCTTATGTAAGCCAAACAAAATTCACCAAATGTATGATATTTGTTAGATTAAGGTTTAGCATTAAGTAATGTTTGCCATATGCTCTTATGTTTTGTGTGTAGGTGCAAGAGTTGTGTGATGTGTGAAATATTCATAACACACGACACTTACACATACACATACCATGTAGGTTGCAAACATCCCCCAAATGTTAAACAATAAAAGAAAAAATCAAAACTAGTTCATTTATGTACACACAACATTCAAATTATAATGCTTACATCTAGATACACCTCGAACACTTACACTTAAAATACAACACAACATTTCAAAGCACACACAAAATCACATATGCACATGCAAATCTTACAATTTTTACATACAAAGAATTGCAAATCAAACATCAACATAGTTGCAATGGACAAAACATCCTCATCATTGAAAATTGAAGGTATGTTTAAGTTTAAACATGGATATTATATTTTAAACACCCATAGGTCATACATACCTTACATGTACAATGTTGTTAACTCCGAAGGCCATAATACAATGCATCTTATGGCACCCTTAATAGTGTGTTATGGAACATCTTGATCAACGTATGGAAATGACAATGATGCAATAACCATCATGCTTAAATTCAATGCAATAGACAAAATGTTTGATGGCACTGGCCTATTATGATGAAGAGTAGCCTTGCCTGTAAATTTCATTGAATTCCCAAATGTAAAAAACTTCCCTCTTATTTTGTTCCTGAAAATGATAAATTCATTTGACTTGTATTGAAAAACACAAACAAATTAGGTTAATATGAGCATTTATAGGTTCAACCTAAAGTCCAAAATCGTATATATCCATTAAATTTAAAACAAATCACATGAAAAAAAATAGCCAAGTTAGTCAAACAAATTAATCATGCACCTATTTGAACAACATTAGATTAAAATTTGTTGTAGTAGTTGAAATGGAAAATGACATGCATGCATTAGATTAATTTGACCCAACATCAAGGTCATTGCTTGTGGACAACAAGCCAATACACAATGAAACACACTTAATGGAAGATGATATACCTTTGGATGAGCTTCTTGAGCCTCTAAAACATTTGTTTTAAAAAAAATTCCTCTAAACTAAACAATTGTTTATAGTGTTGCATGTACCCCAAACCACCTAACCTTTTAACAAAATTCATAACATATAAGTACTTTGTGGACATTTTTTTCAATTCCTTTCATTTGCAAATGTTCAAATACACATATCAAAACAAATTATAAAGCCTATAAATGTATTATATTATAATTACTAAATTTCAAAAAACACAATCACATGAATCAAAGCAAAAATGTAAAGGTCAAAGGTTCTCTATGAATCACCTAAGGTAGAGTATTCGACCATGCATAAGCTTTTATGGCTTTCCAATGTAAGTTTTTTTTAAAACATTTATGCTGAAAGAAATGTGAACCAACATAGCCAAAAATGTTTGAAGCTAGACACAATCCGACCAAATAAGGCCACATGCATCCCAATAAGTAATTTTGGTCATCTACTCCATTATTGAATGGATGAAGATTAAAAAAGAAGAAGGATGCATTGCCAATACACAATCAGTTATAATCAAATTATTTTGAATAAATAATTGCTTACACCCTAGGCTTATCTCATTGAACACCTTATTCACGTTCTTGAACATTATCATTTTGTTTGGATTTGATGGGCCTAGCAAATTGGGTTCGATCACATATCTTATTACCCCATAGAAACAAAGGTTTAATGTTTGGATATTTCCCTAGTAACACTTGAAGCATGGGGAAAAAAATAAATTTTGTGGTTGATGACCATGACATGGTCCAAAGTGGCTATAAGGAGGCAATATAGGATGTAACTATTGGTTAGAAAGTACCAAAGTTGTATGGATTTTGACAATCTTCTAGAGTTTGGAATAGAAAGTTCAACTCATTTCTCACTTAATACAATTTGGTTGCCACCATTGTTGATAGATGTGTGTACTACAACACATCAAACCCTAGCTTGATCATTGCCATTTTTGTGGATGATGGTATGGTATGCAAGGTGAAGGAGGATTGCATTGAACACATTTTGTCTTTCATGGGTGATGTTTTTCAAATCACGTTATTGTTGGTTTACATATTGTTTGAGTTATAAAACATCATGTGATCCACATTGATTAAACATGATACATTTTTTCCAAGTTGAAAAAATATGGATATGAAATATGGATCATATGAAAATTGTAATGCAGTGGTTGTACTTGTCAATAGTGTATCTAATTTGAATTTACACATGGGAAACGAAAGCATGGAGCACCAATTGTCGTTCCCTTACAAAAGCATTGTTGGGAGTCTCCTGTTTGCACAATTGGGCACAAGGTTTGACATTTTGTTTGTAGTTGCACATGTAACCAAATTCTCGCAAGACCTATATAGGTGCCACATATTTCAACTGTGAAATGCATCATGAAATACTTGCAAAGAACTACTTCGGTGAGGATAACATACAGTGGTGTCTATAGAAATCATGTTTTGCAGTCCTTCTGTAATGTAGATTATGCCATGGACTAGAATGATCAAAAGTCTTGATTAGGTTTCTTCTTGATGCTTGACGAGTAACATGTGGCATTGGGTTCATGGAAGCAAAACTGCATCGTAGGGAGCACCACATTTTTTGAATGTATTGTGGTGCATGTGGTGACCAATGAAATCATTTGGATGTGCATATTGTTGGGTGCTCTTGGACATGCACAAGTAGCCCCAACTGAGTTGTGCAATGACAACCAAGATGTGATTCATATGGCATTAGCAAAAGACTTCCAAAACTAACTAAAACTTACACTCATCTAACACAAAACAATTTATCTTCAACATGTTAATTGTGAGTTTTCTCTGCAGTCTCACAGATATGCACTGATGTGGAACTGACCAGTCAAGTCCCAAGGAAGATTTCCCAAAGAGGAGTTGCTGGTTTTGTAGAGGACTACTTTGGGGTGTGTGGATCAACCAGGTTGCAGTCCTAAACGCCAATGCATGAAGGAAATGTAGCACTGGTGGTTTAATTAGCATTAAACCACAGCAGTCTACCCGCATCAAGTTATCCTGCTCATTTGAAGAAGGAATCAATTGAAACCAACCTCCAAAACCAAAGCACAGTTGACACAAAAGTACCTAGAGATCATGTGGCCAAAATAGTTTTACTTGAGGGCAACGCCCATATACAAACATCCTGATTTTTGCAAACCAAAGGTGATATCACCAGGTAAAGATAACTTTGATAGGATCACTGTCAGGTCCTACTCTAGTATGTATTATGTACTCTCAAGAAAATGAACAAATGATTTCATGATTTCATGATACCATGTATTTTGGTATTTATTTTGGTACAGCCAAAATTGAGAGCATGGGCAGGAAGCGTACCTGCATCTCTCTAGTAAAGACATGATAATTACACCATATGTGAACCAGGTTGAAAAGTGTATGTGATGGGACTTTACTAGATCAACCTGATTCAACTATGAGGTTTTCCATCCGTGTGTGCGAGCAGCACGCTCAAATGCTTCATGTGCATCTTTCTCCTGATACTCCTTCCTGAGTTTTGATCCTGCTAGGTCAACCCGGCCTTGGCCTTCAACAATTGCCATTACCACTTGCACCAGCAAGCTTTCCAATGAACATGCGGGGCTCCAACCACTGGCAGTCAAAAGCTCCATACAAATACTGCCTCCAACAGTGACATGACCTGTGTGCATTCTGAATCGGGGAGATAGAACCCTCACAAAGGGAGGGTGAAATGGATAATTTGCTGAAAACTTCACCTCCAGCTCAACATTGACATCATCTTGCACCCTCAAAGCCAACTTTAGATCCCCAAGGTCTTTAATGAGCAATGGGTTCTGTTTGAACAAAACTTGATTAAGGCTTACCCGCCAGGTACACACATCAGTCTCATCTGGGATGTTGACAGAAACTCCAGCCAGCAAAGGAATGTCATCATTTGCTCCCAAAGATGCTAGCTGTGGTGCCTTGGACATGGCCTTTAGGACATTTTTAAATTCCTGCATCACTGCCCTTGTTGCAACTGATGAGTCAACATTGTCTTGAGACTTGCCCTTCTTTCGCTTGGGTTGCTCTTCCTCCATCAATTCTCTAGCCTTTGTAAGAACCAGCTCTTCCACAGACTCTGAAGCTTTCTGCTGTTGGATCTCACCTGTCAGAGCTTTCAGGAGCTTGAGACGCGCCTCCTTCCAAGCAGTTTTCTCCGCCTGCCACATCTCACAATGTGTGTGGCGGAGCCCATGGTAATGATGAAGAAGATTGATGCCCTGCAAGAGCATCTTACTCTTGATGATGGGTTCTTCCATATCGTCAGTTACAGCTCGATGATTCCCTCCTGGGTGGAAGACCAAAACATAACGAATTGCAACATCCTTTTCATATTGGGGTGGCACAATAAGGATATCCGATGGATAGCCAGGGCAATGATGAGATGCCTGAGTTGATCCATTGACTATTTCACAGATGGCCAGGCATTGATAGCCATCTTTGAGGCGGCCATTAGGCCATCCTGCACCCGTGGAGTGTGCATATCTCATTGATGTCTGTGCCCTGGTGCTGAGATATATTCCCTCTCCAAATGCAGCTCCACTTGACATGTATGATGTCTTGCTCATACTCCGAAGCCCATTCCTGAATACAACCAGTTTCTTCTTTCAGACTGTAAGACCTGTGACCTAGATTGTGGAACACTTTACACTTCCACACACAGTATTAGAGGCAAATCAGGAAGCAAGCTGATTGTGTAAAGTCAAACTATTGTAAAGTGTCTAGATGACAGTAAGGTGCAAATCCATTGCCTACTTCCCCAAGCATTCAGAAGATATGACAGAAGCAGCTCAGAAGCTAATTCATTGTACCTCAGGATGGAGTACCAATTTTCTGCAGGGCTGCCATGGAACGCAAAGAAAGACCCGCCAGCATCAATGCGGCGCTGCACAAAGTGAGCCTCCTTTTCTGGAGTGTCCCATAGAACAACAAACTGCAGGATGGTACGAAGAGATGGAAGTTTCTGTGTGTCATCTAGCAGACTCAGTGAGATTCGGTTGGTTGTCAACACAAAGCGTATCACATCATATGCCAGCCGTTGCTCCTGGGCCTGGTCCATCATCTGTTATGACAAACAGCCAAAAATCATCTACCAAGGGCACATAAAACCAAAAGAATGTCTATGGGAGAAGACCAAGAATGTGCATGATCAGTCCCCCCAGGTTGATAACAAGCAGATGTGAAGCAATTCAGTCACCTACCAGAGTACCCTGTGAGTGCTCTGCACTCTCATGTGCAATAATCCAAGGACGTTTCTCCTTAGCACCTGGTGACCAAGCCCTAGCCAATAGTTTCTTGAGTTCAGCTTCGTCCGAGCACTGCTTGAGCTTTGCAATCGGAGGAATGCTTTTCAAGATTGCCTGTAGTACACTGACCTTCTTATTTGCAAACGGACTGGTTCTTGTGTTAGTTTTTTGAACATTGCTAAACCAACCACTTCGTCCTCGTAGCTCTTCCTTGGCTAGTAGGAAGCCAGGAAATGGTTCAAAAACATCACGGGCACTAATGCTTGCAGAATATGCCATTGAAAGCTCAAGGTCCACAAGTTCCAGTGAGTTTTGGATTTCCTGGAGAATCAAAGCTCCCAACCCCAGCTCTTCAAATCTATATAGACTGTCACCACCCAGATTACAAAGCTCAAAGTCAGCACTGATTTATACAGAGCTAGTGCTCAGGCAAAAATCTGCAGCAAGGGACAATATTCACTGGAAAAATGAACAAAACAATTGCCGAGGGACTCATCCAGTGCAGATACGTACCATAGATCCTTATCACACGTGCACAGACGTGTGACAGAGACTGGTAATGAATCCCAACAGACAATACACCAATTGGGTAATGATGCCAATCGCTTCAAAATGAAAGCCAGAAGGCCAAGGAAGGGATTTGAGTGAGAAACACATGAGACCAACTGCTCGAAAAGACTGGATGTCTTTTCTGTTAGTATACAATGCTGGCAACTCACAAGGTCCTCTGCACCTCCTGCCTTCCTCCAGTTGAGGCCCTCAAAAAAGGTACGAGTCAGTTCTGGGAAGAGAACCTCAAGCCCATAGCACTTGTGGTCATGTCCTCTTAGTTTTCGAGCTTCAACATCCAGGATGGTGTTGGTTTCCTCTGGCATTGCAATGGAACTCTTGTTTTCCTGAGTTGCAGACATACTTTCTGGGCTGAAAGGCTTGGATACTGAGAAAATTGAATCTGACCATAGCAACTTGCTGAACTCCAATGCTAATGTGACTGGTTCATCCAATGAAATCCCAAGAGATGCTGCCGTCCTCTTATCAATGATTCCTGCCAGCTCAAACTGCACCTGTACCCTCAAGTGCATGGGTATTGATGACACAAAGCACCACGTCCACACATCATTCCCAGATTCAGATGCCTCCTCACTCACTGCTTTTGCTTGAGCAAGCTCACATGCTTTTCTGGCATCCTCTGCAAGAGCATGGAGGAAGCCTCTTGATCGATACTCAATCTCTGCAAAGGGAACAGATGTATCTTCTGTTGCCAAATCGTAGCCTGAAGTGTCAGCACCACTCTTGTCAGTGTCACTGTCATTGCTGTCTGTGTCCAGGATAACATCATAATCATCATCATCCCCAGCCACTTCAGAGCTATTGCAGACTCCACCACCATCATCATGCTCATCATCTTCCTCTCCACTGGCAACAGCATGGGGACTCTCGGCCTTGATAATGCCCTACATGTTAAAGCACAGTTGAGGGAAAATTAAGAATGATTGGGAGAGAGGGACTCAAGTTTGTACACCACAGCTCAGTTGATGATGCAAGACGACCTGATTGACATCTGACTTTGGGCCAGCATACTGCATCTTCTGTAAGGTGGAGGCTTACCTGCTGAACAGGTTCCTTACTGTGTAGAAGATTCTTCCCTCCACCTCCAGTCAGATGACTCTGCTTGCACTCGGACTGACATCTTTGCTTGTCAAATTTTATGAGCATTGTGAGCAATAAGTCCAGCACATCATGTAGAGCCTTAGGTGTAACCTTGATCCTTTCGAGCTTCTCATTAAGAGAATGGAGGTACCTGTCTAACAATTCATCACTATTCTCCAGGCTCATGGCGATAAAGACCTCATCTGCCGACTTTTCCAAACCTTCATCGTAAGCTTGGATGGATGAAGGTATGAGAACCTGAACCTTCTTTCCATTTGCATCCAGAAGAAGATGTGTTTCAGATGCATCGATCAGTTTCAAACCAATCGTTGCAATTTCCACCCGCTTGTTCTCAGACCAAAGACTGTACAGAGTTTCCATCTCGGGGATTGTGATTATCAGGATTCTGCTGAATGGTTACAGGAGGGTGAGAGAGCCCTGATAACACATTTTCTCCAAAATGACAGCTTGTTCTACAGATACCACCATCCAGCCAACAAGTATATTGGTGAAGACATTCCTGACAGAGGAAGAATTCTTCATGACCAAGAAGCATACATGATATGTGTATGACCTAAAACTGTGGCACTCAGAAGGTAAGTCAAAGGAAACTACTGCATCAGTCAGTGGGCATGATGAGCACTTGGCTTCTGTCAAGATTTCTGTAACCCAAACCACAGAGCTAGTAGCTAACTGTGACATGTAGATATGTAACTTTTCAATTTCTCAGGAGTTCAAACCTTAGCCTTCTAACAGGTCTTAGAAAAACAATGGGAAAAACTTGGATACAATTTGGCAAGTGGATTAGAAAATGACTAAAGAAGGTACCTGCTCTGACCATGGCAGATGTTGACCAGAAAAATATATGTTACCTATCAAGGTTCAATCTTCTGTTTGGATCAATGGGAAAACTCCCAAATCTGCAATTCCCAGATGGTTTCAGCAGCTGGTCCCTGTCAGTTTGCAATGAAAAACAATCGGTCTTATGTTCCATCTATAAAGTCTGTATAACTTACAAATTCCACAGCCTGTAGAGAATCATAATACACCCACAATCCACAAAAGAAAAAAAAAATGGAACAAGAAGAAAAACTCACTCACACCCAAGAGAGAGACAAAACCAAACTTACTCACACCCAAGAGACAAAAACTATATCCAAAGATGTGTGTGTGTGTGTACAGGGTTCATGTAAAGGCATAGAGAATAGAAACCAGATTTTTTATCGATTTGCATGGACAACTCCTCCAGAGACAGACAGTTCCAATGTCAAGTAGGAGAAACTCAGGAATGCTTTCTCAAGTGCAAAAGGGAAGGGGAGAATTCAGACAATAACCCATGTTACCTTTACAATTGAGGAGATTTTTGCTCTGGTCCAGAGGGAGTGTTGTCCACAGTACTACAATGCACCACATTCTTGTTGTTATTGTTGTTGTTTTTCTTCAGCTTACTCACCAATTCTCTAGAGAAAAATTTCCAACAAAACCAAATTGTTCAGGTCTTGAATGTTTTTCTTTTCTCTATTACCGACAGTGTGTGGTTTCTCACTTTCTACTCGCACATTACTACTACCCAGAAGCTATACCCCATTACAGCTACACAGAAGCGTCGTAAAGCAGAGGAATTCTGTACCCATTTTCGATCATCCAGGCTCGTTGGGGCACATCGACATGTCCCGACAAAATCCCCGCCACCTGCAACAAAAAACAACAAAAAAACAACAACAACAACAACAACAACAATAGCAACACACAAAAAATAAATTACAAAAATAAATAAATCGGCAGCTTCAACTACTGAGCATCAGAAGCGTTCTTTCTCAATCAATGAAACAGCGGACATGATTCAATTAAGAAGTAAGTAGAAACCAAAATCCAAAAACCCAAGGATGTCTTGAAAACCTCGAAGCAGAGTGCAGTGCAGAGAGACGAGAGCCGTGTGCGTTGTTGGGGTCGGGAGGAGACGTCCGACTGCGAAAAGCGCAAGGAAGCGCAAGGAACGCGAAGCGACGTCGCGGGGAGACATGGGAACGGGGGGAACGGAGGAGAACCTGGAACAGGGAACTCGGAAGCCTGTCTCTGCAGAATCGAAGGGGAACGGAGAACGGTCTAGAATCCCCCAGTTCCCCTCACTTAGAAACCATAGTTCCCCTCACCGACTACAGTAGTGCCAAGGTTTGGGAACAATTTTTTTTTGGTCCCCTTACGTAGACAAGCCTACTTTTAGCCTTTAGGAAAAAATAATAATTTGTTATGTAAATTGTAAAAGAGAGAGAGAGAAAAAAAAAGGATGGTAAATTTTAGGAAAAAAGATGGTAATAAAATTTAAGAAAAAAAGAAATACTAAGTATGAAGGTAAAATAATAATAATACAATTTAAGGATTAAAAATAATATTAATTATTAAGAAAAAAGATAAGAAAATTTAAGAAAATAATAATATTGAGTTTAAGAAAAAAAATTTAAGGATAATATTAAGTATTAAGAAAAAGATGGTAATAACATTTTGAGCCAAAAAAATTTAAATATTAAGAAAAAAACGATAATAATAATTTTTTAAACTATAATGTTAAATGTAAAGAATAAATGTGATAATAAATTTAAAGAAATTTTATGATAATAAATATAAGGAAAAAACATTATATCAAATATTAAGAAAAAAGATGATAATTAATTTTAAGAAAAAAAAGAAATTGTCTATATCAAATTTTATTTTCAAGAGGGTTGGTGTTTAATTACATTCTTCACAAGCAATTTCTAGTGTGCATTATTTTTGCATGTGGTTTTGTGCCCCCTTTTTTCTTTTCTTTTTTGCACTTGGAGTCGAGGCCAAGAAATTATGGGACCCAAAATTGCAAATCTTGAACATTTTTTTCCCCTTCTATTCAACTTCAAGGTAAGCTAGTACATGAACAATTTGGGCATAAATTAAATTATTAATTTTGCCAAATTATATATATATATATATATATAACTTGTGCTGAAATTATTTTTATAATTATTATAAAATCAGGAATCTCCAAGTTTTCATGATAGTCATAACATTGCAACAATTTTGCATTTCATCAACATTATTTTTACCATGCAATGATGATGATGATGATGATGATGATGATGATAGTTCACTTCATTATGGAACCCAATGTTCATTTAGCACTATGATAAAAAAAATCTTCTTGTATTTATTAAGGTGGCACCCTAAACCCTAAACCTATGGATGTATGAATGACCCAATGGCATTTCAAACAATGTTATACAAGATTGTCCCTCTCCCAATTATGTAGTAATTTTTTACAAATGTGTGATGAACTTCATCCCAATGTAGTTTGGGTAGTAATTTTTTTACAAATGTGTGATGAACTTCATCCCAATGTTGTTTGAGGAATACGTTTTCGAAGTGGGCACAATAGTCAAAGCATGTGGAAGTACAACTATGTTGGCAAAACCATTAAAAATTGCATAATTTGGGTGCCATGTTTTGGATTTTGGCATGTTTTAGATTTTTTTTAAATTTTAATTTTTTTCTGAATCCAAGTTTCAAGCTATCATGTTTTTAAGGATGAAACATGATGCCCACTTTGAACCAAGTTTGGAATATTCAAATTTGAATTTTCTTGCTCATTTGTATTTGTTGTTTTGTTGCTTGTTGTTTGTTGAATTGTTTGTTGAGTTTGTCAATTTTTATTACTATTTTATTTTTTCTTCTAGATTTGCTTTTCCAGTTTTACTTTTTTTTTAAAAATTTGTTGACTCTTTTTTTTAGGTTTGATATTTCAAATTTGGTTGTTGCTTGTTGACAAACTTAATGAATTTTTCATTGTTTGCTCACTTGTTTTTTTTTTTTTTTTAATTTATTTTTTAATTTAAGATTCGAATCATTGCAAGGTCACACTTCATTTTATTCATTCCATTAAATCTACTTTGTTGTGATTTTAAATGGTTTCACAAATTTCAAATAGTTTTATGAACATGTTTTTAAAAAATAGAATTTTTCAAAAACATAGAATTTTTGAAGAAAAAGAAAATCTAATTTCATAAGTTGTACAAAAATTCAAATAGTTTGTTGCTTGTTGATTTTTTCTAATTTGGAATAAAGTTTGAAGGGCTGAAATATGTTTCAATTTAATGATCTTGCATTTTTTGGAAGATCTCAATGATTTCAATAAGAAAGTGGTGTTACATCATGAAAATCAAAATAATATATAATTTTTAATAGTATTTGCAAAGAGACTCCCAACCATTCAAAGTGCAATTTGAAACCCAAATCATGTTTGATTGAAAAGATTCACATGGCACTGAAAAACTTTTGACAAGGATTACAAGATGATGTAGTCATATGCTTTGTTTGATTAAGTTTGGTAGAGATTATAACCCCTCAAAAGTTATAGACTTTACAAATAAACATTGTGCATAAAAACATTTGAAATATGTTAAGATGATTGTGTATGTTCTAAACACGTCAAGAAGGACTTATGTGCTAAAAAACAAGCCATAAATTACAACTATGGTACATGTTTTGAATCTTGTTAGAAATATGTCAAAAACACATAAATGTTTCTTTGGCATATTTCAAGACATATAAACACATGACAAGTCTTATAAATCATGCCAAGAAAGTGTTACATGTTTTAACATATTGATCTGAAACATGAAACATGATGCACCATGTTTCAAATGCTCCGTTAGTCTACCTATACAACTAAGCACATCAACTTTTGTGCATGCTTTAACAACTTGTTATTCAAAAAACATCAAGGTGAAGAAGTGTGTGGAGTGGTTGAAAGCACCACTTTTATCCTCATATGAAACTTATGTGGATTTTTTTAAAAAAGTAAAGCATGTAATGATAAAGCAACTGACAACAAGTAACATAAGAAAAATGGCCAATGATTTTTTTTTTAAATTCAAACAATATTTTATGTTTTTTGGGGCTAGTATATTATAGCCACATGATTCATTTATCACACAATTCATATTACTAGCCCTTTATTATCAATAATGAGTTTTATATTTAGTTTTATCACAAGGTTTGTTTGATGCAAAATGTGAGCTTTGGGACTATCATTATGATGGGCTTATCATTGCCATGATTAAACATTGTTTCATGTAAATCCAATAAGATAATACCAAAATATTAGTAGCATACAAATTGATTAAAACTATGGTGTATCCTATGAGACCATGGTTTTACTCACCATTCAAGGTGAATAAGCATATTGGAACTATTTATTTAAATGGTAATTGAAAAGGTCTCTAAGATTTTGAAGATGATGGAACATTTTATTAAAAACAAAAACATATTTTTACAAAATTTGTCATTATGATTTGCATTTGCAATTGCCTTCACAACATATGCATTATTCATGGAGACACTTTTGATATGGATTAGGAAAAAATCAATTGAACAAAAAATGCACTTGAAAAAAATTAACAATTTACTTCAATAATTTCAATACATTAACATACTCCATGCAATGGGTAAAGTTATCAAATAAATATGAAAACTACAACACTGAGAAAGTGAAGATGACAAAAACAAAATTAATAGTGTCAAGACATAAAAATTGAAGTATCAAAATGAAAAAATAAAGCTTAAAAGGTGTTCAATTAAATGCCACGTGAAATCATTGTAAGACCACTCAAAGAAATGACTAAATGGAATATAAATTGGAAGATTACAAATTATCAAAAGGCTATCTCAAATGAATTTGAAGGGTTCAAAAAGGCCAATGTGTAGAAGTTTTGTAAAAAGAGAAAAATGTAAATTGCTTGTCTATAAGTTACAAAACTTCAAACATAAGGTTTGAAGTTTTGAAATGCATGACTCAATTGGCCTTTATTGAACTACTTCAATAGGCAATGAAATTTTTTACAATTTCATACTTTTATCAAATTGAATGGTCATTCTTCTACAAATTTCAACTATACCTTTCAATTTTTCTTATCGATGTCAAAATGATATATATTTCGAAAAGCGAACTAATTTATAAAAGATTGACTTTTATAGTTGAGAATTAGCATTGTCCCAAAAAAAAAAAAAAGCCATAAAAAAATTAATCATCAAAATCATTAGTTATTATTGTATTACCTGGGTAGGTTTGGCACACAAGTGCCAAATAATTAATTAATTTTAAAATTAAAAATTCGTCATGTGAGTTTTTAATTTTAAACTTTTCAACATATAAGGAATTTACATATTAAATTCAAGCTTAGCTTTAGAGTTCTTTTATTATCCTTGTGGTCAATGTGTTCACAACTAATGTACTTGTTTATATTAGGTTAGGGTTCAATTCTAGATTCCTACAATCAATTTTTTTGAAAATTTCAACAACAAGGTGATGTTTATTTTCAAAAAAATTGGAAAGATTTAAAAATTTTAAAATATATATGCCAAAGTCACCCATGTAATATGGTAATATATTTGTGTGAAAATAATTATTTAAAAAAAAAGTGCTACAAAATTCGACCTACTTATACGTTTTGAAGGGGATACAAGCCTCTTTTAAAAGCTATAAAAAACATCAATAGGGGCAATGCTAGCCAAAAAAATGGTCAATACCCCATGTTGAACATGTTGGTTGGTGACTTTTTTAGAAATCATTGTCCTACAATCCATACTATGTCGAATAATCCTTCCCTAAAAGTTGCCAATTCAATAGGCCCATGGTTATCAAGGACCAAAAAAATTCATAGTTTTTTTTTGTTATTAAAAATCATCATTTACTTGAAAACAAATTTTACAAAACAAAGCTAAAACGTGAAAGTAAAATGTTCTTTGAACCTAAATCATTTAATTTGGAATTAACATGGATGTAAATGAGGTTAAACGTTTGTGAGAAGCCATGGCCAAATGGTCAATCCATTGAATGTGCAAGGGAACCCTAATGGTTAAAGTGTGCAATCACAATTGAAAGAATCACATTTATGCATTTAAATCATTACTTACAAAATAGTGAATTAGTTGGGATGAAATGCCAATATTGGATTGGTTACAAAGGGGGATAGATTAGAAATTCATGGATTTTTTGGGGGACAAAAATTCTTTTCGTTGATTATGTCATTTTCAAAAAAAATAAAATCATTTAGAAATGTCACAAAATCATTGGTTACATTTTTTTTAAATGAATATTTTATTTTCATTGATTCATTTCAAATTGTTCCATGTGTTTTAATAATACATTGTAAACCATATCATATAAACATGTCACAAAATTTGATTGGTTACAATTACTAGATGGTACATGTTATTGTGATTGCAACTTAAGGTCAAGGCTTTTTTAATGCATAATTATTACAATTAAAAAAAAATTAAAACGAATTATTTGAGTATCAAACACAAAATAAATTATCATTTAATTATTTTCTTTCTTTTTGAATTCCACCTTCCCTATGAAATTAAATTAGGACCTCCATTTTAGTTTTTAAATGATTTTCATCTTAGTCCTCTTCACTTGCCTTGACTTCCATCTTTTTAAGAATTAATTTTTCTAGCAAGTTAGTTTTTATGGGTGTAAAAGGTGTAGTAATTTTTTATGTATTCATTTCTTTGTCTTGAAAATTGGAAATATGAATCATATTTCCTTTCAAAATAATTATCTTTTATCTCCTTACCTTCATTTAAAGTAGTAACATAAAGTTATACAATTGTAAATTTTAAATAATTTTCATAGATACAAGTTTTTAAAAAGTGGATTACATGCATGGTTTGTTTTTGCAAATTCCTCAAATAAATCCAATGGCAAAAATCCGCAACATTGATTAGTATTAATTGGAAATTGTCCTAGGTGGGATGTAGCATTTGAAATAAAATTTTGATTTTGTGACCTAGGAAGTGCCTAGGTTTAGATGTGCATAATTTAATTATTTTTATTTCAAAATTTGTGAAAATTCCCTAAATTTATTTTAATTTCACAATGATTTAGTATATTTTTTGAAACTTTGGAACATAACACTTAAAGTATAATTAAATAAATACTTGTGAAGATATTATATCATATATTCCGTTTATAAAAATTTCACAATGGCAAAGTGCATTTTGACATTAAGATTGGTGTTTTTCAAGACCAATATTGAATAAAAGAGTTAAAAATGATTATCAAACATAAATATGGACTATTTGTTTCTTTCAACATCATTTGCACTAATTTGAAAATTGAACCCATTCATTGGGCTTAAAATACACTCAAAATATAAAGGATAGGGACTTTTTTAAATGGACTATATTGAAGTGTCATTTTTGATCGATCCTATTGTGCTCTTACCCAACATTCAATCAATTCAATTAATAATTAAGTTCAACTTTTAAAAGTTTAAAGGGTTTAGGCCAATTCTTTTAACAAAAGTTTAAATACTTTGACCTTCCACATAGATAGGTCATGTTGACAAAATGTGTGTATATAGGTTCATTTTGCATTAGTTGAATATCTTGCATATCAACTTCTTATTGTGTGTTTGTCTAAGGTTTTAAATGCATTGAATTTTTTTGTTTGATGTATACAATATGTGAATTTCTAGTTCATGTATGTATATTTTGTTAGTCTAGAAAAATGATTCAGATTTTATATTATTAAATTTGAGCTATGTTCTATTTTGTTCATGGAAATTGCCATGATTATTCGTTTGTTATTCTTTTTTAAGTACTCATATTTTAAAGTTTTGTGTTTCATGTGTTGAGGCATTGCACCTTAGATTTAACATAACATTACAAATTATGTGACAATGAGTTATCAACATTGTGCTTTGATCCATTATGTTGGATCTGAACTTTTGGTGCAACATGCATTAACATAAGTAAGTTTAATCAAATAGGTGGATAAATGAAAAATTCACAATTGTGTTCAAGCAAACTATTATGAATAAGGGAAGATTATTTTGTGAAGAATCACTTTCAATCATCATGTAATTGCAATTGTTGAAACCAATTTTTTTGGTAAAAGAACATAACAATATAAAGTTTGGCCACACCTAGTGTTAGGCACTCTTGATTTAAAAGCATTAACACTAGCAAGATTGGTGTTTTACTCTTATGTGAAATATAGGCTTCTATTTGCATTAACATAACTTAATATTATTGCTCCTATGTTCACAACAATCCTCATGATTTTTTTCATATTAAATTATGATCATCTTTGACCTCTCCCCACTATGTCCACAATGGGCCCTTGTTAAATCATCATTACAATATCACGCCACTTTTGATTACATCATCCTTCACCTTCTTTTCTCACCCCATTATTTAATCCTTAAAAAATATCTCCTTGTCCTTTTACCAACCTTATCAAGAGCTTGTCCCAAATATCCAATTAGTTGGACTATAAAAGCTTGTCTAGACACCATGTATGCATTTGATTAAAGTATCCAATGAGGTATGTGAACATTTAGCTTACAAGCATGGCTAAAAACAAAAATATTATTATTTTTCAATAGGATTTTCTCATTTTTCATTAGTATTTTACAAGAGTTATGCATCTCCATGAACATCATTTTTTTCATTTAAGATGATGTAAAATATTTTGCAATTGCAACAAAGATAATTATTCTCATAGAATTGCATGAAATATGGGGTTCACGAGTATAGAACTAGGGCATTGGATAAAACCCCATTATATTACGTAGTTTTCAAAAAAAATTGTCGTGGTTAAGTTTAATGATGATCTATTGAAACACAAAATTTTAATGTCAAAAAAATATTTTTTTATATAACCAAATAATTATGACTTGTTATAAAAAAACAAACACTAAATACAAACTAGTTATACTTGTTAAAGCTTGAGTAGCATGTGTCGTTAAATATCTTATGAGGTGAACTTATTAACATGTAGTGTGAAGTTGTTTGTCGTGGGACATCCTACCATTGACCTTGTAATGCAAGAGGTAATTATTGTAATCCATATAATATTCAAATAATTGTTGAAATGACCTACTATAAAATATACATTTTGTAACTATAAGGTTTAAGTCTTTTTGTAATTTCCCAACCTACCAAGGTGCAACACAAATATACATGCAATTTAAAATGACGAAACCATAAAGGGCATATAGAGAGGATTAATATTATTAGTATAATTGGGTGATTATGGTGTTATGGGTTCAAATATTGTGGACCGTAACAATCAATCCATCAACCTTTTGTGGTATTATCAAGAATATGCTACATAAATTCATCCAACATTTTTAACATCAATTTTCAAACCATTTATGACAATGAAAATAAATAATGCTTATGTCTTACTTTTAATACCCATAATTGACCCCTATAGGGAAAAAAATATTGAATGAAATGCTTGGGTATGTAAATGTTTGATGGACTCTATGAATATGATGGGGGCAAAAATCAAATTCTATCTTTAGATGTCAGATCAATTTTTTTCAATGCCAACATCTAAATATTGATGGGACTTGTCATCATTTAAGTCTATGTGCTTGCAAGATGTAATGTCCAACTTGTTGGGAATTACATATATGCATCTGGTAGTTTTCCCATTTGCAAAATTCATGCCCAAAATATGAATTATCATAACCAAATTATGTACCATGTTCTTCAAGGTGTTGTTGGCCTCTTAGTCTCTCACTTTGAAATATGCTAGTTGATAATTAATTAGTTTCTCTCAAGTGTTAATCCTTTCTTTCCTCAACAACAATGTTAATTGCATGAATTCTTTGTATATTTACAATAATAAAATATGCAATCCCCATCTTTGTAATTTCAACCATGCTTTGGTACGTAGAGAAGACTTCCACTTCAAAAACATTCATTGCCACAAAACAAGAATGATTGAACATAATATGAGGTTTGTTCATAAAATCATTGAATTACCATATGTGTATGTTATTAGTGATTTATTTCCTATGGTATCATCCAAGAATACCATAAAAATACCCACAATATGTGAACATATAGTTGCACACATGTGAAGGGCCTGGGTTTAGTTCCCATGGAAGAATCTATTAACTTGTTCATGACCTTGTTATAATTACACGTGGCACAATGAATGTCTTTTTTGATGGAGTTAAACTCTAATCTTCTATGCTTTTTCTTGCACCAAACATCTAGTCAAAAAATGCATGAAATCGTCATAAACCAACCCTCATTGAAAATCGCATTATTTCTTAGTAACAATGAGTGGTCACTAACATTCACAATTTTAGCAAATTTTCTTGACTTGCAAATGACACTTTTGAACAAATCTCTTGGATTAACAACATTTAGGCTTGATACGAATTAATCTATTCTCAATTAGATTAATGCCAATACCTCTTGGTGTTCCTAATTATGTTGGCAAGGTCTCCTTGAAGTGATATCACAACATGTGGAGTTAGATTTTGATGGTTAAAAAATAATTGGTTTCTTTCCTTTCACTTTTCTATGTCTACTTCAACTCCCTTGACTTCCTTTACCTTGTTGTAAAAGGTTTAATCCACAACACCTCCTTGCACCTACATTTTCCATCTTTACAAATTGTCCACATCTTGGCAATTGAATTTGCTATTAGTATTTTCAATTATTAATAGAACTTTCTTTAGTCTCCATTTCAAAGTTGCGGTGAATGCACATTCACTAAAATTCCCATTTTTATGGCAAGATCAAATTTCATGTTGACATTGCTTTTGTTTGCCATACTGAATACATAAGAATTTTGGATCTATTGAAGACAAAATCTTGGAATAATAAGTCCATTGTAAATGATTTTTTTTAGAATAGTGCAAAAGAGAAATATGTGTAAAGTTGTAGTTAGGAAAGATTCCTTCCAAGGGTTTTGATGATAATTATCGCCTAAATGAATTTTTAGGGACAACATGTTATTAGGTTAACACTATGTACAAAACCATGGTATGTGCTATAGGGAGTATGCATGGGTGACATTCAACTCCTTTGAATGTAAATTTAATATATGCATAAAAATATAAGGTGCCATGTATTAGTTTTTGGGTTTTTTTTAACAAAAAAGTTTTATAATAAGGTTATGTTTATTCTAAAAACCAATTATATTGATTATAATTTATGCATTAATCCTTGATATATTTTTTAAAAGCACAAAAAAAATCATCAAATATTTTAGTTATTAATTATTAGTAGGTTCAATTAGTAGGCTAATATGAAAGTTCTAAAAATATCAATAGGTTCAATTCAATTAATAGATTAATCTAATGAACTAGTAATGGTAAGTGTATATATAATGATTTTTTGTAGTCAAATTTTAGAATTGTTTTTTCAAAATATTTTATTTTGAATCTCTAACATGAATTGTTAGGGGTGGAAATCTTGATTGTGTTGAGAAATGCAACCTTGATTTATTTTCTACCTTTTCTTATTTTGATGAAATGATATAGCTAATGGTTCAAAACATCACATATGTATGCAACTTGTTTGATATGAATTGCAATTTATGCAACCAAGGGTGTATATGGCTAAATTTCTTTCATTACATCGTTGAACCCTTGAAAAATGTAGGCCTCAAGTGTTTGTTCTTCTTGATCAAATAATAAAACTAAATTTTTAAAAAGAGAAGGTATTAAAATTTGACACAAAAATTATTTATAATTATAATATGGTGGTTACAATATGTGCATATTAAAAAATTAGATAATGAACAAAAAAATTCTTTCATTTAATACCTTAAAATTTTCACATTTAGTGTTTCCCTAATGGAGCAAATTAATGTTGGGCAGGTAACCAAAATAAATAAATTATACCTAATATCGTTTTGGATATTAACTAATTAAAAACCATTTTAAATATCAGAAAATGATATTTGGAATGATATCTTAACCCACATATTTCAAAATAGGATGTCCTATCAATTAATATTTAGAATGGATTTCTAAAAATAAAAAATTGAAATTCAGGCAATATATCAAATTCTTGTCCAAATTTGGACATCGCAATTTGTAGTAGGGCTAGGAATTAGGGCATTAAGTTGAAAAAGAAAAAAGAAAATATGGTTTTAAAAGGTTTTAATTTGAAAGAAAAAAAAAACAACCATAATGTTTTAGAGGCGACCACCGACTCCAACCCTAAATCCAAGGGGTCATAAAGAGGCCCAAACTTTAATTCAAACACCAATTTGTTTTTTTAATTTTTGGGTTTTTTTTGGTCATCTTGCTCTTCTCCCTATTCTTCTTATTTTCAATGTGTTTTTCTTGGTTTGTTGGTAGTTGCCGTACCTTTTTTGAATTTTTTGTTTCCCATTGTTATTGTTTTGTATTTTTTTTACACAACTATTTCATTTTTTGGCCATACATGTGTCTCTTCTAATCATACAACTAAACAAAATTTGCATTATTGTTTTCTTATTTGTTTTACATATTGTATGTACAACTAGTTGTCCAATTTGGGAGGAATCATGAGGTGAAGTTATGGGCAACACTAAGGCCAAAAATATATATTTTTCTATTGTACTATTGCTTTCGCGTTTTTGAAAAAAAAAATTTCTATATTTTTCTATATATATATATATATATATATCTCTTTTGGCATTTTTCTTGTTTTCTATCAATGTTTTTGTTTTTCTATGTGTTTTTTTTTCATTATTGATAGTTCATCGTTGTTTTTATGGTTGTTGGGTAGGGATTATTAATTAACATTTTATTTAAAAAAAATTACATTATACATTACATTATACATTACATTAAACTTTCATTGTTTTTTATTATTGTGTTTTTTACTTGTCAAATTCTTGGCATTGGGATCCCAAATATAAATTGATAGGATATTTTCGTTGGCTAAATATTTAAAATTTTGACTTGTAATTATATGATTTGGATAATTTAATATTTGATAACAAAAGTTGGCCCCATGATCTTAAGGTGGGTTGTAGTTCATTTTAGTTTGATAGAGTTGATTGAATTTGATGTTGCTTTAGAGTAAGAATCAGATAAGTATGAAGGCAACTTTCAAAGAAATAAAACTTTAAACTTGTAAATTTATTTCGATTGATTGAAATTGTTGTAATTTGTTATTGGAAGGCTTGGATATCTGATATATATTATGTTGCAAGATATATCTAATATTAAAATCATGTATTATATATATTTTAATTTCTTAATATCTTACAAAGATATATTAAATGAAAATAATAAAAAATATAACTGATAGATTATAGGAATTGATCAATATTGAAAAAGTTAATATCCACCAAATGATAGAGCAAAATTACTTTGATTTCCTTGAGGTAGTAAAAACTTTCCTTAATGGGAGTTGTTTCCACCAATATCAACTTTGCCAAAGGTCTTTCATATTAATCAATGGCTACTAGGATTAAAATAAGAAAAAATGAAAGGTTATTGGTTAGTCAATTCCAACCATGGTGGTTTGTATAACATGTAGTTCCAATAAAAGCCTACTATAACAAACAATTTTAAAAACTAACTACTAAGATTGAATTATATTCATGTAAGTAACAATAACTTAACATTTAGTCTACTATTGTAATAACTTTTGTTTTAGCAATTCTAAAGACAAAACAACTACCTAAGTTTGTCACATGTACTTTAGTAGTTTGGAACAAACACACATGAATTTTCCACTAAAGAGAATCCCCCAAATTCCATAACACACAAGTTACGCAATAAACATTATTGTAATCCCACATGGGTTGGGTACTACCTTCTCTAACTCACAAACATACTCAAATTAATTACTATTTTCTTTCACTTTCCTCCACACACACCAAGTTTTCTTCTTTTCCTTCCTTTTTTCCAAGTGCTTTTTCCTTTGGTTAGCTAGCCATTACCTAGATAAGTGATGGCTACAAGAAGTTTAAGTATATCTAATTTCCTCACCACTAAGTTTTCTAATCCTTATCTTTCTCACCTACTATTCTTTTACAACTATGCAACATTTCTTATCAAGGAAAGGTTGTTATATTGGGATAATCTTTTAGTCTCATTGATGAAAATGATTTGTCATTATGTTAAAGCGAAATTGTGACACCCCAAACATGCACATATAACATCCTTCTTTCAAGATTCCTATGCAATAACAAAATGTTTTTTTTTTTTTTTCTCTTCGTGGTTCTTAAATAGTTTGGACAAAAGTGGACTATTGTGGATATATTCCATCAATGAGTAAATAATATCAAATACATTCCTTCGTATTGAACACATACATGGCATTTGACTCCACACCTTACAAGAAATCAATGATAATAAAGTTTTATGATCAAAGACATTCAAACTATTCTTTCCTTGGGAAGATCAAAATGCACATGCCAAAACCATAAACTCTTATTTACAATTGTTTCAAGGATAATGATATTGTTGTTATCTTTGTCATTGAATTGATATTGCCAAAATATTAGGTAATTTTGCCATGCACAGCGCATGTAATTTAGGTTAGTGGAATTCCTTGGTAAGCCATGATTACAATCATGTGATATTTGATGGATACTTGTTGCGTATCACAATGGAAATAAAAAAAATTCAACTAGGGTGCTTTACTCAACATAACTTATGTTCAAACATCATGAAATGACATGATTAACCCTAAGGTTGAAGGTATATGTAATGCATATTACTACACAAAAGGTATCATGTTTCTTCGTTTTTCTTTTGCTAGAATAATGTTATATTGTCTTGTTTTTCACAATGTTTTTTTCACAATTTTCTTTGTGTGTGTTTTTTTGGCAAAGTGTTGTCTTTTGTTTTGTTCATCACAATGTTCTTGACAATTCTTCATTGTGCTTTTCTTTGGAGAAAAATGTTCATTGTTTTGTTCTTTACAATGTTATTGACAAATTTTATTTATTTATTTATTTTTGCAAAACAATGTTCTACATTTTGTTGTTCACAATGTTTTTGATTGATTTGTTTAAACAAACTTGTCATTAATTTCTCTTACAATATTATTTCAATACGCTTATAATGATGAAATGCCATCATTTGAACTTCATTTTCAAGAATGGTGAAAATGGTTAGGGTTGTAGGAAATGAGTGTGGAGGCCAAGATATAAACAAATTGATCTTAGTATACGAGTCTTCTTTCCTCTTGATCAAAACATTGATTGTAGCAACAAGCTTCATTGAAAATTGTTCATGACTCTCAACATTTCATTACATGGTTTTGAATGGTAGACATGTTATCCCAAGCATCGTTGCTTATTCACATGTTTGTAGTGTTGATTATAATAGCTTTGTTAATACAATTGTCGACGAATTTAATATTGAAAATTGTAAAATGGGGATGTTATTTTAATCATCCATCCATGGAAGTGCTTGTTTCTTGTATTTATTTGTTGTAGTAGCCCTTGTCTTCATCGACAAATCATCCAAATAATCAATGGGATAGTAACGAGGTTAAGTAAAAAAGAGGTAGATCAAGTTGCAAGCTACAAAGTCTAGACTTGGCGACGACCTAGGGAAAGATAACCCCTAGCCTTTACACCCAAGTAACATTTACTGAAGGCCTAGAGGGCCCCTCATTTTGGGAACGGCCCCATCCATGCTGGGGTCCCTATAGTGTATATGCCCTGCATGCAGAGGGGGGGAGGGCCTAAAGCTAAGGCCCTAGTCATTCGGAGCGGCCGTACCGTGGTGAGAGTGTGCAGTGGGCCCTTACGGGGGTGGGCGAGGCGATGGGAAAGCCGTTGTCGTTCCTGGCTAGCGATGGCACACGAATGTCGTGCCTGCTTATCTGCGCAACAACAGCAGCAGCAGCAGCAGCGAAAGCAAGGGCGACGGACGGACGACCACTGCGCTGCGCTTTGCACTTCTTCTGCCTTTGCCCGGGCCAGAAAAGCTTGCAAGCGTCGTCTGTTTCATCAGCAGCTCTCTTTCTGTTGTTATGTCGAGCCTTGCAGCAGTAGCACAGGCGAGGAGGAGGAATGGTGAGCGCAGCAGCAGCTTGTCATAATGCTACTACAGTACGGTCGAGGCTTCTCTCCCCCCGCTTCTTTTGTAGCGTCGTCGTCGTCGTCGTCGTCGTCGTTTTCTTTCCCTTCTTCTGCGCGCGGTATTGACGCGCCAGTGAGTTTCCTTCCCCCTTCTTCCTTGTTGTCGTTGATTCAGTGCTTTTCCGGTTACGATTGCGTGCGTGTTTTTTTTTTTTGGTTGCATCGTCCTTTTGTTGCTGCGAGATGGATTTATTTATTAGTTGTGTAACTTGGTGGTGATATCAGCAGCAACGGAGGTCGTTTGTTGCCACAATTGGTGACATTCGGTCGGAATTGTCTTCGAGACGACCTAGATTTCAGCGTCTTGGAGAAAGAAGCTTGGCAAATGCTAGGAGTTGCTCTCCACAGGAAGTACACAAGGATGCATCAGGTTTGTGTGGCGGTAGTAGCGATTGTAGCATCATTGGAGCTAAATTAGGTTCCTCTTTTAGCTGCTGCTTACGCGCAAGTAATAATACAGACAGAATTTGTGTTGATGAGCAACAATGGAATCGCGATCTTGCTGAAGCGCGGAGATTGAGATTTGGTTCTCAAAAGGTGCACCCCGGTCCTCGGTGGCGACTTCGGAGGATGCCAGCACGTGCTGCAGCTCTCCGGAGACATGGATCTGTGACAGTAGTGAAGAAGTGTAGGTCATCATGCAAGGGTTTCTTAGTTAATGCATTTGAATCCAAGCCAAAAAGGGGCTGGTTTAAGGAACTTCTGTTTCAGCCGATTGAGGACAGAATAGATGAGGAGGATTCTAGGGTTGAGGAAGAAACTGAACAGGACAGTACTACTAATGGAGCATTCAAGAGTTTTGACAAACCTGAAGATGACAAGTTTGAATTAGAAGATGTAGGAGACATAGATGATGTTAATAAAAGGATGGTGGCTGCTGATGATGGTAAGAAGTTCACAGCTCGGAAGAGGAATGGAGATGCCTCTACTAAGAAGGATGTTCGAAAATTTGATAGAGATGCCTCTACTAAGAAGGATGTTCGAAAATTTGATAGAGATGCCTCTACTAAGAAGGATGTTCGAAAATTTGATAGAGATGCCTCTACTAAGAAGGATGTTCGAAAATTTGATAGAGATGCCTCTACTAAGAAGGATATTCAAAAATTTGAGGAAACTGGTGAGACTTCAGACAGTAGTAGAGGTTGGGAGGACTGGTTAGATGATACGTGGGATGATGACTACACTGGTTCGGTTGGGGCAAAAGATGGAGGTTGGTTTCAACCTCAGCCTGACTGGGAGAGAGGGGGATTACCACGGGATCCTCCAACAAAACCAGAACGTGGAATGAGAAGGAACATGAAGGAGATACTATTCCGCTTCTTTGAGAGGGAAGAGGAGGTTGAAGAGGACCTTCTTTTTGAGCAAAGAGTTTTCCGCTACACATCTCTGTCAACAGTATGTTATGCATCTCTCTCTTCTTTTCTTTGTGCTGGAACAGAGAGAAGCATGTTAGTAAGAACAAGCTGTTTCTCTGAGTTGATTTTATGTTTCCTTTCTTTTCTTGGGGTTAGGAGTGTGTAATTTGAACAGTGAAATCTGGATTTTGAAGCTTTGTATTTATAAAGCGCTGAAACCCTAAGATTATGATGAGGTCTATTGACCAGCAACTTCAAACTTGCTAAGTCTATTATTGAGTGTGCTGGTTAAACCTTTTCACTTTTCCAATCTGTTATGCAACTAATGCCAATAATTTCTTTCACCAACATAATTCACTTGCATTGGGCAAGCATAAGGTTTGGCCGTTAGATGGGGTTCATATCGTATGGTTGTTTCTTGTCCAGTGAATGTCTGCATTGAAATCGCAGTAGCTTGGTCGATTTATTTGAGAGTATGCCAGATATGATACCTATCTAGTTGTTTAAAAGTTTGCAGTAGACTATGCTTGAATGATCTTTCAACCTTGTGGAGGATTTGAAGCCCTAGGTCGTGATACAAAAGTTGGAGCTTCTGTGCTTATGGTGGTGTTTATGAGCTCCAAATTTGAAAAATTGAACTTGATTTACCTTCTAACTCAATTAGTGACTGTGGATGATAACCAAAGTCTTCTTCATGGCTGGAAGTGACCATGTTGTTTGCTTATGACTGTGAGGGTCAGCCATGTTGTCCTACTTATGATGATTGCAATAGGGGTGGTTCTTTGAGACTCCTGCTCTTCCTGCATGCAGGCTAAATTTGTGGCATGCCTGATTTTGGTACCTTGGTTGGTGGATTTTGTTGTCCACGACTTTGTGATGGTTCCATTTCTAGCAAGGTAAGCCACTTTTTCTAGTAACATTTTGGCTCTCAATCATGTATGTCACCACAATAGAAACATTGTGACTTAGTTTCTGACATTGATTTGAACAAGAAGCATGCCATGTTGCAACTAACCTGAGTCTGGATCTGTATTAATGATTTGTTGTCACTGCATCTTTGCTCAAACTGGAAGATCTTGAGACACCACTAAAAGTGCAGAACTTTCTGGGTCTTAATTGTAAATTAGGGTTCATATGTGATTGTAGATACCTAGTTTGCAAGAATCCCAAGTCTCCAAATTGTTCCGTTACGTGCAACCTTCTGCTGATTCTTGGGATAATTGGGTTTATGCAATAGGTAGGTTCATTTTAGCACAATCAATCCCAATTCTGAAGTACATGAAGAATTGACCTCTGTTCTGTTTTACTTCTCCTTCCCTCACATTCTACTTGATTTAGTGTCTGCAAGTCTTAGCCAAGAAAATTAGTCATGTATTTGTCCTAGTGGACTGGCTAGATGTCACCAGAAATCTGTGCTTACTGTGCTTGTAGGAGTTATCTTGGATATTGGCAACTGCTTATTCAATTATTTTTCTATATGATCAAGACAGCCCCATTTCCCATGTTAAGTTGATGACAGGGCTCATCTCTCAAGGAGATATGTAGCTGGTACTTGAAGCAACTCCTAATTAAGACACTCCAAGCAGGTTATATGCTTAGGACCATCATCAGCCTTTCTACCGCAGCTCATGTGTGCCAGAAGATATAGTCTCTAAGAAAAATTGTGATGTGTGTTGGAGTTTTTGTCCAGGTATGTGGAGGTTGTACCACTTGCAGCAAAGGTGCTGGATGTGAGGGAGTCACAGAAACTGCAGATGATAGAGCACCTGAAATTGGAGCGCCAAAGAGTGCGGTTTCAGGCAGAGATTGGTCAAGCCCCTCCTCTTTCTGATCAAGAGCTTGCAGAGCATATACGACATGAAGCGTAAGCTACCTTAGTGGAAATTTCTCAGTTGCTTTTGCAGTGTGTAGATTGTCTTAGCTGCTTGGAGATCTGAAACCAACTTAATGTAACTTCTTATGTGCCACAGGAAATATTTCATGGTATTCATCTACACTTCAGCCTTAAGGGCTTATACTGTGTGGTGTGCAGGTTGCATTTGCGCGACGAGTTGAGATTAGAGAATAGGCAAGCTTTTGCAAATATCTGGTCAGACTTGGTGGCTGGTTTCACAGTGTTACTTCTGCTGGTGCTTAATTCAAAGCAGGTGCAGCTCATGTAGTCTGTGCAAGTAACATTCTACACATTGCATGTAGTAGGTTAATGTGAGAGGTTTTCACAGTGGCACAAAGCATATGTTGGAGTGTTTATAACTTATGTGTATACACTCAGCCACTTTATGATTGTAATGTAGAGATTGCTTTGTTCCATTTGTGCTACATATGCTCAGTATTTGCCTAGGCTGCTACATGTACTTGGTATTTCTGAAGACTTGGCTGGTTGGTGCTATTTCATGTTCTTCTGTTGGCTTGCCACTTGATGTTTTATCCTGTGATTGTATTTTGAATCCAGGTTGCTATAATGAGGATGACAGGTGATCGATTAGTCACTAATGTTTCAGATACTGGCAAGGCATTCATCATTATTCTTTTGAGTGACATTTTTCTTGGGTAGTCAATTGAACCTTTTTTCCTTTGAATGACCTCTTCTTTTCAACATTTTGTGATGGTACATGTCCACAATGATTTCCCAATTTTGTCAGTTCAAAATACATGATTTGTTGGCTGGTGAAGATTACTGAAGTGGTGAATAAGACATCAAGAAACAGGATAGAAACTGAATGGAATGTGGATTTTTCTGCTGCAGGTATCACTCTGAGTTAGGCTGGGAAACAGTAATTGAGATGGTGCTAGATCATTATGGGCTTCAGGCAGACCAGGCATCCATATACATATTTGTGGCGATTGTGCCTGTGACAATAGATGCGTGCTTCAAACTATGGGTGCGACTCCTGAACAACCTGTCTGCTTTTGATGGTGCTGTCTTATCACATGCAAAGAAAAACTAATCTCATCAAAATTGTAGTTTATTGCAAAGATGCAGTATCTGTTTGACATTCTGCTAATAATACACAGACATCCTCGCATCTGATTGTTCCATGAAACATTCTTGGCTTGCCATAACTTGCAGACTTGTGGCAGTATCTTGGGTGCTACTCTGCAGCTTGTGTATTATTAGGTCTCCTTGAGCTTTGAGGTGAAGCAGCACATGTTTGTGGTATTGTTAGTGGATAACTTGTCTGGTCTTTTATGCACAGGTGTTCCGCTATCTGACAAGACTATCTGCATCAGCTGCTGCAACGTTTCGTGAGATGCAGCGACACTAGAGACATAGCTGTGATGGTTTTCTAACTAATTGGGCCTAGGGCTGATAGAAATACAGCTCTTGAAACCACAGGCTCAGGTTCCAGTGAGAGCTGTCTCTTGGGTGCTTTGCCAACATCACAATTGAGTCTTCCTGTTGCTTCTGAGGATGTGATACAAACTCATGACAGAGGTGTTCATACAATGGTTTGCCCAGAACTTTGGGCAAATTTTTATATGTTCTTCTACACCTCCTGTTAGGATATGAGTGGGGAGTCATGGCAGTGTGTCAAATGCTATTCATGATGAAGAGGTTGGTCTGATAGATTGTGAGCAATACTCATATGGTATGGTGGCACCCATTGTCATTTTACCTTTAAATTTTTATTGTGGAGTGTTCTCTGCATTCTCATAGATACGGCTCTGACTTGAAGCCTGAAAATATAGATAAGTTTAACTCATTTATTGTCTTCAAGGGAGGAATTAGCTAGCATTTGAAAACATGGCTAGCTTGAAATAGATTGGCAGCCATTCCCAACCTCACAACCACATCTGTGAAGAATGGCACCAATACACCAGCAGAATGGCTCCCACACTATGAAGACCCCCCTGACAGATTCCAGGTAGAAACACAGTTAGGTGATTATATTGGCAGCATGTGATTGGGTTCCATTTAGATTGATAAGCTGAAACTGATTACACAGAGAGTGAGAATCCTTGCAATGTCCATCCAATTCTTTGATGTGACTGTATTCCAGGTGAATACAGGAAAGAGATTTGCACCAATAAAAAAGTGCAATATTTGCATGACAGTAAAACTGTTGGTTATTCTACAGCTGTGCAGGTGTCATGCTAGTGAACAAATTCACTAGAGTCCTGGAGCTGAATACTACTCTAGAATGACTCAATTTGCCATACGATTCTAATAGGTAAGCAAGAATTTCTGCACCTTCTCGTTACTTGACATTGATAGCTGTACCATATGATTAATCTTTCTCAATAGGACACTGGCAATGTCAGCAACCTATCAAGAGCTCAGCAAGCTTCTGTAGCTGCATGTGTCATTGAAATTGAGCACTTCAAAACATGTGTCAGCCTTTGTCCTGTTTCAGATAAGAGGTATGATCTAAGTCATTTGTCATGTTGGCTCAGGTCAATTGCTGGTCAACCTTTCTGTTGGCCAAATCTGTAAATGATCCTTCTAACGATTTCAAGAACATATAAGAGAAGCCAAACGATTGTCGAGAGGCCATTAGTTATTTTTCGAGTTAAAAACCTTGGTATGCCACCATTGCCAAAGAGGATTATCATTCCTTTGTGATCTTCTCTTTTGGAAACGTTGTTGGAGACTTTGTAGATTCAAATGGTAAAACTACGTAGGCGGAAGTTTGAGCTTGCTACCATTCCTGTCTAGTATTGTGTCACTAGCTAAAAATTCTCTGATCTTTCCTAAAGAAATTGTCTAGAAAGTAAGTCTAATAATAGGAAGTGACGAAGAAGTCTCTTAGAATCTGTAAGCTCACTCCAATGTTATGCAGACAAGGCTGTCAGACCTTGAATTCTTCAGCTTGGATATCAAGGTTGGAAGTTCAATCCCTTCCTCTGAGTTGTGCTCCTCATTGTCTTCCTATGTCTTTTTCTATGCAGAGAAATTTGTCCCATGATCCAATTCTTTTATCCATGGAGTACTTTTCACAAAACTGCTGCTATAGAGATTACAAAAGATGGTTAGTTTTTCCTTTTTAATTTTATGTCTGAAGTGAAGTTTGCCTTCAAGTTTCTTTCCAAGTGTAGAATTGAGAGCTTGGTTCCTATGTTCCACACTTCAAATATGCTAGTTAGGTATTTCAAATTGGCCACAACTTGTATCACATTACGCTCACATGTACAGAACCTTTGTCCACTTGGTCACTGACAGCATCATGCCAATGCCGAGGTGCAATGATCAGTAGCATGAAGCCCTCCAAAAAAGTCAAGAAACTAAAGAACTGCTTTAATACAGGTCGACACAAATGCCATTAAAATACTAAAGCAATAACTTGTAAGCAACGAGATAAAATAATGAATTTCATAATTTGGTCATCACAAATGATCCTGAAACTAGTTGCTTAAGAGGATGAAATAGACCACTGTGTTTGGATAGAAAAATTAAAATACAATCTAGTCTCAATTTTTCAAGTTGCAATCGAGATGGTTTCTTGGTGTGTGTGTCTGTGTCTGAGTTGCTTATAACTTTCTCTATCATATTGTGCACAAATCCAAGAGTCCAAGCAATTTACAAGTAACAGGTTGCAATTGCTACAAAATTTGAGCAGCACATTCAATTCTTTGAGTCTACAGACACTTTGTGACAAAAAGTTATCGAACCCCATATTCCTTTCACAATTATATTCCATAAAAATTTACATTCATATATCTTATTTTCATCAAGTGAATGTGTTTTCAAAGGTTAGAAAAACTCATTTATATACTAACCAAATACAAGCTAAACAAAAGAAATTTCAAAAGTTTACACATTACATGACTCCCCATGTGATTCAATATGCGCATTAATGTGCCAAGACTTTGCACATGAATTATCATGTGTCAATGTACATTAATGTGACAAAGACTTTTCACATGCATTTTCATATGTGAGTCCCTGCACATTTGATGCACCCCCAATCTCATTGATGAATTCAACGACAAATTCAAAGACAAACATTGGAAGGAAAGGGAGTTGGGACACGCTCTTTGGCTCATAGCACTTCGAAGGTAAAGGGGCATGCTAAAGCTTCGGGATGGAACTAAGAAAGTTAACGAGCATTTCAATCACTCACACGGACCCCAAACCCTCCAATGTTTCCAATGGTCATGCCAGTGCTTTTTTCTTTGAGAAAACTCTTTCTCTTAGAGAAAACATCAAACACTCCTGCTACCTGAATATGAACCATGGAATTCTGTGGATTCTTGTAAGGGGGGGATTTATGGAGATCATGGAGCTTACCTCAAGCCATGCTCAGGAAGGGATAGCCAAGCAGCTCAGACCTTTCTACAAAGTCGAGAAAGAGCCTGACAGTGATTGATGGCAAAACCCTTTCAGCTTATTCATGAACCAGCCAACATCAGATTTGGACTCTAGAGCTGCAGCGATTGTCATGTAAATAACAGTCTGGATTACCATCTGACACAGGCAGAACTGTTTTTGTATATAGCAAAGTGATAGAGGGGGTTCATCCAATAACAGAGATATATAGTCCAGCAATTAGGGCGCTAGAGGTTGCTACTTCTGCAGCAGAATTACACTTTGGCAAAGAGTTTGCAGATGTAAGTCATGGCTGCAAATTTTGATATGCAATTTCATGCTGAATATGTTAATCAACAATATGTGAATTGTGAAAGTTGGGCGCATGATTGTCATAGATGAGACCTATCTAATATGGGTAACCCACTTTTCAGTTTGCACATGATTTGCAGAAAAGTCCAGATTTGAGGCACACTGGCACAATGCATTGCCTATTCTTGCCATGAAGAAAAAGGAAAATCTTACTCAAGAGATATGAATACCTTCATGATTGATGATAACACACAAGCTGTTGGTATGCAGCAGCACCTTGCTAATGAGCTTCTCCCTGCATCCTCATCCAGTTAGTCTCATGTAGGAGATTTCACTTGTTTGATTGTCCAATATGAAATTAATACAGCTACTCAATGCAAATGCTACTCTGTATCACTGAAATCTGTTGAACTGGGAGCAACATAACAGTTCTGTATTCCTCGTCGGTTTATCTACTCACAGCCCTACATATGAATGGTCAACTTGTTGCAGACTGTGGATCAACCTCTCACAACTAGAACAAGGTCCTGGGGAAGAAAGCATCAACAATTTTTTCAGTCCATTTCAGTTTACACATGAGGAGCCAAGGCGTGCTACCTTTTGTCATTATTCACAATTGTGACATGACACCAAAAATACTAACTCATGCTTCGAGAGCTGGAATCTTGTATCTAAGAGAGTTGCGGATAGAAAAAACCCACACTGCCAATCTGAAGCTAACTGTAGTGTTGGATCCAACAAAACCAAAACTAAAAACAACATGAAGATCTTAGTCTTAACCTTAAGAGTGTCCACTCATGAAGTATGAGACAATCACCTTCATCATGAATATCAGTGACTAACTGCTGTGAGATCACATTGACTTCTTCATCAGCTCTTGACAGTGGGTGTAGATGATCAATCTACAACCAAAATCCTAGATAACTAGATGATAATCTGGCCAAAATCCTAAGCAAACAATTATACAGAAACTGCAGTCTGAGTTTCTATCACATTTCCAGAAGCAGCAAGAAGCTTGAAGTGATGCTGTCGACTAGCACTCAAGAGACACATTTGATTAGAATGGTGTCAATAGTATGCTCACTGTGAGAGTCAGATTTCAATTCTTCCTAGCATACTACAGCTGCAAAAGCAAAACTGATGAGAACCTACGAAGCCCTGTGGAAGAGAAAAACCCAAACCAAAGCAAAATGCAGATAAGAACAACAGAAAGAGAGACAACAGAGGAAGAAGAAGAAGAAGAAGAAGAAGAAGAAGATGCGGAGCAAAACGCGAGAAAGCTCGGAAGGGACAACAACAATATCGATCGACAAAAGAAAAGCGAACATCGAGAAAAGTAACGAATCGGATCTGCGATACGTGGCGGACCAAGATTGGGAGCACGTAATCTCCGGCCACGGCCTGGTTGGCCGATGTCCGTCGCGCGTCATCCGCCACAGCCACAAGCGGCTGATCCAAAGACCAGTGGCCGGAGGAACGAGGCGGCAATGCCCAAAGGCAAGTCGTCGTCTTCTTCGCAACTGCTTCTTCTTCTTATTCTTCTTCTTCTCTCTCTCTCTCTGTGTCTCTCCATCATCATCATCATCATCATCATTGACAGCCGGAAGGGCGAGCACGATGAGCCGCAGCAGCAACAGAAGAATCATCTGATCAAGGGAGTCGGTCGACAAAACAAACTTGTCAAGTCTGCAACTACAACTACTAGAAGCTCCTCGACGAACGGGTGTATAGTAGTGTATGTCCAGATAGCCT